>JACEHZ010000182.1:0-125000 GCA_017893485.1 Hemerocallis citrina
TCCCGAAGGCCGGGGAAGGCGCCTGTGGACGAGGGCGAAGAGGAGGACGAGGAAGAGGAAGAGGGTGATGACGAGGATGAAGAGGATTAGGAGGATCAGGATGCCGAAGGTGAGGAGGGGGACGAGGAGGATCAGGATTCCGAGGGTGAAGACGAGGACGAGGAGGATCAGGATCCCGAGGGTGAAGACGAGGACGAGGGGGATCAGGATCCCGAGGGTCAGGGCACCGTTGATGATGAGGATGATGGAGGTGAAGGGGAGGGCGCTCAAGGAGGTGCTGGCGAAAGCACAGCAGGAGGGTCGGTCGGGGTCGGAGACGACCTTCCGCCTCTTCCACCTTTGTCGACGCCGTCTCCAGAGAGGAAGGCTCGTCCTCGTCGGAAGAAGAGGAAGTTAAGTCTTCCGGACAGCCCCCTCCTCCGGATGAATATGCCCCTAGATCGTGGCTCGAGTTTCCCCCTGTCTCCTTTAAAAATCCAGGGTCGATCAGGATATACCCTGATGATATCAAGGATATCGGCCCCGTTCCTCCTGTACCGGGCGAGGAGGGCCGTGTGAAGATTCAGATGGATGGCATTCCGTGTATCTTGAAAGCAGATTATCTTCACATCCTGAGGGCCGCTTACTTCATTCCTCGGGAGTTTGAAGTCTTCATTCCGAGCCCCGGCGTTCGACCCACCACAGCACTCGCACTAGGATACTGCATCTTTCCTAAGGATGCCTTTGTCTCGGTGCTGAGGTTACCGCTGCACCCCTTTGTCAAGAGGGTTTTAAATTAGGCGAAGCTATGCCCAATGCAGTATGGACCAAACTTTTGGAAACACTTGATTTGTTTCATTCTGAAGTGCCAAGAGAAGGGCGTGAAGCCGAGGTTGGCCTATTTTCGAGCCATTTTAGGGATCAGCTCGCTCGGTGATCAGGAAGGGATATTTTACTTCTCGCCCAGGCCGCATAAGAAGGTGGTGCACGGCCATCCGGATTCCATCAAGGGGTGGAAGGAGAAATATTTTGTGGTCCGGAGCGAGAGGTCTTGGGGGATCCCGACCTCGTGAAATTTCTTCAAGTCCAACCACAAACCTCCGAAGCGCAGTGACTTGACGGAAAATGAGTGGAAGAAGGTTGAGAAGATTGTAGGGGGGCACAGCATCGCGTGGCCCGAGTGACGGAGCTACACTTGGCCTGGGTCGGACTGAGCCCAGCCGACCCTAGTATGTTTCGTTCTGAATTTTTGCATCTTTCTGCCTTCGTGTTGACGTTAGCCCTTCTTCTTTCATTTTTGCAGGGATGACGTCCGAGCAAGTTGATGACAGGCGCGTTTTGCTTGCTATCGCCGAGAAGGCGAGGGCGTAGAAGAAGAAGGCAGAACAGGAGAAATTGGCCGCCCAGGTTGGGGGGTCCGCCAGGGGACCAGCCCCGGTAGCCGAGGAGCCTTCTCCCTTGAAGAAGGCCAAGAAGCATCATCCCCCCATGCCGAGGGCGCCCTGGGATGTGGGGGGTAGTTCGAGCAAGACTGTCGAGGCCCCAGGGAAAGGGCTTCCCCCCCCCTCGGCTTACTGCCGAGCAGATGGTGGGGAAGCAGGGGCTGCGGCCCTTTGCTCCCGACTGGTCGATCGTCCAGGGGGACTCTCTTCTTGACGGCCCCTTGTCTAGGGAGTTCGTCAGGAAGGCTGCCACTGAGCGGGATTTCATGGCGCTGGCATCGCAGACGGCCGACCAGGCCTTTATGCGCTGGTCTCAGGCGTCGGTCTCGGTAAGTGCTTGGGACTTCGTATATCTTTTTGGTTTTGAACTTGGAATTTTGTTTTTCTGACATTTTCTCCTTCCGACAGGCGATGCTTCATGGGCAGCACTTTCAAAAGTGCTTGGAGAGGGAGGTCGTGGTGGAGAGGAGGAATGCGGATAAGTATCTCAGCGAGTTGAACAAGGCAATCGACGACCTGAAGGAGGCCCAGAACATGGCGGTCGTCCACGAGGCCCAGATGAGCTCACTCTGCGAGCATCACAAGAAGTACGTGGATCGCCTTAAGGAAAGGATCGAAGAGGAAGCGACGAAGGGGAGGAAGGCCTTGAAGAGGATGGAGACCGCCTCGGCGGAAGCCCTGATCATGGCCCAGGACGAGGCCTACGACCAGGCCAAAGAGCACTTCCGGAGGATTTACCCTGAGCAGAATGTGGAACACCTCCACTATGGTTGGCAGCCGGACCTTCCGCCGACCCCTGGCGACGAGGAGACGGGGGGTGACCCTGTTGCTGATGAGGTGCCACACACCCCCCCCCCCCTCTCAAGCATAGACTAGGCCTTTTTTTCTTTCTTTTTTCTTTTGACTGTATACGCCTCATGCGGACTGGCCACCGCGGTTTTGTACCCTTTTTGAAAGTAATGAAAGATAGCTTTTTTGGCCGAGGCTTCCTGAATTGTGCATTTTCTCGCTCTCCTTGTGATTGTTTGTTTTCTCTCGTCTTTTGATAGAGGCACGGGGTCTTGGGGGCCGACCTTGTTTCCGCCGAGGAATCTGTGGTTCTAACAGGGAGGGAGGCCAGGGAGGTAGCTCTGGCTCGCTAGTAAAAATAGGCTCGGGACCGAGCGGTTGCCGTAAATTATTTCACGAACAAGTCTAGGGAGCTCGGTCTGGAGGCGGCTCGTCTGAAGAAAGCTATAGCCGACCGCGACTGGTGGGTAATTGAGACGGACTGGTCCATCTCGGATGCCTCGAGTGGGCGGTCGGCTTCGGAGTCTTTCATTTGCAAGGGCGTTGTTGAGAAAGAGTTGGAGATCCAAAGGCTGAAGCTGGTGTTGGGTGTGGGTTTGATCGAGGAGGCGAGCAACTCAACCCCGGGGCGGTCTCCGACATTTTTATTGGAAGCGGCCCAGCCTGAAGACGCAGGAAGCTCGGTGGCAGGGGCCTCTTCCCCGGTCGGTCCGGCCGAGCGTGAGAGGAGCGCCGAAGGGAGTGCCGATTTTGCGTTTCAAGCCGAGTGTGAGTGAGTTGTAAGCTGTCCTTTGTATTTGTACCGACATTCATTGAGTTGTAAGCAATGAGTAATAATAAGAACATTCGATTGAGTAATAATAAGAACTTTGAGAGTCTCATTGGGCGAGAGTTGTTGCCGAGCTCGGTATGCAGGGGGTCATTTTCGAGGCGACCTGGTGCAGCGGGCGCATATGCAGTGGCATTTCGCCTTTCGATAGTCATTGATGGTGACGTTTCGTCTCCCAAGGAGCATTAAATGGCGACGTTTTGCCTTATGCCATTTGGAATTCCCAGACGTAATAACTGTGCACCTCAGGGGGCTATATAACCCCCACTCCCCCTTGTTGGTTGCCAAGAAGTAAGAGTGGCTGATCAGCCGCTCGACTTGGGTGCCTGCCGAAGGCGGGCGCCCCAAAGTTAATACTTTTTCGAGGACTTCGGATTGGAGGCACACCAATCACCCTCGAACAATTCAGGGTTTGGG
The DNA here is from genome assembly GCA_017893485.1 of Hemerocallis citrina. Classification (NCBI taxonomy): domain Eukaryota; kingdom Viridiplantae; phylum Streptophyta; class Magnoliopsida; order Asparagales; family Asphodelaceae; genus Hemerocallis; species Hemerocallis citrina. The sequence goes on from JACEHZ010000182.1 coordinate 3,457, forward strand.
CCTTGAGGGCCGTAAGATCCCGGGTTGTTCGTTGGTGAGTGGTGGGCCGACCAATTGGTTCGGAGGTTTGGAGAGAGCCGTGGGTCGGTGGCTCCCCTATCGTCCTTGAACAATTCGGGGTTTTGGCTTGTGAAAGCTGTAAACCCCGAGTTGTTCGTAGGCGAGAGGAGGGTCAACCAATCGACTCAATGTTCGGGGCATCTGCCGAAGGCGGACGCTCTAAACCTTAATGAAAATTTTGCTAAAGTAGTCGTGGCGGGAGGTCGTCGCCGGGCGTATTGGTCGAGGTGTTTTGAAGAAAGCCACGACCTTGCCCGGGATTGACGACGAGTCCCCACACTTGTTCTCAGGAAGACGGCACGGGTGTAGCTGGTGGTTGTCACATCGTGCATAGGTTGATGGGCTTGAAGAAGCTCAAATCATGCTAGGGACAGGTGCCGAGCTCCCACGTCGGGGAGAATGCCAATAACGGGCGTAGCTGAAGGTCGTCGCCGAGCATATTGGTTGAGGTGCTTTGAAGAAAGTCTCGGCCTTGCTCGAGGTCAATGATGAGCCCCCGTCCTTGTTCTCAGGAAGACGGCACGGGTGTAGCCGGCGGTTTCCACCTTGTGCATAGGTTGATGGGCTTGAAGAAGCCCAAACCATGCTAGGGGCAGGTGCCGAGCCCCCACACCGAGGAGAAAGCCAGTAGCAGGCGTACCTGAAGGTCGTCGCCGAGCGTTAAGGTTGAGGTGCTTTGAAAAAAGCCCCGGCCTTACTCGAGGTCGACGCCGAGCTCCCGTACTTGTTCTCAGGAAGACGGCATGGGTGTAGCTAGCGGTTGCCGCCTCGTGCATAGGTTGATGGGCTTGAAGAAGCCCAAACCATGCTAGGGCAGGTGCCGAGCCCCCACACCGGGGAGAAAGCCAGTAGCAGGTGTAGCTGAAGGTCGTCGCTGAGCGTTAAGGTCGAGGTGCTTTGAAGAAAGTCTCAACCTTGCTCGAGGTCGACGCCGAGCTCCCGCACTTGTTCTCAGGAAGACGGCACAGGTGTAGCTGGCGGTTGTCACCTTATGCATAGGTTGATGTGTAACATCTCGCAAAATTGGAAATTACAGTTTTGCCCCTGTGTATTACGCACATGTATTTTGTAACATATTTCACCACGTGTTTTGAATACCGACTATTTATGCATTTTTCTGTACTGATTTTATCTTATTTTGAGTCAACAAAAATATAATATTTCAATCTTTTTACGTGCTTTTTACGAGTTTTCGATGCACGTATCGATTTCATATTTTCCACCGCTACGGGTGATATTTTCTGGGTTTCAATTATTTATTTTATGTATTCAAATCCATTTTTATAAGACGGAAATTAATTTTCCCTATTTTTGATCAAAATAATTTTGTACGTGAAACGCACGTATTTTCCACGTACGTAACGATTACGTCATAGACTGTATAAAAATTAATAAATAATTTTCTTATATTATATTTTTATAATTTTAACATTTTCCGTCGATAAAATTGATATTTTGTATTTTGGCGTTTTACGTGCGGCGCACGTGTTTCGGTGTCGTATATGAGTGTATCTGATTTCAAAATAAATTTCGGAGTGTGTGTAATACCCTGTGATTTTCAAAAATAATATAAAGTAGCAGTATAATATATATATAATATATATTATACTATATGAAATATGCAGGTTGGCATATGGCTTTGTTTTGTTATAAGCAAAATGAATGGTATTAAAATGGATTGTGGGGGCCCACGGAGTGCAACAACAGCAACATTGCTTGTTTTTTTTTGATTAAAACAAGCAACATTGCTTGTTGTGGGCTTCTTCATGAGGCTTGAAAACATACATGATGATATTTGGAAAAATGTGTGAACTTGGATGGTAATTGGATGGATGGGGCCACGTCATCAACAAGTGCTGTGTGTGTTTGGGGTCTTTGATCTTCAAAACCGCTGATGACGTGGAGGATGGCCGGTTTGGGAGTAGTGGAGGAGACAGTAAATAAAAGTTAAAGTTTTGAGAGGTGGGGAGATAAAAAGTTAGGAGTTAGGAGAGTTATTTATATGAAAGAGTTGGAGATTAAATAAGAGGAGTTATTAGGTGTGTAATTTTGCAAATTGAACCCTAGCATAGATTTATAAATAACACTCTATTTCTTCTCATTTCACACACCAAAAAGTAATCAAGAAAGAAAAGAAAAAGGAAAAAAAAAGAGAGTTCTTGTTCTTGGAGTCTCTTGCTAGGAGGAGAAGAGGAATTAGAAGTCTCGGAGCGAGAAGTGGTGATCATTCTTTCAATTGTTCAAGCTTTCAATCAAGGTGGGTGATCATATGCTTTCTAATTGTAGGGACTTGCATGCTTGATGAATGATAAAATTTTGATATCCTAATTAGAAGATAAATTCATGTTTTTCTTTATGTTTGATAAGTTGTAGAAATACTAATATTGATTAAGGAACAAAGTATTGTCATGTAGTTTGGAAATTTAAAATAAAAAGAAATTGTCATTTGTATGTTAACTAGTAATTGTTAAAATAATTGAAGAGATTTCCCTGATGTTTAAAGAAGAAATTTTGTATAGAAAAAAAAAAGGTATACATAACTTATTGTTACCTGTTGTAAAGTAATACAAATTTTCTAGTTGATTAAAATGATGAACTGCATTCTTGTAATAAAAGAGAAGAAAGAGAGATTTGAAATTTAGATATTATTAAATATAAGTTTAAAACACATGAATTTCTGTAGTAAATAAATTTCAGTCTAAATAAACTATTTGGAGACTAGTGGAGAAGATTGATCAAATGAAAAATCTAGTTTTATGAAAGACAATAAAATAACAGAAAATTGGATCAAAAACCCACGAAATGGGTTTAGGGTGTTGGGCGCAATTGGCTTGTTGGCTCGGCCGTGCGCTGCTTCCTTGTTGGGTCTGGGTTCGATACTCAGTATGGATGATACATTTCTTTTGTATAATTTTTTTTTTAATGAACACTAGATTGAGGAAGATGTGAAAAGGCTTTTGGTTTGTAGTTGAAACAACAAGTCCGTATGGACTTAGTGGTTGGCGTGGGCTTCTTAAGTCGCTGCCTGGGCTTCACTGGTTCGAAACCCATTGTCAGCATACATTTTTTTTAGGATTAAATGGGATTAAATGTAAATTAAGGATTTCTAATGCTAATTAAAATTTGTGAAAAGACCTAGTGTTTACATAATATAATCAAAAGTTATAAGAGATAGTTTTGAGATTTTTAGTGCATAGTTGAAGAACTAAAATGGGAAATTTTTGAATAAAGATTTGAGAATAAATTCTAGTATTCATATAAAATGAAATGAAATTGGTTGAAAATATAGCTTTAGAAATTTTGGAGAAAATAATAGTAACTTTGAGATAGATTGATATTTGTCTTCAAAAACTATGAAGAACAGATTTGCTTCATTAGAAGAAAAGTAAAATGTTGGTATGTAAATTAATTGTCTTTGATGGGATTATTCATTTGTGTTGAATACCTGATTATTATATGTATTTAAATTGCAAATGAGATTGCAAGAGATAAAATCATGATTGTGAAAAGGATAAATTTTGTGAGATCGATGTTGAATAAAATGGTTTCATGAAAAAGAATTATTATTATTAAGGAATCATGAATAGTGCTAAATGAGACATAGAACAAATTATGGATAAGTTAGAGACATGAACATAATAAGTTTAAGACATGATTATTAAAGGGTATATGTACCCATGTTTCTTGTACACGAAAGTTTATGATTTAGAGTTAATAAGACCTCGGTACCGGCATTATTGAAAGAAAAGATTTGAGAAATGATCTGGAGATATTGCTAAGGAGCCATCTCGTATTTGTTGATTAAGTCCGGTAGGAGGTAAAAACTAATTCTATGAGCCATCTCGTATTCGAAACCCAGTGTTAGCATACAATTTTTTTTAGGATTAAATGGGATTAAATGTAAATTAAGGATTTCTAATGCTAATTAAAATTTGTGAAAAGACCTAGTGTTTACATAATATAATCAAGAGTTATAAGAGATAGTTTTGAGATTTTTAGTTCATAGTTGAAGAACTAAAAAGGGAAATTTTTGAATAAAGATTTGAGAATAAATTCTAGTATTCATATAAAATGAAATGAAATTGGTTGAAAATATAGCTTTAGAAAATTTGGAGAAAATAATAGTAACTTTGAGATAGATTGATATTTGTCTTCAAAAACTAAATTGTTGAAGAACATGATTTGCTTCATTAGAAGAAAAGTAAAATGTTGGTATGTAAATTAATTGTCTTTGATGGGATTATTCATTTGTGTTAAATACCTGATTATTATATGTATTTAAATTGCAAATGAGATTGCAAGTGATAAAATCATGATTGTGAAAAGGATAAATTTTGTGAGATCGATGTTGAATAAAATGGTTTCATGAAAAAGATTTATTATTATTAAGGAATCATGAATAGTGCTAAATGAGACATAGAACAAATTATGGATAAGTTAGAGACATGAACATAATAAGTCTAAGACATGATTATTAAAGGGTATATGTACCCATGTTTCTTGTACACGAAAGTTTATGATTTAGAGTTAGTAAGACCTCGGTACTGGCATTATTGAAAGAAAAGATTTGAGAAATGATATGGAGATATGGCTAAGGAGCCATCTCGTATTTGTTGATTAAGTCCGGTAGGAGGTAAAAACTAATTCTATGAGTGGAAAACTATTCATGTCTTGAACTTAAGAAAATTTAGGCACATAAGTGAAGATGTAGTAAACTTAGGGAAACGTAAGTGGGGTGCTCTATATAGTCGGCGGTGGACTCCAAGACTATAGACCCAGTTGGTAGATTGAGGTTGCTCCGTGGGAGACGGATTATTATATTTTAATCCGGGACTATGAGGACGGGTCAGCGGTGGACTCCGGGATCTTAAGTAGTCGGACGGATGGGTTTTTGGTGTTTACCGTCTCCAATATATATATATATATATATATATATATATATATATATATATATATATATATATATATATATATATATATACTGGGCTAGAGGGTCACATACAGAACGATTCGCATGATGTGGAATCTGTTATAACAGCCGGCGGTGGACTCCAAGGCTGGGATTCAAATTCGTGAAATAGTCTGAACTTTGTTTTGCTACCGGGTAGTTTTCATGGCGAGGGATCGAGCCCTGTATTGTGAAGAACGTAGGCACTTGCCCTCGGACCTATGTAGTATGGAATGCATAGAATCCGAACAAGTGTGCATTAGCATCATCCTAGTATAAAATGATATGCATTAGGCATTAAGACATGACATACACTTATGTTTAGAATAATCACCTTCGACACTGTATTTATTTATTCAATTTTTATTGTGTTTTCTTAAAGTATTAAGATCGTTATACTATTCCCGGCATAGAGAGGATAACCGAGTATGACATTTCGTCAGTTGTAAGTAACTGACGAGCCCACAGATTAACATGCAGGTAAAGGACCATTCATGGAGTTATAAAGTGGATATGCTATTACTATTTAAAGAAGTTGCAAATGATGTAAAATTGTACAAGTTATATTTTGTTTTCAATTGTTGTAAGTTTTATTCTTCCGCTGTGTAAAAACCAAGTGTAAAGGAACTCTGATGTACTATTGAAAAGTTTTAAAATTTCCTTGTAAAATTGTACGAAGTGAAGTAAAGATCCTGTGAAATCTCGAATTTATCCTTAATTGAAATTCGGGGTGTTACATGATGGGCTTGAAGAAGCACAAACCATGCTAGGCACAGCTGTTGAGCCCCCACACCAAGGAGAAAGCCAGTAACGGGCGTAGCTGACGGTCGTCGCCGAGCGTTAAGGTCGAGGAGCTTTGAAGAAAGTCTCGGCCTTGCTCGAGGTCGACGTCGAGCTCCCGCACTTGTTCTTAGGAAGACGGCACGGGTGTAGCTGGCGATTGTCACCTCGTGCATAGGTTGATGGGCTTGAAGAAGCCCAAACCATGCTAAGGACAGGTGTCGAGCCCCCACACCTGGGAGAAAGCCAGTAACGGGCGAAGCTGACGGTCGTCGCCGAGCATTAAGGTCGAGGTGCTTTGAAGAAAGTCTCAGCCTTGCTCGAGGTCGACGCCGAGCTCCCGAGCTTGTTTTCAGGAAGATGTGTAAGGGAAGCTTCTCCTGGCTTGTGATGCTATCCGAGGGCCGAGCTCCAAGTTTGTAAGGGAAGCTGCTCCTGGCTCGCTATGCTATCCGAGCCCCGAGCCCCAAGCTTGTATGAGAAGCTTTTATGGCTCGCGATGCTATCCGAGGACCGAGCCCCAAGCTTGTAAGAGAAGCTTTTCTGGCTCGCGATGCTATCCGAGGGCCGAGCCCAAGCTTGTAAGAGAAGCTTTTCTGGCTAGCGATGCTATCCGAGTGCCGAACCCGCGGTACACTCTTTAATGGGAATCAAATAAGAAACCAACAACTTGTTTTATGAAAGCTGGCATATTTACAACATCTTGAAATTTTACAAAAGACAAGGCACGACGTGCCGATTACATTCTTCATAATTTACATGGGGTGGAGGCTAATCCCCTCCTCCTAAGAATTTGATGAGGTGCTCCGCATTCCAGGGCCTTTTGATGGCCTTGCTTTCTGAGTTGGTAAGGCGGTAAGTCCCTGGGCGCACGATCTCCGACACTCTGTAAGGGCCCTCCTAATTTGGGGCCAATTTCCTTTTCTGGTCGGGATTGGATACTGCCAGCTTTCGGAGAACGAGATCTCCGAGTTTGATGTCGGTGGGATGCACCTTCTTGTTGTAGAACCTTTCGATCCTTTGTTGGTAGATGCTCCTTCTAATGGCGGACTTTTCCCTAACCTCGTCTATGAGGTCCAGGTCGGCCCGCAGCTGTGCAGAGTTGCTGGCCTCGTCGAAGGCCATGATCCGGGGCGAAGGTATCCCAATTTCCAGTGGAATGACAACCTCTGTGCCGTATGTCAGATTGAATGGCGACTCCCCCGTGGGGATTCTCTTTGTCGTCCGGTGGGCCCAGAGAATGCTTGGCAGCTCATCGACCCATAACCCCTTGGCAGAGTTATTGAGTCGATTTTCGGCCTGACCGTTTGACTGGGGATGGCATACCAAGGAGAAGCACTGCTGGATTCCGAGATCTTCACAGAACTTTCGGAAGTGCTTACCCGCAAACTGAGTCCCATTGCCCGTGATGAGCACCTGTGGGATCCCGAACCGACAGACAATATGTTTCTAGAAAAACTGTTTGGTCTGTTGCTCGGTGATCGTTGCTAATGGCTCTGTCTCGATCCACTTCGTGAAGTAGTCGATCGCCACTATGAGAAACTTTCTTTGGCCCGTTGCTTTCGGAAATGGGCCTACCAGATCTATCCCCCACATTGCAAAGGGGGTCGGACTGGCCATGGAACGGAGATTTGCTTGTGGAGCCCTCTTCACGGGGGAGAACCGTTGACAGAGACCGCACTTCTTTACTAGGGCGAGGGCGTCTTGCAGCATAGTGGGCCAGTAGTACCCGTGATTCAAAGCCTTTCGCGCTAGTGAGCGGCTTCCCATATGGCATCCGCCGTTCCCCTCGTGTAGCTCCTTGAGAGTGTACTTTGCTTCATCAGGGGTCAGGCAGCGGAGGTAGGTCTGCCATCCGTGGTCGTGTAGGACCTTTTGAAAAGGGTTGAGTCGATTATGGCGAACCTGTCTGAACGGACCCTGACCCGCATCGCTTCGGCCCGGTCTTCGGGGAGCTCTCCCTTGATTAGAAATTTCTTAATAAGAGTGGTCCAGTCATCGGGAGGAGCTCCGTCTTCAACGCAGAGAGCCTCAGGGAAGTCTGTACTTGGCTTCAGCAGGACTTCAATCAGGACGGTTCGGTCGAGGCCTTCAAAGGATGAGGAAGCTAACTTTGACAGGGCATCGGCCTGGGCGTTCTGCTCCCTGGGGATCCTTAAGATGGCCGACTCGTCGAAGGACATTAATAGTCGGTAGACCACGGCCAGGTATCTGATCATCCGGTCGTCGCGGGCCTCGTACTCCCCAGTGATTTGGTTGACCACAAGCTGAGAGTCACTAAAGGCCCTGATCTATCTGGCACTGGCCTGATGAGCCAGGGTGAGCCCGGCGATCATGGCCTCGTACTCGGCCTCGTTGTTAGAGGCCGGGAAGTTGAGGCAGAGGCAGTATTGAAGGAGGAAGCCGTCTGGACCCCGCAGAATGATGCCCGCACCACTCCCCGCTTCGCAAGAGGAACCATTGACGTAAACTTCCCACGTCTGGTCGGCTTCCTTGCGTGTCGGTTGCTCGAAGATGGTGCATTCTGTGATGAACTCGGCGAGGGCTTCTCCTTTGATGGCCGTCCTTGGCTGACAGCCGATGTCGTACTGACTGAGCTTGATCGACCACTTGACAAGTCGTCCTGAGCTTTCGGACTTATAGAGCATGGCCTTTAGGGGCTGATCCGTGAGCACCTGGATTGAATGTGCTTGAAAATATGGACGGAGCTTCCGTGCGGCCATGACCAAGGCGTATGTTATTTTCTCCATCCTGGAATATCTGGTCTCGGCGTCGAGCAGGACCTTGCTTACATAGTATAGAGGCTTTTGGACTCCTTCCTCTTCTCGAATGAGGACGGCGCTGAGCACGTTCTCCGAAGCAGAAAGGTAGAGCCAGAGTGGCTCACCGGGTTCGGGCTTGCTGAGGAGAGGAGGATTGGCGAGGTACTCTTTTAATTGGGCGAAGGCCTCTTGTTGCTGAGTTCCCCACTCGAACCCTCCGGTTCCGCGCAGAGCCTTGAAGAATGGGAGGGACTTCTATCCAAATTTGGAGAGGAAACGACCAATGGTCACCAGTCTTCCAGTTAGCCTATGGACTTCTTTGATGTTCTTTGGAGGGGCCATGTCTATTATGGCCAGGATTTTTTTGGGGTTTGCCTCGATGCCGCGCTGGCTGACGATGAAACCGTGGAACTTTCCCGATGAGACGCCGAATGCACACTTCGCCGGATTGGGCCTCATATTGTGGGTCTGAAGGACCCCAAAGGCTTCTTCAGGTCAGCGACGTGATCCTGTCCCTGCTGGCTTTTGACGAGCATGTCGTCGACGTACCCCTCCATGTTGCACCCAATTTGGCTCTTAAAGACTCGGTTAACGAGCCTCTGATAGGTAGCACCGGCATTCTTCAGCCCGAAGGGCATAACCCGGTAGCAGTAGAGCTCTTGGTCCGTAACGAAGGACGTTTTGGCTATGTCGGGAGGAAACATTCGGGTCTGGTTGTAGTCGGAGGAGGTGTCCATGAAGGACAGGAGTTCGTGACCCGACGTGGCGTCGATCAGAGCGTCGATGCTGGGGAGAGGGAATGGATATTTGGGGCACGTCTTGTTGAGGTCCGTAAAGTCTATGCAGATCCTTCAGCTCCCACTTGCCTTTTTGACAATTACGATGTTTGCCAGCCACTCTGGGTAGCTGACCTCTTGTATGAAACGACCAGACAAGAGCTTTTCTACTTCTGCGTTTACTGCTTGCTGTCGCTCCGGGGCTAACTTACGTCGCTTCTGGACGACCGGCTTCGAACCGGGGATCATGCTGAGTTTGTGCATGATAAGATCCTCGGAGATACCGGGCATGTTAGAGGGTTTTCAGGCGAAGAGGTCGACATTGCTGCGAATGCAGCTGATCAGGGCGACTTTGAGGTCGGGAGCGAGGGAGCAGCTTACTCGGAAATACTTTGACACGTCATTTGTCTTGAACAAGACATCTTCTAGCTCGTCTGCCGGTTCTGGTTCTGGCTGGGTTCTCTCGGGCAGCAGCTCGACGGCGTCGAGGGGGAATATCCCGCCCCCGATCGCCGTCATGTAGCACGATTGTGCAACTTCTTGATTTCCTATGACAACTCCCACACCAGTGTTGGTAGGGAACTTCATTTTCTGGTGATAGGCCGAGGGAACCGCTTGCAGGGAGCAGAGCCCCGAACGCCCGAGTATAGCGTTGTATGCCGCTTTGACGTTGACAACCATGAAGTCCATCGCCTCGGTTCGTCTGGGAGGGGTCGCTCCGGCAGTGACATCTAAGGTTACGATCCCCTCGATTGGCACCGGCACGCCGGAGAACCCGTGCAGGGTGTACCTAGTCGGCTTGAGCTTATCTCGGGGGAGCTTCAAGTTCTTGAATGCTTCGAGGAAGAGGATGTTTACTGAGCTTTCGTTGTCGACGAAGATGTGTCGAACCTCAAAGTTTTCCATGCTGAGGCTAACGACCAGCGCATCGCAATGCGGGAGCCGGACTCCTTCCGGATCCTCTCCTGAGAAGGAGACAGGGAGCTGCTGGACCTGGGGGGAGAGGGGGGCCTGGACGGCGTTGACGTCCCGGACGAATGCCTTGCGGGAAGTGTTAGACTCCCCTCCCATGGGTCCCCCATGGACACAATGTAAGATGGCCTGGCCCTCGGGCTCTTCGGGTTCTTGGTCTCGCTCGGGACGCTGTCTATGTACCCGAGGAGGAGGGGAAACCCTTCTGTTCCTCGCATCCCTTTGTTCTCGTGCTTCCTCCCGCTTGAACTCCCGGAGGTACCCCGCTGGATGAGGGCTTCGATCTCGTCCTTCAGGGCACAACAATGATCCGTGTCGTGCCTGTTGTCCCGGTGGAAGCGGCAGTAGAACCGCTGATCCCTCTTCTTGCTGGTGTTGTTGGACGGGCGAGGGGGGAACTGCACGAGGTCCCTGTCTTTGATTGCCAGGAGAATGGTGGACACGTTCTGCGTCAGAGGGGTGTACCTCTCGAAGGGAGGGATCGGCGGAACCTTCTTCGTGGCGCCCTCGTCTCTTGAAGCTTTCTTCGTTGGCTCGACCTCATCGTCCTTGTGCTTCCCCTTCCCGGGGATTTCTTTCGAGTCCTCTGGATTCAGGGCCTCCTCAGCCCCGATGTACTTTCGACCCTATTGAGGAGGTCGGGGAAATCTATCGGGGGCCTCTTCGCCAGGGAGGCCTTCAGCTGTCCGTGATTAGACCTGGCAAACGGGTCGGGTCGGGTACCCACAGTTCCGGGTCGTCTGACCCGCGGGGTCCAACGGGCCGGGTCGGAAAGTAACCGCAAAAAATATTTTAATTTTTTTTTCAACCCGGACCCGGCCCGTGGGTGCCCGCAAGTACCTCTGGGTACCCATCAATTTTACATTGTTTATACTAGTGAGACAGCAGCAGACTTCAAAAAACTCAACAACAATCACACTAAAATACAACAACACACACAACAATCAGTAACAAAACACACAACAACAATCAGTAATTGTACATATTCAGTAATTGATCAGTAATTGTACATATGACAATAGCAATAGCAATCACTTGATCAATCAGTAATTGTACATTTGTACATATTCAGAGTTAACAAAACACACAATTGATCAGTAATTGAAACCTGATTATTTTTGTTGTTGTGACTTCAAATGTTGTCATATGTAGACAGAATGTTGTCATCTGTCTACATTTCAAATGTTATAATTCAAACAGAAACACAATAATCTTCAAACACATTCAAACTCCAAACACATTCAACCCAGTTTACAAATGTTGTCATATGTAAACTTCACACATTCAAACTCCTACCATTACTACTACTACCATTACATTCAAACTCCTTCGGCTATTACTTCTTCTACCTTAATGTAGACAGAAACACAATAATCTTCTTCTACCATTACTTTTGTTGTCATATGTAAATCAAACACCAAACAAATTCAAACAAAGTAACTCAAATTGATGAGCCTGCAGATTCTCTTGATTGAGTTACAATGCTACTGGACAGTGAAATCTCAAGTTCCTCATCAGTCGGTTCTTCACCTACATTTGTGAAGTATTAGTTGTTAGATTGAATAAGTACGTCAATTACTAAATTGGAATTAAATAATAAAATAAATAAACCACTTACTTTGAGCTTCATAGCCTAACAACCAATTGCGAGTACAAATCAAAGCTTCCGCGTTATCTGGTAACATTGAGCTTCGATACTTTGTGAGAACCTTAGCGCCTATACTGAAAGCCGACTCCGATGCAACAGTGGTTATTGGTATGGCCATGATATCACGAGCCATCACAGCGAGTATAGGGTACCTAGCACGATTATCATTCCAATAAACTAGAATATCTAAATGGGGATATTGTTTGCGATCAAGTTTTGGCTCCTCCAAGTATAGTTCCAACTCCGATTTATTGCTATCATGCTCTTCATAGTAGTCAAATTCCTATGCATTTAAATTCATAAATACATCAACAACAAAAAAACACAAACATACATAAATTATAAATTGAAAAATGAAACTTACGCTTATGTCATCTTCAACAATAGTAGGAAAGGCATTATTCTCACTATTCGGAGGTTGTGTTGTAGATTTTGAGGCATTGACATATTCTTGGAAAAGTATACTTAATGCAAGATGAACCGCTCTTACATTTTTTTCTCAACTGCTTTCATCAATCTTTCTATAGCAAAACTCCACAAACTTCAATTTGTAGCGAGGGTCAAGAATGATAGCCAAAGCCAATATAACAAGATAATTCTCCCAATATTTTTTGAACTTTTCCAACATCTTAACTGCCATGTCACAAATGAGATCATCTCTACTTAAGCTCTCTTCAAGCAAGCGCAATTGAATTTTCCATACATTTTGAAAATATAAATTTTCCGTTGGATAATCGGAACCTGACATAAGAGTTGTAATTTCGGCAAAGGGTTTCAAAAATTTGCACAATATCTCTGCTATTTCCCATTCTTCGGTGGTTAATGCATAACGATAACCGGCTTCAACTAATGCATAATGAATAAATGCTTCACGGTATTTAAGTATACGTTCAAGCATCAATTGTGTAGAACTCCACCTAGTAGGACAATCAATGCGGAATCCCTCACGATAATCCACACCTACTTGCTCACAAGCGGCAACAAACTTCAAACGCCTACCCTCTGATCCTTTCACATACAACACACTATTTCGGATCTTACGAAGAGTTTCACTAGCAACTTTCAAGCCATCTTGAACAATAAGATTTAAGACATGTGCCGAACACCTAACATGGAAATAATCACCTCCACATGGCAAAAGATTTTTCAATCGATTCTTTAAGAACTCTTGCATGTTATCACAATTCGATGCATTATCCAATGTTAGAGTCATAACTTTTTTCTCAATTCCCCACTCCTTCAAGAATTTAAAAATTTCTTCACACATAGCAACTCCGGTGTGTGGTGGTGGTAAGTGAGAAAAGTTGATAATTTTACTCCGCAACACCCAATTCTCATCTACAAAATGCGCTGTAAGACAAATATATCCCTCACCAACACAAGATGACCAACAATCGGAAGTTAAACAAATTCTACCGGGAGCTCTCTCCATATCTAATTTAAGTTTATCTCTTTCTCTAGCATGATATTTCAAACAATTGGCTTTTGCGGTATTTCTAGTGTATGTCTTGACATCGGGATTTAAATATGCATGAACATCTTGAAGGCCATCATGTTCTACTATGAGAAAGGGATAATTATGCTTCATTATTGCTCTTGCCATTTTTTCACGATGCACTTCTTGGACCATTTTTCTAGAACGTAGATTCAACTCTTGATTTAAATGCATTTGACGAACGTCCTGGTTATCATGCTTATTGCAACTATTATAATGCTTTATTAAATTTGAGGTTCCATGGGTACTACTACCGATGGCATAACTTTTTTCACAAGCTTTACATCTCGCTTTCTCTTTGCCCTTTTCATCTTTATAGACTACAAAATGATCCCAAATAATAGCTTTTCGTTTCTTACCACGGGAACTTTCTGTTTGAGAAGAATCTTGATGAGGATGTTGCATATTCATAGTGCCATGATCATCCACATTATCTACGGGTTCCATATTCACCGAATCTGCCATCAAAATGACTGGACGAACAAAAAAAACATCAAAATTATTTCAATGTTGACAATCAACTCCCCCCCCTTCCCTAAAATCATAGAAAAAAAATTCATAACTTTTGCACAAACTCCACAAAAAATCCTAAAATTTTATGTTGGTCTCATTTTCATACCCACATTCTAACAAACACCTTATGTTCTACAATCACAACACATTAAAAGATTGCATCTTTAATCAAATTAATACAATTATATGATCAAATCAAGAAAATAACCCATATTACCTTGAAGAATGAAGCAACTGAGCAACAAATCGAGGAATCGAAGGAAGAAGCCAATCCCTTGGCGCTCGAAAAACCCTATCTTTAATACCTGAACAAAAGAGAGAGCCAAACCCTAGATCAGTTTCCGGAGGAGGTTGTCGCCAGAGGAGGTGGAGTCGAGGAGACAGGGTGCGGCACAGCGGCCCGTGCGGGGACGAGGAAGAGGAATTGAGGAATGACTGAATGAGGCATTGAGGATAGTAGAGCAAATTTATATTCGGCACTAGAACATTAAAGTGTATGGAAAATTAAAGTGTATGGGAAAAGGTATGGAAGAGGAAAAGGTATAGAAGAGGAAAAGACTCAAGGAGGAAAAATAGATGGTCTAATATTTGATATTGATATTTATTTACATAGGCGGGTACCCATGGATACCCACAGGTATAACCAACCCGACCCGCGGGTTCATGGGCCGGGTCAAAAAGTAACTGTTCATTTTTTTTGAAAATTTTTGTCACCCGTACCCGACCCGTACGCGTACACCCGCGGATACCCACGGGTCACAGGTCAAGATTGCCAGGTCTATCCGTGATGGACGTTGTGCTGGAATGCTGCCGAGGCAACCCCTGGGTCGAGGGAGGTGACCGATCTCGCCTCTGCGGTGAATCTTCTGACGAACACCCGGAGCGACTCTCCTTCCTTCTGTCGGAGGCCAAGCAGGGATGCACTTGTCCTTTCGGCCTTTCGACTTGTCACAAAGTGGCCGGGCGAGGAAGTTGCCCTCCAATTGGTCGAAGGAATGGATGGAGCCAGGGGTGAGCTTTGAGAACCATTCCCGAGCCGAACCCCAGAGGGTGGCAAGGAAGTCACGGCACAGGAGGGGATCCGATGCGCTGTGAATCATCATGAGGGTTTTGAAGCCCTCCATGTGATCAGCAGGATCGCCCTCCCCGTCATAAGTCTCGAATTGAGGTGGGCGGAAGTTCCGGGGTATTTCCGCCCGCAAAATGGCGGTGGAAAAAGGAGGTCGGATGGGCCTGTATCCCTGGGCCGGTCTCGGCCCGCCATCCCCGAAGTGGTCGAGGCGGTCCTCCATTTCCTGGAGACACTTCAAGATGTCGTCGTCATACTCCAACTGGACTGTCGGGACGCGAGAAATGCTGGCCTCGGCATCCGACCGGGAGTGAGAGCGGCGGACGTCTTCATTAACGGGGGTTCCCCGGATGGCCTCCATGATTTCTTTTCGGAAGTCTTGAAACTCCTAGTGGGTGACCGGGGCTCGCTCGGCTCGGTTTTGCTGAGCCAGTGGGCGCCGGCCGATGCGGCTGAGTGCCGGCCCCTGCCCTTGGGACGGAGGTTTGGGATGGTTCGGGGCCGAGTTGGAAGCGGCCCCTCCCCTACTCCAGCTTGCCTGTCGATTCTGGATTACCCCCCGTAGGTCGGGTTGGATCGGACGGGAGGTACCCGGTTGGAGTCTGTGACTGACCCCCGGGTTGTTGGATGCCTGAGCGTCGGCGCCGACGCCCTGTGGAGGCACATCCTGTCGACGCGCGGAGGTAACAGCCCTCGTGGCTTTAGGCGCCATGTGAGCTCGGGTTGACGGGGTACCGTTGATGGTTGAGCTCGGGCCGGCGTCTGCAATAGAGGTTCCCACAGACGGTACTAACTTGATGCGGTTTGTTTTTGGGAGGCGTGTGGATGCACCAGGTGTGAGTTCTTACTCGATTTGTATTTGGTGGTGGAAGCTCCGGTGCGGCCGACCCTGAGCCGGACGAACGGTACCGAAGTAGGCAGGAGTGAGGTGGAGGCTGGATGCTCAGCTCGGATCGGGAGGCTCGGATCCGAGGTCTCGTGTACCTGCAGACGGTCTAGGAACACCGGGGTTGGTTCCGGTGGCAGACCATCCGACGATCTAGTCAGCTACTGAGAGAGAGTAACAGTAACTAGGGTTTGAGAGGGAAAAGATTGATTACCTGGATAAGGGGTAGAGGGTCTGGTATTTATAAGGAAAGCCAACCGGGTCTGGACCCGGTTGCCCGTAGGGCTGAAGCGGTGGAAACCCGGGCGGTATAGGGCTGACGTGACAGAGGTCCGGACGGTTTTCAGGCTGACGTGACAGAGGCCCGGGCGGTAATCTGGTGCTGACATGGCAGATCCGGATGATCCGAAAGTGCACGTTTCCTGAGGAGATCCTGTGGCCCAGGAGGGGCCACGTCATTCGACCCATATCAAGCAATGTTATGTTTTAAATTATTTTCATTCTGCCCCTCTTATGAATAAACCCTGGCTTTGCCACTTGCTACAACTTTGTTTTTGATAACCTAATATTGGCTACAATTAGAAATACTTATAGCATTTCTAATGTTTTTAAATTAAAAGTTGGTAACATAATTTTTTTAACTCTCTGCCGTAATATGGGCTTTCCTCAATAATAGGGATACGGGCCAGATTTTTTTTTTAAACTTCTGTATTCTTGATCGGGTCTGGTTTAAACCTTCCACCGACCTAATTCTACATGACTTAAACAAACCTATATAAACCGCTCAGTTTCTGATTTTCTTCCTAGGTTACACACTACTCATAAAATCCCTGACAAAAACCCTAATTTTTAAACCTTCTGTTCTTAAAAGTTTCCAACAATGGGTTGGTGTGATCATTGTGAAGAAGTTGTTTATACTATCTGCGACGAGAACGGATTTGTGTAAGTACCTAAAAGTTCAGATGAATCAAATTGCATTGTACGTGATTTCTTGATTATACTTGTTCGCATTGTTGTGATTTAGTTCCTGCCCTGGTTGCGGAAAGATTCTTGATCAGATTACGGTTCCTGTTAAAGTAGACAACACCGATGACGAATCAGAAGTAGACAACGATGTTGGCAAGGTTTGACATGTTTTAGGATTTTTTTGGGTCTATTTTTTATTTAGTTTTCCATCAATCTAAGATGGAAAATTTTAAATTTATTATATATTGTCCAAAGAAACAGTATAATTTATTTATCGATTCATTTGTTTTTTTATATTGAAAATGGTGGGTACTAGTCCCCGCGCTTCATTAATGAGATTTTAACCAAACATGACAATCAAGCACAAGAGATGATATTCATGCGTTCCAACAAGTGGCCATGATACTCATCTCCCAACAAAATAAGCCTCCATCAGTCTCCTCCCATAAAGAAATAATTACAACTGATACGATGAATCCGTAAGTCGGAACATTCCAAAAAAGTCTAAACTCCTCCACTCCATCCTCAGATCACTCCCCAACCAGGGTCCCCCCTTCCTCCCCTCAGACTCCGCTTCATAGTTAGATGAACTGATATCTGCATACATATCTTTAATTTTCTTCGTTGCTTCCGTACCTGCCGTTTGTTTGTGCAGTCACAGGATCAGATTAATCACGAGCTTAGTCGATCCCCGGCAAAAGGCAGTAGAACTCGGCCAAAAGGTATTTACTTTTGAAGTAACACAAATTTGTTAGGTTATGAATCTGTCAAATTTAGAATAAAAGGTTTTTTTGGCATTAATAAGAGTTGAGTTTATGTACACACAGTATTACGTACTATATATATTGATTTTGCTATTAATAAGGATACTTGTTAAGATGCGTTTAATACTCTTTTATATATGAGTATTTTGATATTTTCCCTGATTAGATCCTTTTTTAATATTTGAAGCACTTTCTTTAATTTTTTTGTCAAATTTACTATCTGCCTTAGTTAACTTGCTTTATTAAAGATGATCATTGAATATCATAAAAGTGATTAAAAACGACATGTATATGAGATGAGAATTTTATTAACAACAAACATTATATACGACAGAAGAATATTTAGGAAATGTTCGAGAAATATCAAAGTGTCCATTGTCAGGGGCGGCCCTAGGATTTTCGGGGCCTGAAGCAAACTCTCAAAAAGGGGCCCCACATATACAAAAAAAAAAAAAAAATCGATTCATGTATTAGAAAAAAAATAAAAAAGAATACATGAGAAATCATAAATTTTAGGGGCCTGAGCTAATATAAATTTTTTTAGAGGCCTGAAGCTAATATAAAATCATGAAAAAAATAAAACGATTCATGGATTTTAGGGGCATGAAGCTAATATAATTTTTTTTTCTTTTCTAAAAACGGGGGTGTTGAAATATTAACTTGATTTGGGTCTTAGCCCAAATAGATATGTTATCTTATGTATTTGATGTAATAGGCCCAACTTCTAGAAACTTACTCTAGAAAAATTTTATGTAGAAGTTTTTTCTAGATAAGTCTTAGGAGTTATCTAGAAGATAAGGATAACTTTAGACTTGTGGAGAAATTCTAGAGAGATAATTATAACCATTAGATTAGAGTTGTATTGGCAAAATCCTAACCATTGATTGGGTAATGCCACTAGTATAAATAGGGGTGGTGTCTTTGTGTTCGTATCAAGCCAAAAATTAGAAACACTCAATAATACAAGTAGCCTTCCTTTTTCTAAAATCTCTAATCTCTCCCATTTTTAAACACTTCCTCCAACTACCTAAAATTTCCATCCAACAAAGTGGTATCAGAGCTTGAAGATCCTCCTAGAGATGGCGAATAGCGGTATTCCCTTCCAAGTCCCGATGCTCACCAAGAGCAACTATGACAATTGGAGCTTAAGGATAATTGCTCTCCTTGGAGCACACGACGTGTGGGAGATGGTTGAGAAAGGTCTCACCGAATCAGAGAATGAAGGTAGTCTATCTCAAGCTGAAAGGGATAGTTTGAGAGATTCAAGGAAGAGAGACAAGAAGGCTCTCTGTCTTATCTATCAAGGATTAGATGAAGATACATTTGAGAAGGTTTAGGGAGCAAAGTCGGCCAAGGACGCATGGGAGAAGCTTCGAACCTCACACAAGGGAGCCGATCAAGTCAAGAATGTACGTCCTCAAACTTTAAGAGGAGAGTTTGATGCTTTGCATATGAAAGAAGATGAGCTTGTCTCCGATTACTTCTCAAGAATTTTAACGGTTACTAATAACCTAAAAAGAAACTGAGAGAAGTTAGATGATGTGAGAATTATGGAGAAGATTCTTAGATCGTTAGACACAAAGTTCGAACACATTGTCGCCATCATCGAAGAGACAAAAGACTTGGAGGCCATGACAATGGAGCAAATTCTCGGCTCGTTGCAAGCTTATGAAGAAAAGAAAAAGAAGAAGGAAAAGATCGTGGAGCAAGTACTCAAGACGCGGGTTGATTCAACAAAAGAAGAAAGCGGTCGAAGCCAACAAAGACGAGGTTGCAGTCGAGAACGAGGTCGTGGACATGGACACGGACGAGGTTGGAGGCCCAATGACGACAATGACAACAACAACAACCAAAAAGGAGAAAGCTCAAGAAGAGGTCGTGGGAGAGGAAATTCAAAATCAAGGTATGACAAGTCACGCGTCAAATGCTACAATTGTAGGAAGTTTGGACATTATGCTTCAGAATGCAGAGCTCCTAGCAATAATAGAGTCGAAGAGAAGGCCAACTACGTTGAAGAAAGAAGTCAAGAAGATGGTACCTTACTGTTGGCTTACAAGAATAATGGAAGAGGCAAGGAGAATCAATGGTACCTAGACAGCGGTGCAAGCAACCATATGTGCTGAAGAAAAAGCATGTTCGTGGAGCTTGATGAATCGGTCAAGGGCAATGTAGCTTTCGGAGATGAATCAAAGGTGGCGGTGAAAGGTAAAGGAAATGTTCTAATCCGATTGAAGAATGGAGAGCACCAATTCATTTCAAATGTTTACTACGTGCCAAACATGAAGAGTAACATCTTGAGCCTAGGACAACTCTTAGAGAAAGGTTATGATATTCGATTGAAAGATAGTAACCTTTCTATAAGAGACAATGCAAGCAACTTCATTGCTAAGGTGCCGATGTCAAGAAATAGAATGTTCGTGCTCAACATTCAAAATGATGTCGCATAATGTCTCAAGATGTGTTACAAAGATGCATCTTGGCTTTGGCATTTTCGATTTGGGCATCTCAATTTCGGAGGATTAGAGTTGCTCTCCAAGAAGGAAATGGTAAGAGGATTACCTTGCATCAACCACCCCGATCAAGTGTGCGAAGGATGTCTACTTGGAAAGCAATTCAAAATGAGCTTTCCAAAGGAGTCGAACTATAGAGCTCGAAAGCCGTTGGAACTCATACACACGGACGTGTGTGGTCCGATCAAGCCAAGATCACTTGGTAAGAGTAACTATTTCCTTCTCTTTATCGATGATTTTTCAAGAAAAACTTCAAGAACTTCAGAGGCCTTGTGATCAGGTATATTTTTTGAAGGAGAAATCAGAGGTGTTCGAGAACTTCAAGAAGTTCAAAGCTCGTGTTGAAAAGGAAAGTGGCATTGTGATCAAAGCCATGAGATCCGACCGTGGAGAAGAGTTCACATCAAAAGAATTCCAAAAGTTTTGTGAAGATAATGGAATTTGACGACAACTGACGGTGCCAAGGCCCCCCCAACAAAATGGAGTAGCAGAAAGGAAGAATAGGACAATCCTTGAGATGGCGAGGAGCATGCTCAAAACAAAAGGCTGCCAAAGGAATTTTGGGCGGAAGCGGTTGCGTGCGCGGTTTACCTATCAAACCGATCTCCGACAAGAAGCGTATGGAAAAAAACACCACAAGAAACATGGAGTGGAAGGAAGCCCGACATTTCCCACCTAAGAGTCTTTGGAAGCATAGCACACGTACACATACCGGACGAGAAGCGAAGCAAGTTAGATGATAAAAGTGAGAAGTACATTTTCATTGGCTACGAAACCAACTCCAAAGGCTACAAGCTCTACAATCCTGATACAGGGAAGACAATCATCAGTTGAGATGTCGTGTTCGATGAAGAAGGAGAATGGGATTGGAGCACACATAATGAAGACTACAACTTCTTTCCACATTTTGAAGAAGGATACATGGAGCAATCAAGGATAGAGCAACCAAGAGAGGAGCCTGCTACCCCACCAGCTTCACCAGCCGCAATTCTTAAGGAGACGAAATCTCAAGTGAAAGGACTCCGCACTTTAGAAGCCTACAAGAACTTTATGAGGTAACTGAAAATCAAGACAATCTTGCTCTCCTTTGCGTATTTGCGGATTGTGAGCCCATGAACTTCCAAGAAGCTATGGAAAAGAAGAATTGGAGAAATGCTATGGATGAAGAGATAAAGGCAATCAAGAAGAATGACACATGGGAGTTAGCTTCACTTCCAAAAGGGCACAAGGCAATCAATGTGAAGTGGGTGTACAAAGCAAAGAAGAATGCCAAAGGAGAAGTTGAAAGATACAAGGCGAGATTGGTGGCAAAAGGCTACAGTCAAAGAGCGGGCATCGACTATGACGAGGTATTTGCTTCGGTTGCTCGACTAGAAACTGTTAGACTAATAATTTCATTGGCAGCTCAAAACAATTGGAGGATACATCAAATGAATGTCAAATCTGCATTCTTAAATGGAGTCCTTGAAGAAGAAGTCTACATTGAGCAACCACAAGGCTACGAAGTGAAGGGAGAAGAAGACAAGGTCTTGAAGCTGAAAAAGACACTCTATGGGTTGAAACAAGCTCCAAGAGCTTGGAATGCTCGAATTGACAAATACTTCCAAGGGAGAAACTTCACCAAGTGTCCATACGAGCATGCACTCTATCCAGAACAATGATATATTGATTGTATGCTTGTATGTAGATGACTTGATCTTCACAGGTAGCAATCTAAGTATGTTTGGCAAATTTAAGAAAGAGATGACGAAGGAGTTCGAGGTAACAGATATTGGGCTCATGTCTTACTACCTCGGCATTGAAGTGAAGCAAGAAGACAAAGGCATCCTAATCACTCAAGAAGACTATGCTAAGGAGATACTCAAGAAGTTCAAGATGGATGACTCTAACCCGGTTGGCACACCAATGGAATGTGGAATCAAGTTGTCAAAACACGAGGAAGGAGAAAGGGTGGATCCAACACTCTTTAAGAGCTTGGTCGGAAGTCTGCGATATTTAACTTGCACAAGACCCGATATTCTATATGCGGTTGGAGCTGTCAGTTGATACATGGAGAATCCAACAACAACTCATTTGAAGGCGGCAAAGAGGATTCTTCGCTATGTCAAAGGTACAACAAACTTTGGCTTGTACTATTCTATTTCTAACGATTATAAGCTTGTTGGATATAGCGATAGCGATTGGAGTGGAGATATGGATGACCGCAAGAGCACAAGTGGCTTCGTGTTCTACATGAGAGACACGGCCTTCACATGGAAGTCAAAGAAGCAGCCAATTGTCACTCTTTCCACATGCGAAGCGGAGTACATAGCTTCTACTTCATGTGTTTGTCATGCAGTTTGGTTACGAAACCTATTGAAGGAGTTGAGTTTGCCACAAGAGGAGCCGACCAAGATTTTTGTGGACAACAAGTCAGCAATAGCTTTGGCCAAGAACCCAGTCTTCCATGATCGAAGTAAGAACATTGATACACGCTATCACTATATTAGAGAGTGCATCACCAGAAAGGACGTACAACTGGAGTACGTGAAGTCTCATGATCAAGTAGCTGGTATCTTCACCAAGCCTCTCAAGCGCGACGACTTCATAAGGTTAAGAAGTTTGATTGGAGTAACAAATCAAGTTTAAGGGGGGGGGGGGGGGGTGTTGAAATATTAACTTGATTTGGGTCTTAGCCCAAATAGATATGTTATCTTATGTATTTGATGTAATAGGCCCAACTTCTAGAAACTTATTCTAGAGAAATCTTATCTAGAAATTTTTTCTAGATAAGTCTTAGGAGTTATCTAGAAGATAAGGATAACTTTAGACTTGTGGAGAAAATTCTAGAGAGATAATTATAACCATTAGATCAGAGTTGTGTTGGCAAAATCATAACCATTGGTTGGGTAATGCCACTAGTATAAATAGGGGTGGTGTTTTTGTGTTTGTATCAAGCCAAAAATTAGAAACACTGATGAGGACATCTTTCCAGTTTAGGATTTTTATTTTATTACCATTTTTTATTTCTGGCAATTATAGCCATATGTAATCTTTTTGTAATTTTAGATTTTGAGAATATTTTGGAGATGTGTTTCAAGATGTAATTGAGCCTATTTAAAGGCCTTGAGATTAATAAGAAAGCATGCCATTATTGATCAAAAAAATCTGTGTTGAGTTTTGCTCTTCCTCCTTCTCCTTTGTGTGATACAATTGAGATTCAAATTAGGGTTTGTGATAAATCCTAATCTAGTTTTAGAATTAGTGATTAATTCTAAAATTTATCCCCAATTAAAAATCCCTAATACAATTTCCCTAACCCCAAATACCAAAACCCTAATCCAATAACTTTCCCCCCGTCTACAACCCTAATCATCAAATCCCCACACTACAGCCGCCTCCTTCTTCCTCTCCCTTCCTTCTTCTTTCCCCGTAACCATTCAACTCCCAAACCCAACCCCCTTCTCCATTTTCTTCGGATCTCCAACCACCCGACGCTACCCCTCTACCACCAGAACTCCCCTCCGATCTCCACGAACGAACCCAACTCCAAAACCCCCAAATCCCCCCTCGTCGTCAACCTCGACACCCCCATCGCCGTCGACCTCTAACCCCTCGTCTTCTTCCTCCATCCCGCAAACACCCAACACCACTACAGCCTCCACCCATCTCCTCCTTCCTCCTCCAATCCCGAACCCCACCACAGTTCCCAAACCCATCGCCCGCTGCCTCCCTCCTTCACTTTCACCCCGGTTCCTGACCCAGCGCCGGCCTTCGCCGTCGTCGTTCGCGCCGCCCCTCCCCGCTGTTGCCGTCGTCAACCAGTGACGTCGTCGACCAACTCCGCCATTGCCCTTGAAGTTGCTGCTCGTACTGACTCTGTGGATTGCTGTGCTCTTTCAAGATCGACACTGCGTTCTTCGCATTCGGTATACTCTTTCCAATTCTTCCATATTTATGTTTTACTGCCTTATCATCTAGTATATTATCTGATTTAACTGTCGACCACAAAATACTGAGATTGAGTGATCCACATGCTAGATTAGAGTACAAATCGATATTGGACTTATTACTTGCTAACATATAGGAATTTAATTATTGATTGAGGTTGAATTATTAATTGGAATTGTTAGCATAATTCAGTTCTTGAAAATCCATCAAACCCGTTAACTGTTTTAAATTTCTAACTTAGATCAGAACTTTCATGTTGGTAAAATTAACCCATTAAAATTCTTGGAAATTCTCTATCTTAGGGTTGGTTTTACATCAAACACTCAATAATACAAGTAGTCTTCCTTTTTCTAAAATCTCTAATCTCTCCCATTTTTAAACACTTCCTCCAACCACCTAAAATTTCCTTCCAACAAGGGGCACCTTTTTTTTGGTGATTTGGGGGCCTGATGCAGTTGCATCGGTTGCATCAGGCCAGGGCCGGGCCTGTCCATCGTAAAGGTTTTTTGACATTTATGCAAGAAGTGTCCTTGAAGTGTTCGTATCAGACGCGTGTTTCACTAGGTATGACTTTCCACGATATTGTAAGTGTCCATGCATGCTACATTGTTTTCAAAAGTCGACACTCGACACACACGACGATCGACTCCATCCTTAGTTAGAGATATATACTTTCCAGCCTTTTAGACTGCACTAAGCAAGCTGTATTCTTTAGGCGCAGAGACTGCTATCGATAAGCAAAGAATTCCATACAAGATTAGTGATGATCTGATATAAACTAATGAAGTAATGATGCTATCCATCGGTGTCAAAGTTACTGTTCACTCTTATTCTATTTGTACCTAATAGTTTCATGCAAGACTAACTACGATCTTACTGATATTCTTGTTCCCCTTGCTGATATTTTGGCAGGTAAAAAGCCACCAAAGAAGAACCACGATAGCCTTAAGAAGCTCAGAGCTTAGGTAGTTTCTTTTTTATCATTAAATGGTGGGTTGAATGCCCCGGCCTCCGCGTTTATTTAAAAAGAATTTAACAAAACATACAACAAATAATAAGGCTTATGTAGTTTAGGAAACTCAGCATGGGTCCTGGAACTCATTCACCCCAACAAACAAATAAAAAATACAACAAAACCTAATCTTACTGGTTGGCCGACCTCGCCAGAATAAGTTTCTCGTACCAATTTGAGCAATTTGAGCATAGGTAGTTTACTTTTAAGAAGTTTTCAATGGTTCTGTTCTATTAATTTAGAACTTACTATCATCATTTCCTTCAATATTCTCTCTCTCAACTCTTTTACAGCACCGCCGTAAGTTTGTTGATGTTTAATTTTTTTAATCAATATTTTTGTGGAAGGCTAGTTCATGTTTTATTCAGCCACTAATTATTAATTTGGCAAGAAAAATTAGGACCTGTGCAGGCTTCGAACTCCCTTTGTCAAATTTTTTTCCCAGGTAGTAAGTGCATCAGTATGGTCTCGAGCAAATAATATCAACATCAATCTGATAAATGAGTGAAGAACAAGAGCTTTCTTTACCTGTAAAAATATTTAAAGTAAATCCTCCCATTGTCTTTCTGTTCGAACAATTACCAAAATTTGACGAATCCCCTATGAGTCGTTTTCCATATATATTCCCTCCCATGTTTGCATTTCTCGAATATTTTTTGGGTCAAACGGGCAACGTTATACTGCATAATCTATTAACTCTACTTTGTGAATTGACATATCTAGTACAACTTCTAGGTACCTGTTATTTCTTCCCTACAGAGATTATCTATATATACTGTTACCGCTGATTTCGGTGTGGGGGTAAACAGATAGAATTTGTGAGTCCGGGAAACACCTGAACGATTGACTCGATCTCCTTGCTCCTGACACAACCTGCAAGGAAGTGCGAAACACCGGGGTTGATTCCGGCGACGCACCCTCCGACGCTCTTGTCAGTAATCAGGAAAAGATCAAGAAAGAGCTTAAGTGGTCAAAGAGTGATTAACCTGGTCTCGGTGGTAGAGGGGTTGTATTTATAGTCGCCTTTGGAACCATTTGGGGCCTAATTTCCTGCCTAACAAATAGGAGAAAAATCCTCCTATTCTGTTTTGGGAAGTTAGGCCTTGATTCCCTGGTGAGAGCTAATCAGGTTTATTGATTTGACCAAATCAGTGGCCTGATTCTCTTCTTGGTGGATTGGGCTTGTATCGGGTCGGGACCCGTACCCAATTGAAGTGGATCTATTCGCGGGTGGTTGGTTCTGTGAGAAGGAGGCCCAATACCCGTTTTGGATCCATCTGTATGTGAAATTACCTTTTTACCCCCGTGCTCTAGATTTCGTGATCGATCTGGACGGTCTCGATTTAACCCCAACTTTAGCCATATCACGAGCCCCCCACTCCTAAAGACTGAGTGTGATCAGACTTTGAGGAGTAGTTTAGCTGTTTTGGTGGCTGATGGAGTTGTATCGGAGTCCAGACGTGGGATTTTGAATCTGAAAAGGGGGTAGAGAGGGGACTTTTGACGCCGCTGGCGGTTCTCTGGTGACATCGGGTATTCAAGAGTTTTTATCTATTTCTCTCGGACTATTTGTTTAACTTTGCGACGCGTTTGCCAATCATTCGGGGGCCTTAGCCGTACATTCTGGGCGATAATTGTTCGTTCAAGGGTTCGAAAATGTGCCCCCTAAATCTCAATTACTCTCCAGAATTTTTGGCTAATTTTCCCGAATTTTTAACAATTTTCTCGCAATTTTTAAACAAATAAAACAAATTAAATAGATAAAAAATGATTTAAATACCGATTTATGACGTGGCTCGATCTGGGCCGCTGATCGCGGAAGGGCGCGAATTTCGGAAAGATCTGACGGTTGCTGCTGCTCGGCAGCGTTTTTCTCCGTTTACCAGTTCGGGAAGGCCTCTGCTCGGCAGCCGACCCAAGGGATGGGGGTTCGGCAGCCGACCGCAAGCTTTGAGTGACGTGGCGTAATCTGGGCCGTTGGATGCGGGCACGCATCTCGAGACGGGAACGGTTCCCAAGAAAACGTTATCTTGTCTTCTAGCGCGCGTGGCGCAATCTGAGCCGTTCGCCATTGGGAGCGTGAATTTCTGAGAGATCCGACGGCTGAGGTAGCTCGGTGCCTTTTTTCCTCCATTTACCAGTTCGGGAAGGCCTCTGCTCGGCAGCCGACCGAAGGCGATCTCGTGGCCAACCTGTTCGGAGGCGATCTCGCTTCCGAGGGTATTAATGGCGCTCGGGGTTTGTGCTGCATTCCTCTTCCCCAGGCCATTAAGAATAACTCCTTTGATTAATGCGTGGCGTTCCGACTTCCGGGGATCAATAATTCCCTCAATTAAAACGCGGCGCTTCAATTTCCGAGGGTAGTAATGGCTGGTTATAGGGGGCAGGCTATAAGTACCCCATCCCTTTTGTCATTTTCGTCACAACCAAATTGGGTTCCAGACCTCGGAGGCATCTGCCTTGGGTAGCGTCTCTCTTGAAGTTCGGAGTGGTGGTTGCTCTTCTGTCTGGTTTTCCCTTTGTTCCTGACGGCCCCAAAGTGGATGTCAGGAGCGAGGGGGAACGAGGCAGTAGTGGTGACGACCGTAGTCCGCACTCGGGGGATGAGTTATCTCCGAAGGACGGGTGGTCGCTCTCTTACCTTATTCTTCTCCCGTTCCGGACAGTTCCTAAGTGGTTGTCGGGAGCGGAGGAGAATAAGGCAAGAGTGGCGACGACCGTAGTCCGGATCCGAGGGATGGGCCTCCCCAGAAGGACGGGCGGTCGCCCCGCTGTCTTGTTGTTTCCCCATCCCTCCCTGCTCCGAAGGGGTGTGAGGGGTGGGGGCAACAAGACAGTAGCGTCGACGGCCATGGTCCGGACCCGGGGCGCGGACCTCTTTCGAAGGACGGGTCGCCGTTCTCTCACCAAGATCTTCTGCCTTCTTCGGTTGTTCCGAAGTGAGTGTTGAAGTAGGTAGAGATCTTGGTGGGAGAGTGACGACCCCTGTCTGATGTCGATCTCCGGGCCATCTGAGTCCGTTTGTTGCAACTGTGAAGGCGCCGCTGTTAGAGTCTTTCGACAAGCCGAGCCTTCCAGTTGCAACCAACTAGCTCGGGATGGTGCGTCTCTTTCGACCTCTGAGTGTTGGTGGGTCCCCTCCCATCTCTGTCTTCCTTCTCGGGCTGATGGCTTTTGACGGAGGTCAGCCCGGGGGAGTTAGAGATGGGGGAGTGCCGATCTGCTTCTGACCGGGGCCTGTTGTCGGGGTTATACCAACCGAGGCACGGGACCCGGGGGGCGCCTGCCGAGGGCGGCGCCTTAAAACATAATCAAAAATTCTCCAGGTTCTTTTATGCATAGGCGAGGCGTCCGAGGTCCCGATCGTCCGAGCGACGTGGCGCTATCTGAGCCGCCGGATGCTGACACGCATCTCGAGATGGGGCGCGTTCTCCAAAAAAACACTATCTTGTCGTTTAGTGCTCTCGGCGAGATCTGGACCGTCTGATGAAGATCAGGCGCGGAAGTTGAGGGGGAAAGGAGTTTTCCCCATTTACCAGCTCGGGAAGGCACTTGCACGGATACCGAGCGGACTCTATTGCAGCCACGTTCGGTTTTGCTCGCAGCTCGGATTCTCGTCCCATCTTGCCGAGCTGGTTGACTTTGTGGTGGGCCTTCGAGATGCTTCGAGAGTAGCCCAAAAGTCGCTCTGGAAGTCCAAGAGGCGCCTCATTTTCACTATAAATCTTTACCCCCCCTTTGACCAAGTCTTCACTTTTCACTTTTACTCTCTCTCTTTCGTATTTACTTTGCTTCGAGGTCTTTAGCTCCCTGGTGGTGTCGCTAGCTGTCGCGGTAGCGTTCCTAGTTCCGGCGAAGTTTCCGACCGTAGCTGTCAATTCAAGGTCAGTCTCTTTCCCTTCTCTCTTTAGGAAAATATGGTTAAGATTTCGGTTGAGACCCCCGCCTCGGAGCAAGCCGTTGGCCGAGGGGAGAAAGAGAAAGGAGTAGTGGAGCCGAGCGAGCAGGACGTTGTTCGCCCGGACGCGGAGGGTGGAGTGGCCGAGGTGCCCCAGGAAGTCACGGCGGAGTCCCGAAAGGGCAAAGCCGTAATTACTATAGTGGAGATGCCGAAGAGAGCGGGGGAGTTCGGTCGGCAGCCCATCGCCGTGTCGAGCGTGGGAGGAGTCCGGGATTATACTGAGGACATCTTGGAGAAGGTCACCCAAGGCACGGCTAAACTGGTGGAGGAGAACGAGCCTAGGGAGCTATCCGAGGTCGATCGCAAGATCTCGACTCTTACCGAAGGGGACCTTCGTCTGGTCCGAGAGGGCTTCCGGATCCCTCTCGAGTACACGTTGCTCCTCCCTGGGCCGGGGTTCCGAGCCAACACTGGGTCCTCTCCGGACA
The DNA here is from genome assembly GCA_017893485.1 of Hemerocallis citrina. NCBI lineage: Eukaryota > Viridiplantae > Streptophyta > Magnoliopsida > Asparagales > Asphodelaceae > Hemerocallis > Hemerocallis citrina. Next base: position 32,937 of record JACEHZ010000182.1, read on the forward strand.
TGTGCGTCTTCCCGGTAGACTCCCTCATTGCCGGTCTTCGCTTTCCCCTCCACCCGTTCGTGGTTGAGGTCCTGGTTTGGTATGGTCTGAGTCCCGCTCAACTGATGCCGAACACCTGGAGGCAAGTTGTGGCGTTCCTCCTCCGATGCCAAGAGATCGGCGCCAAGCCGACCATGTACCTCTTTCGGAGTCTCTTCCGACCCGTCCAGCCGAGGAAAGACGAGAAGAGGTTTTATCTTTCGCCCCGGCCGGGCGTGAAACTGATCGAGAATCCAGACTCGATCAAACACTGGAAGGACAAATACTTCCTCGTTCGGAATCTGACGACATGGGTGATACCGACAGTTTGGGCGGACGGACTACCCAAGCGTACAAAGAAGGACGCTCCGCTGAACGCTGCAGAGACCGAGGTCCAGAAGAAGATCCTTGCTCTGCCGACGCTTAGCTGGAAGGATATCACCGAAGAGCATCTGTTCCGTGGGGGTCTCAGTCCGATCGACCCTCGTACGCTTCTGGTATTTATACTTCTCTCCGTAAAGTTTGCATCCAATTTTTCTAAGTTTTTTCGTTCGACTCTTGCAGAGACTATGAAGCTCGATTACAAGGCCCTGGTGGCGAAGGGCAGGTCCGAGCAGGAGAAGAAGAAGAGGCCGTCGGCAGCGCCTCAGGACAGCCGAGCTTCGAAGAAGGCTTCGGTAGTGAAGGCAGCCGATCAACCGAAGGTTGCGGTCCTGAAGGAGGGAGAGGTTGAGGTTCTTGTCCCTTCGGCAAAGGTGGCGGTCCCCGAGCAGGGTGGGGTCGTGGACCTCGATCCTTCGGCCCCGGGTGCTACTGCTCCTACCCCGGAGGCGGACGCTCCTGGTCCGTCGAGCAATGAGTTCGGAGTGGCCGATGCGCTGTCCCTCCAGGTTCCCCCACTCACCCCCGGCGCGGAGAAGATCTTGACCGAGCGTCATAAACAGATCTTCGTCCCTGATTGGCAGGTGATGAACGTCGACGGCTTTTTGGGCGACGGGAACATCTGCATGGAGGCAGTGAGGCACCTGCCGACCCCGAAGGACCGAGCGACCCTGAGGGCCGGGATGGCAGGGGACAACGTGATGCAGATGGCTCGGAGCACTATGTCGGTGAGTGTGTCGAACCCTTCTTCATTCATATTTTTCATGGAGTTTTTTTTTTTAAGTTCTTGGGCTCGGATTTTAACGCGTTGTTCTCTTCCAGACCCTCTGCCACTTCAGTTGGCTGGTCGAGGAGATGGCGAGGAAGGATCAGGAGAAGGAGAAGGAGAGGACGGAGCGCGTTCGGGTGGCGAAGCAGCTTGAGTCCGAGCTGCTTCTTTCGACGAAGAGAGTCACCGAAGCGGAGGACCTGGAGAAGAAGCTGGCCGACGCTATCCAATTGTCGAAGGATACGGCGGCCAAGTTTGAGAAGGAGGTGGCCGAGCTGAAGGAGGAGCTGGCCAGCGCTCGGTCGGGAGCCGAGAAGGAGGTCACCGGGCTGAAGGATGAGCTGGCCAAGGCTCGGTCGGAAGGGGAGGCTGCTCGGAAGAGAGCTGAGAGGATCAAGGCCAACCACCTGAGGAAGCTGAAGGAGGTGAAGAAGGCCGTGCAAGAGGAGGCCGCGCAGCACATGATCCAGAATATGCTGGACGCCTACGGCCGCGCCCTGACCCATGTAGCCGCGAAGAACCCCGGCTTCGACTCGTCCTCCTATGACTTTTACGAGCCCGTGGAGGGGGAAGAAGGGATCACCGAGGGTTTACTCGAACCCGATGGTGAAACAGAACCCGCCGAAGGTGATGGTGAGACCGAAGCCGAGGGCGAGGGGGAGGAACTCTCCGAGGAGGAGAGCTGGAGCGAAGGCGGGGACGAGGGTGACGGCGACGGCAAGGCCGAGGGGTCGACGAATCCGAGCGGCAAAAAGGTCGACCCCTGACTCGGTTGTCTTCCTACTTTCAGTCTTTTTGGTTTTGTTTTCTTTTTGTAAGCCTTATCGCGGACTGGCCACCGCCCTTGTTTTGAATGAAAAAGTATTTTGTTTGGCCAAAAATTTGTCCAAGTGTTGAGCCTCGGACTTAGTGTGCGTTTCGGGTGTTTTGGGCGTAAATTTCTCCAACTGTTGGGCCTCGGATTTATTTCCGCTTTTCAGGTGGTGTTTGGTCCGGTCACGGAGCTGGTCTTCCTTCGGAAGGAATTGGCCAACTTGAAGCGTGAACTCTCAGACAGCCGACAGAGGCGGTTTCTCCTGCTCGGCCAGGCGGAGGAGGTCAGGGCAGTCCTGAGGAGGAACTGTCGCGAGCTGCATCAACTCCGGAAGCGCTCCTTGGGTCCTGGTTCCGAAGGGGAAGTTGAGCGGCTTCGCGGGGAGCTTAAAGTCGCCGAGCGGAAGAACGACGACCTTTTGGACGAGGTACAACACTTGGAGCTATCGGAGAGAGAGCGCTCTGCGGAAAGGGAGAAGATGGCCTCCGAGCTGGAGGGGGCTTTGGCTGAGCGTAAGAGACTATTGGCTGAAGTCGACATGCTCAGGAGGATCACGGTAGATAGGGGGATCGAGGTCACCCACTATCGGCGGCTTGCAACTGATAGTCCCAATGCCTCCGGGTCGTTGAAGGCCCCTCGATCAAAGAAATTGGCGAAGGACGTCGTCCTGAGGGATCGGATTATCGAACTGAAGGAGGAGATCGCGTCACTTAAACCTGCGCCGGAGAGGGCTAATGTTCGTAGCACGTCGTGCACTCGCGAGGAAAGTGCGAGGGGGATCACGTTTTATGAGCTCGCGACGCGCCCGCTAACGACCAGGCGGAGTCCGACTGACGCTCAGAGCAGCGCGGCTGTCTCGTCGAGCGGGGCATCGGTCGGCGCGGCTGTTAGGACTAGCAGCGAAGGGGGGTCGCGCTTCGTTGGTTTGGGGTCGAGCCCAGAGGGTCGGCCTCGTCGTCCTCGCGTTTCCCTAAACCGAAGCATTCCCCTTCCGAAGAGGACTTGATTGCGTCGCTTTCCCTTTCTGTTGGCCGTTGTAATAACTTAGTTGTAGGGTCGGTCGACCGTCTGTAACACTATTATGTCTGAATGCAAAACTTTCTGAAAAACTTTTTAAGTGTTTGTCTTCGCCACTGTATTGAAAACGCTTTGTTCGTTTTTTCTATTTTTCAGCTTGTCGCGGCGATCCATGGGTCGGACTCAGGGCGTCCGAATGATGACACCGCATCCGAGGCGACTTCTGGGACGGTGGTTCTGAGCCCCAGGAGTGTCGATCTGAAGCTACGCCGATCCGAGGGCGAGTGGAATCATCTTTCGTTGGTTCTCAGCCTCCGGGAGGCCGAAACACAACCCTTGGAGAGCAAGATCGTCGAGTTGAGCCCCGTAGGTGAGGACGAGGACTCGCAGACCGCATTCAGCAATGCTCTTCGGGTCAAAAGTATTCGGCACATTCAGTCGAAGCTCATCGCCGAACGGGACGACTTGCTCTCGGAGATGGGACAGCTGCGGGCGGAAATGGCGAAGCTTCGAGGTGAGGCGGAGGAACCGTCTGCCGAGGAGAGCGAACAAGATGGAGAGGATGCATTTTTATGAAAGACAAGTGTAGTGGGTCGGGGGGTGTATGTTTTGCTTGCCGACACTTTTGTAATGGTCTATTTTGTACTGTACGCCGATATTTAATAAAATCTCCTTTCGGTGTTCTTTTGAACGTCTGTCTTTGTTTATAACTGTGTTGGCCGTGCCGAACTATCTGAACTGAGTGTGTCTATTTAGTCGAATGGATCCCCAGGGGTACGGCGATTTGTCGCTTAGTGGGTCTGACACGGCGATGTTCTCGAGAGTGCTATTTCGCCGTGGCGAGATCTGAGCCGTTGAATGTAGGCGCGGATCTCGAGGTGGCTCGTTTTCCAAGAAAACGTTATCTTGTCGTTTTGCGCGAGTGGCACGATCTGAGCCGTCTGATGAAGATCAGGCACAAAAGTTGAGGAGGAAGTGTGTTTTCCCCGTTTACCAGCTCGGGAAGGCACTTGCTCGGATGCCGGCCGGATATGTCCGCCTTCGACCTTCGGCTGTCGGTCAGGAGTGGTCTGGATGCGTGTTCCGGACCTTAGGCATAGTTCAACGGCTGTGGGAGCAATTCCGAACGGCGATCTACCCCTGGTTCGTCCGGAGACGAACCGAGGAGGTAAAGTCGAGCCGAGTGTTGGACTCCGAACCATCGGTATAGTTCAACGGCTGTGGGAGCAATTCCGAACGGCGATCTACCCCTGGTTCGTCCGGAGACGAACCGAGGAGGTAAAGTCGAGCCGAGTGTTGGACTCCGAACCATCGGTGTAGTTCAACGGCTGTGGGAGCAATTCCGAACGGCGATCTACCCCTGGTTCGTCCGGAGACGAACCGAGGAGGTAAAGTCGAGCCGAGTGTTGGACTTCGAACCATCGGTGTAGTTCAACGGCTGTGGGAGCAATTCCGAACGGCGATCTACCCCTGGTTCGTCCGGAGACGAACCGAGGAGGTAAAGTCGAGCCGAGTGTTGGACTCCGAACCATCGGTATAGTAAAGAGGGGAGGAAAAACAGGCAAATCCAAAAACAAAATGGAACTTTCTTTATTTGATATTTGACGGCGAACCGTTTTACATAGTGGGATTCATAGAACAGGTTACAAGTTAAAGGAGAGGAATGGCGCGACACCTCGAATTACTTAGAGAGGCGCCGGGGCGCTCTCTTGGTATTTCAGGAGGTGATCGGCATTCCAGGTCCTCGGGAGCTCTCTACCATCCATGTCCTCGAGTCGATATGCTCCAGGCCGAACAACCTTTGCGACCCGGTACGGCCCTTCCCAATTCGGAGCTAGCTTGGCCTTCTGACTGGGGAGGGATATGGCTAGCTTTCTCAACACCAGGTCTCCTTGTTCAAGGTTGGCGGGTCGGACTTTCTTGTTGTAGGCCAGCTCGACTCTCCTTCTGTAATTTTGCTGCCGAATCGATGCCCTTTCCCTCAGTTCATCTACCAGGTCCAAGTTTCCTCTGAGTTCCCTGGCATTCCGTGCTTCGTCATAGGCGATGAGCCGAGGGGAAGGAATTCCGACCTCGAGGGGTATTACGGCTTCGGCCCCATAAGTAAGGCTGAACGGGGACTCTCCAGTGGGCGTCCGCTTGCTTGTGCGGTAGTTCCACAACACATTAGGGAGTTGATCGACCCACTGTCCTTTGGAGCACTTGTCCAACCTCTTCTTGATCCCCGCAAGGATCTGCTTATTAGCGTTCTCGGCTTGTCCGTTCGACTGGGGGTGCGAGACGGACGAGAAACGCTGCTGAATGACGAGGTCATCGCACAGGGTTCGGAATGCTGAGCCGGTGAACTGGGTCCCATTATCTGTCACGAGGACGCGCGGGACGCCGAATCTGCATATAATGTTCCTCCAGAAGAACTGCACCACTTTGTTCTCGGTTATCGTGGCGAGGGGCTCGGCCTCGACCCACTTCGAGAAGTAGTCGATAGCTACGACTAAAAACTTGAGCTGACCCGGAGCTGGAGGGAAAGGCCCTACTAAGTCCATTCCCCACATCGCGAAGGGGATAGGGCTCGATAGGGAGGCGAGGTTGGCTTGAGGGAGGCGTCGGATGCTGGAGTGTCTCTGGCAGGAGCCGCACTGCCGAACGTGTCGCTCGGCGTCTTGGAGAAGTGTCGGCCAGAAGTACCCATAATTCAGAGCTTTTCGGGCCAGGGACCTAAATCCCGAGTGTGCCCCGCCGATCCCTTCATGAAGCTCCTGTAGGGCATATTCGGCCTGTTCCGGAGAGAGGCATCGTAGATATGGTCGGCCGTCCGTTTGGGAGAAAGAGCGCTTGTATAGGATGCCCTCGATTAAGACATAGCGCTCGGCTCGGGTTCTAACTCGGCGAGCTTCTTTGGGGTCTGAGGGCAGAACTCCATCCCTTAGAAATTCTACCAGTGGCTTCATCCAGTTGTCTTGCAGCATGACTGGCAATGACTCCGCCGAGCCTAGTGCCTCGTCTTCGATGCTCGGCTTAGTGAGGACTTCAATTAGTACGGTCTGCTCGAGTCCTTGTAAAGAGGACGAGGCCAACTTGGAAAGTGCATCGGCCTGTGCGTTTTCTTCCCGAGGGACCCGCTGGATGACGGCTTCTTCGAACCGACCCATGAGATCCCGGACTTTGGCGAGGTACTTCGCCATCCGCTCGTCCCGAGCTTCATATTCGCCCGAGACCTGGTTCACGACCAGCTGGGAGTCACTGTGAATCCGGAGACGATGCGCCCCAGCGCTTCGCGCGAGTCCGAGGCCGGCTATGAGTGCCTCGTACTCCGCCTCGTTGTTGGAGGCCTTGAAGCTCATGCGGATCGCGTACTGTAGGACGAAGCCATCAGGGCCGTTCAGGATGATGCCGGCGCCGCTTCCCTCACTACAAGAGGATCCGTCCACAAAGACTGTCCAAATGGGGGGTCCGCTCGGGACGTGGCCGGCCTCGGGGATGGTGGATTCTACAATGAAGTCGGCGAGGGCCTGCGCCTTAATTGCCGTCCGAGGTTGATAGGAGATGTCGTGCTGACTCAGCTCTATCGACCACTTCATCAGCCGGCCCGAGGTTTCGGGTTTATGGAGGACTTGCTTGAGCGGTTGATCGGTGAGGACGATGACTGAATGAGATTGGAAGTAGGGCCGAAGCTTTCTTGCTGCCATGACGAGGGCGTAGGCTATCTTTTCTATCCCCGGATAACGGAGCTCAGCATCCCGAAGTACCTTGCTCACGTAGTAAATTGGCCTCTGGGTCCGGTCCTCTTCTCTGACCAGGACAGCGCTCAGGGACTGCCCGGAGGCTGCCAAGTAGAGAAAGAGAGGCTCGCCTGGGACCGGCTTACTGAGCAGAGGGGGGTTCACCAAATAGGCTTTCAGCTGGTCGAACGACGCTTGCTGTGCCTCGCCCCATTCAAATCCCTTAGCGCCTCGGAGTGCCTTGAAGAAGGGAAGGCACCTTTCCCCTGACTTGGAGAGGAACCGACCGATGGCTGCGAGCCGACCGGTGAGCTTCTGCACTTCTCTGACGTTCCGAGGCGGGGCCATGTCTAATATGGCTTTGATCTTTTCGGGGTTAGCTTCAATCCCCCGTTGGCTCACCATGAAACCGAGGAACTTGCCCGAGGAGACTCCGAACGCACACTTGTTCGGGTTCAGCCGCATGTTGTACTTCCTCAACACGCCGAACGCCTCTTGGAGGTCGGCTACATGGTCGGTACCGTGGATGCTCTTGACGAGCATGTCATCGACGTACACCTCCATATTTCGGCCGATCTGATGCTGAAAGACCTTGTTAACGAGGCGCTGGTAGGTGGCTCCCGCGTTCTTCAAACCGAACGGCATTACTCGGTAGCAGTAGAGGCCTTGGTCGGTGACGAAGGAGGTCTTCGGGATGTCCGGAGGGAACATCCGGATTTGGTTGTAGCCCGAGAAGGCATCCATGAAGCTGAGGAGCTCATGGCCCGAGGTGGCGTCGATTAGGGTGTCGATGTTCGGGAGAGGGAAGGGATCCTTCGGACACGCTTTGTTGAGGTCGGTGAAGTCGATGCATATCCTCCACGAGCCGTTGGACTTCTTGACCATCACAACATTCGACAACCACTCGGGATAATTCACCTCCTGGATGAACTTGGCCTTCAACAGCTTATTCACTTCCTCCTTGATTGCCTGCTGTCGCTCGGGAGCGAACTTTCGCCTCTTCTGCTGAACCGGTTTGCACCCCGGCTCGACACTTAGGCGGTGGACGAGCAAGTCTTCGGAGATGCCGGGCATATCCGCGGCCGACCAAGCAAATAGGTCGCGGTTACCCCGGATGCATCTCACAAGGTCGGAGAATAGCACGGTCGGTAAGGACTTGCTGACGAAGAATTTCCGGCTCGGATCCTCGTCGGAGAAGGGTACTTCTTCCAACTCGTCCGCTGGTTCGGACGTTGGGCAAGCCTTCGGCTCGGGGATCTCGAGGGTCTCGAGCGAAAGCACTGGTCCCCCGGTGGAAGTCATGTAGCACTTCCGGGCTGTTTCCTGGCTCCCCCTGACTTCCCCTACTCCCGACCGAGTGGGGAACTTCATCTTCAGATGGTATGCTGATGGGACGGCCTCAAGGGCGGCCAGGCCGGGGCGACCGAGGATGACATTGTATGCTGCCGGGACGTCAACGACCATGAAGTCCATGGGTTCGGTCCGGGTAGTAGGGGTGCTCCCCGCAGTAACGTCGAGGGTTATTACCCCTTCGATGGTTACCGGGACCCCCGTGAACCCGTGTAGAGTGTATCCGGCCGGTTTGAGACGGTCTCGGGACAGCTGGAGGCCCTGGAAGGCCGAGAGGAATAGAATGTTGACCGAACTCCCGTTGTCAACCAAAATCCTCTGCACCTTGAAGTTGGCCATGCGGAGGTCGATGACGAGGGCATCACAGTGAGGGGTTCGGACTCCTTCGAGATCAGCGTCGGAGAAGGACACGGGCACACCGAAGCCCTTGGGAGGAGGAGCACCGTGGACCGAGTTCACCTCTCGGACGAAGGCTTTCCGGGACGTATTAGAGTTGCCGCCCATGGGACCCCCGTGGATCATGTGCAGAACCCTTTCTTCTTCGAACTCAGGCGTTACTTCGCGCCGCTTGTTAGCCCCCCGAGGGGGAGGAGAGTTCCGATCTGTCCGATCGTTAGCCTTCACGAACTTCGCCAACTGCCCCCTTCGGATGAGAGCTTCGATCTCATCTCTCAAAGCCCGACAGTCATTCGTCTCGTGCCCGTGGTCCCGGTGATACCGACACCACTTGTCTTTGTCCCTCCTCTTCGCCGGTTTGTGCATCCTCGGGGCTGGAGGGAGGACCCCTTCCTTCTCTACCTCCATGAGGATGGTGGAGACATTAGTTGTGAGGGGCGTGAATTTCTCGAACCTGGGGGGAGGACGACGCTGGCCGCCTCCGTCCTTCATAGTCTTCTTGGCCCCCTCTTCCTCCGTTGCCTTCCTCTTCGAGCCGGAGGAGGGTCCTCCGAAGTTCGGGAGGGACTCGGCCTCCTCGGCTCGGATGTATTTCTCGCACCTCAGTAGGAGGTCGGCGAAGTTGGTAGGCGGCTTCTTTGCTAGGGACGAGCGGAGGTTGGAGTTGAGGACGTTCGACTGGAACGCCACTGTTGCCACGGATTGGTCTAAGGAGGCGATCGACCTGACTTCTGCAGTGAACCTCTTCACATAGTCACGCAGCTTCTCTCCCCTTTCCTGTCGGAGGTTCAGAAGGGAGAGACTCGTCTTCTCGGCCCGTCGGCTGCTCACAAAGTGAGTTATGAACAGCGTCTCAAACTGCTCAAATGAAAAGATGGAGGCGGGGGCAAGCCTGGAATACCATTCCCGAGCCGAACCCCGAAGGGTGGCCGGGAAGGTCCTGCAGAGTATGGCATCGGACACTTGGTGGATCAGCATCAGAGTCTTAAAACTCTCGACGTGATCTACTGGGTCGGACTCGCCTGAGTACGTTTCAAACTGTGGAGGTTTGAAACCCCTCGGTATGCGAGCTTCCATGATTGTCCGAGAGAAGGGCGGTCGGTTTGGGCGAACAGTCCCTGCTCTGGACTCCTCTTCTCGGTCCATACGGACAATGCGCCTCTCCACCTCATGGAGGCGGCGGTCAAAGGCATCGTCCCCTCGCCGGTAATCGTATGACCCTTCGGACTCTTCATCATAAGAGGGAGAGCGTGGACTTCGGCGCCGGTATCCCTCGGATCGGCGGGGACTGTAATGTTGCTGACGACTGGGAGCCTGGAGAGGACTTCGTGACCGGCGGTGAGGACTGGGAATCCGAGGGGGTGTTGGGACCCTCGGGGGGTTTTGGTTGTTGGCACGGGCGTTCAGGGCCTGCAGTACAGTCTCCTGAAACTGGAGGAACTCGGCACGGCTGATAGGTACCTCACGGTCCCTCGTACGATGCCGATCCTCGGGGGAACGCGGCCTCCTCCTTCGGTGTTCGGGAGATGCCGCTCGGCCTCTCCGGTACGGAGATCTCTGTCTGTCTCGGCGACGAGGTGACCGCTCGCCCTGACGCTGTCGGGAGGCCTTCGCTCGGGCCCGCCTCTCGTCAAGGTGCGTGCGGAGGTCGTTCTCCTTCTGGCGGTTCCGGTCGGGGTTATGGGAGGCCATCGAGTCCGAGGACCCGTTATGGACCGAGACATGGTCCTGGATGGGCTGCTTCAGCTTCTGGCCGTTGGGACCGGCGGGACCATGGTTCGGTTGCTGCTGAGGATGAGGAGGCTGGACCGGTTGGGTCGGCGGAGGAAGCCCAGATTGGGGAATTTGGTTGACGGGGGTATCCTCCGTAGGGTCGGCGGGGTTGGCCACCCGGTTGGATCCTTTGGATCTGTTCTTCTTCGGAGGCATGGCGATGGGAGGCGATGAAGGAGAAGCTGAGGTCGTTCGTGTGGTGGTTTCCCACAGACGGCGCCAATCTGTTACCGCTGATTTCGGTGTGGGGGTAAACAGATAGAATTTGTGAGTCCGGAAAACACCTGAACGATTGACTCGATCTCCTTGCTCCTGGCACAACCTGCAAGGAAGTGCGAAACACCGGGGTTGATTCCGGCGACGCACCCTCCGACGCTCTTGTCAGTAATCAGGAAAAGATCAAGAAAGAGCTTAAGTGGTCAAAGAGTGATTAACCTGGTCTCGGTGGTAGAGGGGTTGTATTTATAGTCGCCTTTGGAACCATTTGGGGCCTAATTTCCTGCCTAACAAATAGGAGAAAAATCCTCCTATTCTGTTTTGGGAAGTTAGGCCTTGATTCCCTGGTGAGAGCTAATCAGGTTTATTGATTTGACCAAATCAGTGGCCTGATTCTCTTCTTGGTGGATTGGGCTTGTATCGGGTCGGGACCCGTACCCAATTGAAGTGGATCTATTCGCGGGTGGTTGGTTCTGTGAGAAGGAGGCCCAATACCCGTTTTGGATCCATCTGTATGTGAAATTACCTTTTTACCCCCGTGCTCTAGATTTCGTGATCGATCTGGACGGTCTCGATTTAACCCCAACTTTAGCCATATCATATACCATAATGCCAGATTCGTATTCATATTAGAAGCTCTCCCTATAAAATGTTTCACAATGAAGTCTTCGAATAGTCTCCCAAAATGTCTTCGAATAGTCTCCCAAAATGTCTTGAATTGTATCTTGCCAGCCTCAAATTTGCTCGATGCGTTTGCTTGATTCAGAATGAGCTCAAATTAGCACGAGAAATTGACTTGGACGAGGTCAGCCGATCAGCAGGGCTAGATTTCGTTGTATTTTTGTTTATTGGTTGGGGTGTATGAGTTCCAGGATCCAGCATGTTGGGATCTGAACTTCATAAGCCTTATTTTTGGTTGTATGTTTTGTTAAATTCTTTTTAATGAAATGCGGGGTATTCAACCCACCGTTTAATGATAAAAAAAAACTTTTATGTCTCTCGGATTCATTTCGTTACTTTTTGAAGTTGCAATAGAACATAGACCTGAGTCGTCAACAAAGAATTTTCCTAATTCGTATTGGCAATGGATGTGCAGGTAACTGCAGAAGTTGAAGTAGCTGAGCACCAAAGATACTGTATATGGATGATCTTCATATCACTCCAATTCAATTTTGAACCTATCATAAATCAAACAAAGACTACAACTTCTGGGATATATATATGTAGTCCATTATATTTCTCTAATTAGTTTGTACGAAGAATTACATTGTAATTTTGACATTTAAGGGGAAGTAATTAAGATCGTATGGTATGTGCATTCGCCTTGCTCTTCTTAGATGCTTAAATCTAATTACTAGTAAATAAACATTTTTCATAAAAAAAGTGTGTTGCTGTTTGGAATTTTGTTTACGGGTTTATGTGTGATGGATTGATCCAAATAGTCCTGAAACTCGGTTGAGCTAAATCTGAAATCTACGTTTGAGTTCGGTTAAATCCAGGATAGTTACTGCTGCATGTTTGAAACCCAAAAATTAAATACGTGGGCTGGTGATGATCGATGGCAAGTTGGAAGAAAGGCTGCGAAATTTTGGTCTATTTCGTGTATTTCCAATTTATATTAGTAAACTGTAAAAGTAAACTAATAGCTAGATTTCGTGAATACTTTCAATTGTCTTATTAGCTCCAGAATTTCATTTTGATAGCCAAGTTAATCGGTATATTACATTTATGTTATTTTCTCTTATTAAAGAGAGATTTTTCGATATCTTTCTCTGTTACTGTTAAAATTTAAAAACTACTAATCAAATCAGATTTCCAATAAAGTATATGAAGATAAATATCTTATCTGTAGACAAATTACATGTAGTGATGAATTCATACAGATGACATTCTGTTTGCTAATGCAATCGTTGGTAGTATTATGTCATGAATAACATTAACAATTGCAGATTGTGTTCATGATTGTTATCATCATTCGTCACGGTGTTAAAGTATTAATTCTGTGGGGTTAGCTTTAGAGCTCAAACTCCATCAAGTATTTCAGAAGTAATGTTAATTTGGATTTTTTTAGATATGAGTCCCATTCAAAACATGTATTTCTAAATTAATCCCTATTTTTTGTTAGGTTCATTAAATGAGGCCCCCATCAAACTAAATAAGTCTCTCTTTTATAATTTCCTTCCATCTTAATTAATCACAATTAGTAGTCTAACTAGATGTGACAAAAGATCCAAAAAAGTGCAGAGTTTATGTACTTTAGAGTTAGTAAAATTTTTGGAAGGAAAACTCATTTATACTAGGTGTTTTAGTCTAAACTAGCCATTAGTGATAAGACAGTGAGAATAAAATGAAAAACATTTATGTTAAGTATGATGGTGATTTGAGGAGAAACACATGCCTAATCTACTGCATGAACTAATTTCATAATTATTAGCTCAATTAAGAGATCTAATAGCAAATAACGTGGAAATAAAGACTAATTTGAAAATATATATTTCAAAAGGAACTAATACTTAAAAAACCCTTTTAATTTACGATCACTACTATAACTAAACCACCTGAGGCGGTACTCTCTTAACTTATTTTGGATAAGGGCAACTTTTAGCATGTCTCGTATATACTCGTTTCTATCGTATATACAACCATATGTGGTTGTGCCAATTAGATTCTGCTTAGAAATCCAACACATCAACTAAAATATTGGGTACATCAAGAAGTTCTTGTAGCACTTTTCAAAAATAAAAGTTCGAGTTTTAGCATCTAAAATTCATTTTATGGTATTAAAGTAAACAAAATCTAAATTTAGATCCGAAAAATCAATGCTATGATAACAAAATGTTGTGCATTAACTGATGCGATCTAGTCTTAGATCGAAGCCTCATAAGTAATGTACAAATTTAGTGATGATGACATGTTTGATTCGGAGGTCGACACTGGGATCATTCTTAGAAGAGTAGTTAAGATATCATTCCAAAGGTGAAAATATGAAATGACAATCCTACCCTCACCTTCTACTATAAATATCCTCGCCACCATGGGTGCCCTACAAACTTACAAAAACTTACAAAAAAATATTTTTCGACTTCAAAAAACTTACATAAAACCCCCTTTTCTCCCCCTTAAAATTTTCCCTCTTGTTCCCCCCTCCAACCCATTCAACCTCCAAACTCCAAACACACAAATGGTGACTTCAACCGCTCTCCCAACAACAACCAAACCCTCTCCCCTCCAAACCCATCAAGAACCGGGCCACAATTTGGGCCGTTTGAAAGCCCATTTCCTTGAATTGAGGCCCAAACACTACAGTTACAGAGCTCTCAAGGTTCAGGCCACCAGCAGTGCCGGCGAGTCTCCGCCGGTCTCGGTGGCTGATCCGGCCAACACAAGGCCTAGGAATTTGTAAGCCCATTAAAAGCTTTTTCGTTAATGGCAAGATTTCATTTTATTTTTATTTTTTTTAAAATAAATTTTGTTTGGTAGAATTCATATTGGTTATGTTGCATTTTGGATTTGGTTGGGTTGGTGTTGATGAAATACATGTGATGCACGTGCAATTGTTGCTGATAGTATTTAGATTTGTGTGTACATTAGGGGTGGAATTGGATATGAACACTTGGAATCTGATTTTGGTATCTGTATTTTGACTGACTTGGGATGTAAATTTATTTTGTTATCAACAGGTCCTTATTTGGTCCGAATTTGAATTCATCTTCATCAAATATGGTTACTGAGTTGTATATCCGTGAAGTAATCATATCTATATCGATAAAAAAAAAAGGACAGATACATATATGATACCCATGCCTGACATGCTTATTCTTATTGCTGAATTCATGCACATGTGGGAAATTTGGGGACAAAACAACGATTGAGCAAGTAACCTAGTGGTAAGCCGGCCGGCCCTGAGTTCCCGGGGGCCCTAGGCGAACTTCCGAAATGGGGGCCCCTAATAACATATATTTTTTTAACGCGCAAAATACGTACCTATATTTACAAGGGAAGTTCAAATTTGGGGGCCTCTAAAATCGCGAAATCTCCGGAGGCCCAAGGCGGCCGCCTTACCCGCCTCTAGGGTAGGGCCGGCCCTGCTTATGGGGTCCGAGGCGAACTCCCGAAATGGGGCCTACAAACATAATGTCAGAAAAAATAAATTAAAAAGTGATATACACACACACACACACACACACACACACACACACACACACACACACACACACATATATATATATATATATAGAGAGAGAGAGAGAGAGAGAGAGAGAGAGAGAGAGAGAGAGAGAGAGAGAGAGAGAGAAGAATGCTGCATTGTAAACCACCTAAGCCATTGTTGAGAACAGCAGCTTAGGTTATATTAACACTGAAGTTGTTGTTCCCAACAATGGCTTAGGTTTAACGAATTCAGTGTTAATATAACCTAAGATAATCTACACCAAATCTCCACGTACCATCTTTCTTCTTAACCAATAATACCAGTGATGAGAATGGACTCTGGCTTGGTTGTATGATACCATCTTTTAACATTTTCGCATTCTGTGGCTCAATCTCACATTTCTGAAAATGAGGGTATCGATATGGCTTGACATTTGTTGGTGAATGACTAGGAATCAAATGTAATGGGTGATCAAACTCCCTACTTGGTGGTAACCCAACTGGTTCCACAAAAACATTAGAGTGTTGCCTTAATAATTGTTGCAATTGCTGATCAATCTGCCCATCTTCTCCAATTTCTTGTAGAGTTAGGTGAAAAAACTCGCTTACAGATTTGGTTGAGATATCTCTGCGCAAGCAGTTTAAATCAATTTGCGCAGGCCCTTGATCAACCCCACCTTGCAGCACCACTGTCTGGTTATTTAAATCAAAACTCATGGTCATTCGATCATAATCAGTTAAAACTGGGCCCAGAAGGTTAAGCCATTGCACTCCCAAAACCAAGGTTGTAAACGATGTCAGGCGGTGGCGGTTCGGCCAAGGACCGCCTACCGCCTAGGACGCCTAGGCGACACCTAGGCGTTTTGTTTTTATTTTTTAAATATTAATATATTAACCTTTTAAAAGTTACATTTCTCTATTTTTGCTTGTAGTCTAAATCTTTTTGTGAAGTTGGAACTTTGGTGCTTGTAGTTTAAATCATTTTGTGAACTCTTTAATCTTTATCCTAATATGATTGAATGATTCTTAATCTTGACAATGGAGGTTGCAGGGATGAAACAAACAATTTTATTGGAGTTATTGCGATCAAGGACAACTAATCTTCCTGAAAAAAATGGCCAGGCCATGGGATTAAATGCATCACAATTCACAAGTGATGCTAGGCCAGAATGATTTTAGAAGTTTAATAACAATTATGGTGTAAACTTTAGATTCATAATGACATAAACAATAATCAGTCATATAAAATTTCAAATATAACGTGAACTAGTAACACCTTAATGTAAAGATGAAAAGACTTTTTACTGTTGGAGATGAAGAGGTTTTTTTCTGTTGAAGATGAAGAGACTATTTTAAAGAATTTGAAAAAAAAAATTACAAAAAAATCTGTCAGCCGCCTGATCCGCCTGGTCCGCCTCGGCCGCCTAGGCGCCGCCATATCGATGCCTTGTACGCCTAACTGCCATCTCAACGCCTAGAGTACCGCCTATTGCATATGCGGTTCGTTCTCCTCTTTTTGAGCGCCTAGGAGCCGCCTAGGTGTCCGAGGCGGACGCCATTTAGAACACTGCCCAAAACCACATCTGTGTCCTATAGCGAAAGAACATAAAAATCAATCTCAAATGGGTGTCCTTTCAACTTGATTGGTACAGCCTTACATAAACCCTCACACTTCATAGCCTCCCCATTCCCTACCAATACATTGAAATGTGTTGAAGGAAAAACTGGCAGATTAAAAAATTTCACTAATCTTTCTTGTATAAAGTTGTTGGTGCTTCCTCCATCGATCAATATTTGTACATTAGTGTTCTGAATACTGCCCTGCACCCTTAAAGTGCACAAAGATGACTGCCCTGATAATGCTTGAAACGAGATCTCAGGTGTGCAATCATTCTCTTGTGTCAAATTCTGAGGTTGTTCCTCATAAAATACCATAGAAGCACTGCCAATTTTCTCTACCTCATCACACAGCAATAGAAAATATTGTCTTTTGCACTTGTGGCCAGGGGTAAATTTCTCATCACAATTAAAATAAAGCCCCTTCTCCTTTCTAGCAACCCACTCTGCATGCGGAATCCTTCGTATCGGTATTTTATTTGACACATTACTGTTAGAGCTGGCAACATTCGCTTGTTGTGCAGTTTTTTATGGAGTAGGTAATAGAGGTGGTAAAGCACTTGGAGGTGGCTGCCATGGCGGTCGATAGCCTCCCCCTTTAGCACTAAGCCCCCTTAAATCACGGAATTTCTCATCCTACAACCTCGCTAAGTCGACTGCATCAGCTAATGAAGTAGGTTTATGAGCCAGAACTTTTTTATGAATCTCTGATTTCAAACCTGAACATAGCAGCTCAAAATCGCTTCATCTGATAGACCCTTAGTTTTATTCACAAGAATATCAAATTCGTCTTGATACACTGATAGAGATGTAGTTTGAGTAAGTTTAAACAATAAGCCTGCATGATCGACATAAGCCGAAGGCCTAAATCCAACATCCAATTGATGAACAAAATCCCCCCAATTTCTGAAACCGCCATTATCGAACTTATACTGAAACCAAGCTAGTGCTCTTCCATCCATATGGAACGAAGCAATATGGATTCGCTGATCCATCGGTGTCTTGTGAAGTAGAAAGAATTGATTTGCTTTAAAAAGCCACTCCGTAGGGTCTTCACCTTCAAACCTTGGAAAATCTAATTGAGGATTCTTAATGAAATTGTTTGAATTAGGGTTAGAATCCTCACATTGTTGGGTGTATCCAAAGAAAGTTGCGGACGATTGAAATGTTAATCGATCTTCGCATCCATCACCGTGAATCGATGCATCAATTCAGTTAGCATCGCCTGCTGCTCATGGATTTGTTGACCTTGAGTGTTCGCTATCTCCTTCAATCCTAGAAAAGCCTCCTCCAACGACGCCATTGAATTGGAGCGAGTTCTTGGATTATCAGCCATTTCTGAATTCGAATCGGTGAAAGCACCAAATTGATACAAGAACTGCAATCAAATTGCAGTTTCGCAGATTACAGTAGTTTTTGGGAAGAACAGGGAAGAAAGAAGAAGAAGAAGAAGATCAGATGAAGAAGAGTAATTGAGTTTAGGCAAAATATCTGCTACTCTTTTATTCCCCAATTAGAACTATTTATAAGCGCTACAGGACAAAGAAGTTTGTTACGCATTCTGTTACATTTTCCTGCCTTAATTCCTTCAAACATTCACGCGTAATACACGTGAACTTCTGATACTCTGATACGCCACCATATGTGTCACGCCTTACTTTCTAAAAAAATACGGAATACAGATACGCAACAAAAGCTCAACGAATGATTTTCATCATCCATAAGCTGTTCAAGAAATCTTTATAATATTTCACAAGATAATTCAGAGTCGGAAGCAAAAGGCACAACCAAACATGCATAATTGAAACAAGATACCAACAGAAATTACTTGAAACCAAATATAATAATCTCAAATAATCAAATTCTGAACAAGTCAAATATCCTGGGTCACATCGCCCAAATACAAATAAATATCCAAGTAATCAAGTACATTTTATTCAAGTTCAAGTAACAAATAATAATAATAATAAAGCAAAAACTTCAGCACTAATACATCATCTCGCCAATACCATCTGGCAGTCGACCATCCTGATCTGCAATTAGTAAATTTGCAGGAGAAGGAAGAAGAAAAACGTGTACCCGTCAATTGCAAGTTATGAGCCACATATAATGTAGGATACAAGTACATGGAATGGGTGAATCTAAGTAACAAACCTAGCATGGTATAATCATGATGTCCAAAATAAATAACTAGCATGGCAAAAGTGAACAAGTGTAAATGGCTTAAATCAAGTGTCAAGAAATCAAGTATCATGTAAACATGCCTCAAATGTCAAGTGTCATGTAATCATGTATCAAGTGTCATGTAAACAAGTCTTATGTATCATGTAGTCAAGTATCAAGCAAGTATGTATCATGTTCAAGTATCATGTTCAAGTAGCATGTATCAAGTCGTGTAGTGATTTACTATCTAGATAGCACTTCATGCATCCCGGTTTTTACTACATAGTTGCTACAACAAACAGTTTCGCTTTAGATTTTGTAGGGGACCATACAGGATAGTGTACTCAGGGACAATCTCCAAATATCATGTAATCATGTATCATGTAAACAAGCTCCAAAATCCAAACAAGCTCCAGTGTCATGTGTGTACGTGTCATGTATATCGTATCAAGCTCCACATATAAACAAGCTCCAATAACCACTAGGTTCTTCTGAGTACACGTTTCTGCACTATCCACTACTAGATCTTTTTCTTAACCCCGACTTGGTAAATTTTATTATTAATGTCAAACAAGTATGTATATGTACAAAATATATCAAGAATAACATGGCATGATCATGTGCCAAGTTCAAGTTGCAAGATAAACATGTACGTGTGTAAGATATCTCATAAAAGAACTAAAATAAACAAATCTCAAGTTCAGGACAGCAAGACCCTACTGTAGTAAAACAGTGATTCCCAGTATTACAAACAAGCAAAATTGGATCCGTCGAAGGATCTGGAAAATAGACTTCCACACGAATCCAGCGAATATAAATAAGTCATATACTAATTCACAAAATCATAACTCAAAACTGGTTTTAATACAAAAAATAGGTTCAGCCAGAAATCAGGAAAACGAATTCAAGAACAGAAAAACAGCATGAGAACACATTAAATAAATCCACGAAAAATCTGGGCTATTTCCCTATATGTCCAGTAGCACAATATAAAGTTTCATAATTTTCCAGGAAAATAGATCAGTCATCAAAAATAAGAAAGCATCAAGAAAACATAGGTTGGCAAATCTGGAAATCCAAACACTGCTGTACGAAAACTAAGATATCTCGCAACCAGTGAAACGAAATCCAATTCCGCCAAAGGGATAAGAAAATAGATAAGATATACTAACTTTCATATTTCTCAAGCATTTTTCATACAGTAAAAGGAATCATAGTGAAAATATGGTTCTTTACAGAACAGCGAGTAAAATACTGCAAGTATAGATTTCATAAACGAGCATGAAACATCACATAAAACTTATCCATAAAATTC
Source organism: Hemerocallis citrina (assembly GCA_017893485.1). Classification (NCBI taxonomy): domain Eukaryota; kingdom Viridiplantae; phylum Streptophyta; class Magnoliopsida; order Asparagales; family Asphodelaceae; genus Hemerocallis; species Hemerocallis citrina. Next base: position 52,634 of record JACEHZ010000182.1, read on the forward strand.
ACCAAAATTCTGGGTAATCCCTAACTAGATAAAGAAACACTGACCAAGATTTTGGATCAAAATAATATGTATAGCATAGTTCTTTAAAATAATTTGTCATCAAAATTACCGAAAAACAGAATCTTGAAAAGATCGACACCTCTGTACTAAAATAGTCATAACTCAGTCATACGAAATCAAAATCAAGCAAGGTCAGAGGGGTTTGAAATAGACGAAATTATCTACAACTCATATTTTATACCAAAATTAAGATACTGACTTTAACCCAGTCGAAAACAGCAAATAAAACAGAACAACGACATAATACAGATTTCCCCCCTTAAAACAAAAACAACATAGATTCAAGAAAATTGATCCAAACACACCCAAACATGAAATCGAGTCTACCAAGTGTCTAAACATCGTAAATTATGGTACCTAACATGTTCACGCCAAGAATTTCACATGGGTCTCAACCAAAACACGAGTTTGCACACAAGTCTCACATACAAGTTCAAAATCAAGAATCGGGCGAATCCTAGGTTAATTCATGTCCATATTGTGTCGTGAGTCATCTATGGTCAAATTTTCACAATAGAGACGAAACCCATCATGCAAAACCCAAACAAGCGTCGTCTCTAGATCCAACTACACTATAGGTGAACTTTTTGACTTGTATCAAACAAATGAATTGGAGTACAAGTTACTTGCCTTAATTTGGGGATGAAGAATCATGTAAACAAGAATAGAAGCAAAACCCACGAACGAAAATCCGTTAATTTACGAATCCAAGCAACACGAGCAAGAACCTTCATACGAACGAACTTCCAAACGCGAGAGACGATCAAAGTGGCTTGCGGCCACAAGAGAACACCACGGGAGGGTACTAAGGTTTTATTTGGTGCATGAGAGTTGTTGTGGTGGTGTGGTGAGTGGTCGGCAAGGAAGGGGAGAAGGGGTTCGGGTTGTGGGGGTGTGACGGAGTGGAGGGATGGGGTGCTGTCGGCCTGGGGGTAGGCCGGAGGTGGGTTGGTCGTCGGGTTGGAGGCAGGCCGGAGCAAGGAGAGGGAAAGAGAGATGGAGGGGGCTGGGTTGTGTAGTAGTTTAGGGAGAGAGGAAATTAGGGTTAGGGTTTGTGAGGGTGAGGGTTTATATATAAGGTTGTAGTATGTGGGTTTATGGGTATTGGGTTGTGGGCATCAAGAATTAGTAGTAGGTTTACAAATGGGTTTGGGTCAAATAACAATAGGAATGCAAATAGGATTGAGAATTTTAGGACAGGCAAATCACCACTACTACAAACGCCCACAACAAAAAAATAAAAATAAATAAAAGAGAATAAAAAGATATAAAATAAAAAAACGAGTCCAAAATGAGGGAACGATCAAAATAATGAAGAATAAAACAAAAGAGAAAATCATCCCACCACAAGGAGCTAAAAAATGAAACAGAAGGAATATATATTGAAATTAACTCCAATATACGGTCCAAAAGAAATACAAAAGGAATACAACGAGAGAAATTACACCAAAATGAAAAATACACTAAAAAATACATAAAACGAAAATTTATCCCACACATATTCTATATGTTCCGGAAAATCTAATCCTCCATCCTATACGTAGTCCCTCAGATACCCTGGTTTCCTCTTGATTCTTTTTGACCTATCCCACACATATTCTGCTACGATTGGCACCACAATCTCCTGTTCTTCAGCATTTCCAGATGGAACAGTATGAATTACTGTATCCTGCTCAGAATTCGTATCATATTATTCCGGAACATATAGATTAATTTTCCTTAACAAGATATTCTTCTTCATTTCCAGATAAAATTTTGTAATCACTTGAAATATAGATTAGTGAAAAGTATTGAAACCGGCCACCAGTCTTTCATCATACTTACACGTACAACAGTCTGTGAAGATCATAATTAATGTACTCTTAAAATTTCCAATTCAGAAAATTTATACTGCTGAATTTTCCTTTTCTATATACTCTATATGAAGGTCCGGATCGACTTAAAGCTTTTCATGAAATCCATAACAGTTCGAAGATTAACATTAATTTGGTTTATTTTTTTTAGTTTTATAGAAGGTATGTTCACTTTTACTAGTGCTCCAAAATGTTTATTTTGCATGTGATATTAGCTGGAGTTAGTGTAAAACATCCTCAAAATATATACATATATACCTTATTCATTTATGAATTAACAGTTTTGATGGTCATGTACTTGTGCGTCTGTATAGATCACATAATTATGCTAATTAATTTTGTCCTACATATTTATATATTAAAGCACTTCGCCTTTATAATTTTGTGTTATGTAAAAGACGTCACATATTTCTGAGCAGTATTATAATTTGCAATCTTGATTATTGTAACTATGCTAAAATCATACTTAATTTCTAATAAATATATCAAATGTCTTTCGCCTAAGTAATAATAACTGTTTACGTACTTGTTGTAGAACTCGACTGCAGTCTTGTATCCATTGTAGCAGATGAACCATAGCAAAACCAACATCAATGTGTCTGTTTTCAGTTGAGGTAGTCCAAATTACTCGAGCAAACATTCTAATAATTAATAACCCAACGGGCTCAAGATATATATACAACAAACAAGCAAACAAGATGATGGAGTACATGTACAAAAGGAACTGTTTACGGAATAAGTATAATCTTGAATGAAATAGCCAAGAAAATTAAGGATACTGACAATATATCTTTCCCACCAATCTAACGCGTATATACCCATCGTCACATAGTACAGATGAATCTTTCTGTTGATGTAATTCATCATTCAGAGAGAGAGAGAGAGAGCGAGAGAGAGAGAGAGAGAGAGCTTTTTGGGTGTTGTGATTTGCTTACAACATTTGGATTTAAATATACAGAAAGAGAGAGAGAGAGAAGAAATGACGCAAGGAAATTCAAATGAAAAGGTCAGAGATCCTTAAGTCTACTAGTTGTTATTATTTTAATGAAATTTTTATTTTGAACTTATCAGTTGATCGCAATTTTGCATTCGTATGAATATAAATCCCCGTCAGTCCAATTTAAATACATTTTTTGTTATAATAACAAAACTAAAGCAAATTTGCTTAGGTGTTCATTAAAATATAATAATTTTTCCGCTCTTTGTCAACAAAGTGTATAAGTATTCATTAAGGTATAAATTATTTTCTTGTTTACATTGGAGGAGAGTATGTACATAATCCTGAAATGGTGACTTTAAGACCGACGCCAGTGTAATAAAATTGCTTAAGTCGACTTTCCCAATTTAATTGACCTTTTCTTTCTTCATCTCTATTTCTCTATGTGTATGTTATAATACAAGCAGTACGTAGAATTCAGATTAAGTCAGACCTTGTAGTAATAAACCTTATGACTGCCTGGATTTGCTCGTTCAACTAATACTGATCCTGACAGGCATAGACTCAATTGCGATTATGTGCAGTAATGCTGATTGCAATGTTAATTTATCCAGGTTTGCCCATTTTCTGTATCCAAACCCATTATTGATGTCTCTAGAATAACTAGAATAAGCCCAGAGAGGAACTTATCTTAGCAAAGAAAATTATAAATTATGTCCAAGTTGTTTAATCAGCAATGAAAAATTATGACCAAGTTGCAATTAGGCCAAATTTCGAGACTTGCTAATGATGTATATACCCTGCAAGTTATAATCTAACACCTGGAAACTTGATTAGCTACGCCAATAGTTTAAGCGATGCTGTTGGTAATAATGTAGAGTTGGAATCGAAAGTGTTTGGACTTTGAGGCACGCAGATCACTTTCTTTAAGGATTTATTTGTCCCCACTCAGAAGAGTTTGCTACAAGGTTGCAGAAAAATAACTTTTTTTTTTGAAATAAAAGATGGCATGAGAAGTGCCGCTGCCATCCGACTCTTATAAATAACCACAACAGATACATCCACAATCCCTCAGGAAGTACATTCAAAAGTTACATCAAAGTTACTAAAACAACATCAAAATAGTTACAAGTAGACTCGAATTACAAAAGATTTCGGTACCAAAAAGAGTCGGTATCAATACTAAACCGGCCCAAACCCGAAAAAGCACTCAAGGTCTACCATCGGGAAGACCAAACCTGATCAGTTGTTCACACCATCTCCAGGAAACAGAGGTCCTGCTCAAACTTTCTTTCTCATACCTGGGATTTTAAACCAAGAAGTGGTAAGCGAAAAGATTCGAAAAATCAAATGCAGGAAGTTAGAAGAATGGTTACGGAAGAATAAATCATTTCTATCTAGCCAAATAACCCACAAAGATGCTGCTACACGCAATCCCAATCCCTCAACTTCTCCTTATCTACCTCTGAACCTCTAAAATCTCCCCACAACTGGGTAACATAAATAGGATCTCTACTGCAACCAAAACCAAAGAGGATGAAATCCCAAATACGTTTACTGACTGAACATTCCAAGAAAAGATGCCCAATTGATTCATCTTGAAGGTTACATCTAGGACACAAAGCCGACGAGATGAGACCTTTCCTAAATAAATTGACCCTAGTTAAAATTGCTTCTTTTTGCACTAGCCACAAGAAAACCTTAACTTTATGTGGAGCATTCGAATTCCAGATAATTCGATTCTCCACACTTCTCATGCCCCCGTCACAAAGACCCCTATGCATGGATCGAACTGTGAATTGACTGTTGGACACCAGTCTCCAACTCCTCTTATCTTGCGAATTCCAGTTAAGAGAACTCGTAGTCTCCAAAAGAGTAATAAGTGGTCCACACAGAGTATGAACATTCACATCACTGCTAGCACACAAATTGATATGCCATGCTGAATTCACCTAATAATCGGCAATCAAAGCAAATTTGTTACGTGCAAGAGTGAAAATCTCAGGGAAAAGAGAGCTCAAAGTATTGGGACCAACCCCAAAATCTAACCAAAATTGAGTATCGATACTGTTCCTAACCGTACATGGTGCATTGACATGAAAGATATCTCCCTTCCTGTAAGTCCCTTTCCAAACTGGAGAAATTCCTCGACAATGCTGCCCCCCCCCCCCCCCCCCAAAATCTGAACCGTCTCCGCCTTCGGTACCGAGCCCAAACAAAGCCTTGTTCGGCAGAATTACGGGAATGAATTTTCCACCACCACTTACATAGTAGAGCCCGATTATCAGTCGGAGGTTAGTGATGCCCAATCCCCCAAAATCTTTACTTCTACAGACCAAACTCCATTTAACTAGCGGTAAGCCCCGACCATCCTCTCCACTCCCCTTCCACAAGAAATCTCTATGGATTTTATCAATTTTGTCGATAACCCACGAGGGGAACTCATAAATGAACATCCAATAAATAGGAACGTTCGAAAGAACTGAATTAATGAGGGTAATTCTACCACCTAAGGGCAGGTGGTTTTTCTTCCATCCTGGAAGTCGCTTTTGAATACGCTCTAACAGATTATTCCAATCATTACGAGTTAGCCTCCCAGGCCGTGACGGAACTCCTAAATACTTTATGGGAAATTTACCCACTTTACAGTCAAGAACATTAGCCAGCAGAGCAGTTGAAATCCCGTCGCATCTCCCAAGACCTATGAGATTGCTTTTCTCAAAATTAACTCTCAGTCCACTCCAAGCTTCGTAGAACAGAAGAATACCTTTAAAAATAAGGACTTCGTTGGTGTCGTTGCTCCCAAATATGAGCGTGTCGTCCGCATATTGCAGAATAGGAATACCTCGAGTACCATCCAAACATCCAATACCACGTAAAAGATGTTGATTGGTACAATGCACAATCATTTCCGATAATACATCAACGACCAGAGTAAATAGCAACGGAGATAACGAATCACCCTGCCTAAGCCCTCTTCTGCAATGAATGAAATTACTTGGGGTCCCATTGATTAACCCTGCGGATGTACTGCCCGTTAAGCATCGTCTAATCCACCAAATCCATCTGTCACCAAAGCCTCTCGATTGAAATACCTCTATAACACTATCCCATTCCACAGTGTCATAGGCCTTTTCAAAGTCAAGTTTAAGCATAAACCCCTCTGCTCTATCTCTATGACATTGAAAGATGATCTCGTGGGCCGTGGCAATACTATCTAAGATATCTCTCCCCGGGATAAAACCACTCTGAGCTCGATGAATGATGGAGTTCATCCACGGATTCAATCTGTTAGCCAAAACCTTAGTAATGATTTTGAAGGATGAGTTCAAAAGACTAATAGGCCTGAACTTTCCAATCTCTTTAGCTCCAATGGATTTAGGAATTAAGACGATATTCGCGTAGTTAAGACGCTCAATCTGAACCCGGTTCTCAAACATCTCTTGAAAGATGTGGAAAAAGTCCCCATTAATGACATCCCAGAAGGCTGTGAAAAAGAAGATGGGGAACCCATCCGGGCCTGGCGCTTTGTCCTGACCAAGATCTTTGACAGCACTCAAAATTTCACCGATCGAAAAGGGAGACTCAAGTACGTCTAAACCCACCCCATTCGGCCGAGACCAGAAGGACTCATTAAGAGAACAATACTGATTTCTAGACACTCCTAGAAGTCCTCGAAAATGATTCTCTATATGAGCACAATTGCGTCGTCTTTTTATTTCTCAAAATAGACATGAAAATTTTTAAAACTATTTTTAATAAATTCCATATCATTTTATAGGAATATTGGATATTTTTTCCAAATTTTACTCACATTAGAAATCACTTAAAATTATTAAAAACACAAAAAAAATCAAAAAGTGGCCTTCGGGTTTTGAACCCAAGACCAACCGAAACATACAGTAAGCGCCCAAAGCCTAACCAGAAGCCACTAAGTCCAATGTGGACTTTGTGTTATAAAGGTAGGCCTAAACCATACATATAAATATCCCACTGTTTAAATAATTAAAACCGAAACAAAAAAAAGAGGGGTTGCCAGAATTCGAACTCGTGACCCAATACTAACAGGCATGCTATAGTAATAGTCTTAAAGAGCCTCCGCTAACCAATAAGTCCAACCCCAGTCACTGTTATGGATTTATAATGCTAAACTTTTGTTCCTACTGCACCATATTTAGTTTATTTCACAAAACTCAACATATGATCGATCTAATCTTTTTATTGGACTGTAATTTTCTCATTCTTACTGAGTTCACTTGAAATCAGTAATTCACAAATTCACAAATTTATATTTTAGACATTGTGTCACGCCCCGCTTCCCAAAAACATGGAATACGAGCGCGTGACAAAGCCCAGCGGATGATTTTAACATCATCTATAAGCTGTAGGATCGACTCAGCATCTCAACAAGAATATAACAAGATATATATACAACCAAGCATGCACGAATAATTTATTAAGTAACAGAAAACAATTGAAACAAATAATAATATCCAAATAGTTTTTAAGTCGGGATCAAATGTAAAACTCGGGAACATAAGCCCGTTACAAGTCTTAAGTAACATCAACTGAAATAACTCAAATACAAAATGAAATGATTAAAGAAAGCTTTTCCCAAGTAAGGCCTAGAACGTCTGCTCATCGATTCCAGCAAGTAGCACGTCTCCAAAGTCTGCTTAATAAATATAAAGAGGAAAAAGTAGGGAAAACAAGAGAAAACGCCTTTAGTGCAAGTTAGGACCACAAATAGTAAAAACGAGTACAAGTAATGAGGAACAAGAATTGGAATCAAGGATGTAACAGGGATACAAGTAATGGAAAACCAAGAACTAACTAGCAAGAAGGACAACTCGAGTAAACAGGCTGGATAACAAATACTAATAGTAGAGTAAGTAACAAGTTAACTTGTAGGGGTATCTAACCTCAAGTGATAGGCATCAAGTACAAGTGTCAGGTAACAAGTCTCAAGTCTAGTGTCAAGTTGTCAGGTCTCAAGTATCAAGTTGTAAATGTCAAGTGTTATTATTCAATTATCAAGTCTCATGTAACAAATCATCAAGCTTCAAGTAAACATGTATCAAGTTAGAGTTTCATGTATCATGTTTCATGTATCGAGTTTCATGTATCATGTAATCAAGTATCGAGTAAGCAGGTATCATGTTCAAGTCTTGTAGTTATTACTATCTAGGTAGCACTTCATGTATCCATCTTTTTACTACATGGTTGCTACAGACAATACAATTTCGTTTAGGCCTAGTAATGGAGTCTATAGGGCGGTGTACTCAGGTATCAAGTATCAAGCAGGCACGGTTCATGAATACGAAAATAAATAACAGGTTCACGAAGCAAGTTCGTGAATACTAACAGGTTCAAGACCCACACGGTGGGTTCATGAATACAACAGGTTCATGAGCCAAGTAACTGACTCCATGAATACATCAAGTGCAACAGGTTCATGAACCGAGTACTGGGAAACACGGGCCCCCTTCCGAGTACACTTACCTATATTGTCCACTACTATAGTCTTTTCCTTAAACCCCGGCTTATTACATTTATTAATTTTTTTTATCAAGCAAGCATACATGTATGCGAAACAAGTCAAGAAATCATGGTCATGGACATGGGACAAGTTTAAGATAATTATATGACATATTCGAGGGTCGACATGAATAAGAATAACACGAACAACGAAAATCCCAAATCTGGACAGCACGACGTTGCTGTACCAAAACTGTGATTTCCGTTGCTACGAAATAGCAAAAGTGATTTCGTCAGGAGATCTAGAAACTAGACTCCTGCCCGGTCCCAACGCATATAATTAAGGTACATGGAAGTGGTGGGAACATGTGTCAAAATAGCGAATTACACAGCTAAAATGTTCAGGCAGAAATTGTGTATTTGAGTTTATACATGTGAAACAGTGTTGAAATAATGTTAATTAATTCTAAGAAAATTTGGGAAGGTTCTCCAGGGTGTCCAACAACAGCATGTAAAATTTCGAGTCAAACGCTTACTGTTAACATAGTTAAATTAATTCGCAAAGTAAAGATGTGCAGCAGTTTTGTAATTCTGCGACTACCGACACAGCTGCAGTAAAACTGTGATAACTCCTAGACCGTAACTCAGAACTTGAAAATTCCGGAGGCTATCGACATCTAGACATCTAGAGCTACACTTACTGTTCAGGGATCGGGTTCAGATTCTGATGATAAAGGGGTCAAAACAACATAACAAGATTCAGGACAACAACATGTGGGAATGTCTTACGAGTATAGGTTACATGAAATTTTGTTATTAGGCGTCTAGGTTAATGTGTGATACAAATACAGGGTAATGGTTATCAAAACAGAAAGTAATATTTATTTTTCAACTCTAGTGGGTGCAAGTTCGTCACCTACAAGATATATCATACGTCTACAAATCTAGGGTTTTTTAATTTCATGTGTTCAGGGGATAAAATGGGTCCAAGTAGTTGTAATATAATACAATGAAATTATTGTGACTCTTAAGATTATGAAATTGATGAGGATTAATATTTGATCAACAACGACGAGTCAAAGAGGAGTCATAATTTCTAACTATTTACAGTATTTTCAAATGAATGCTTGTACTAGAACAAAAATATGTACAAGAGGAATACTTGCCTTGATTGACGACGAATAGATCCGTTAATTGAAGAAAATGGGATTGAAAAACTCCGGGCAAAATCTACCAAAAGCACGTGTGAAGCACGTGCAAAAAATCCAACAGCAGAGAGAAAATCCCCCACACCAGATCAGCCCAGAACAGCGGATAGCATTTTGGGATCGGCTGCTCCAAAACACGGGACAGCGAAAACGACCAATAGAATCTCTCCAACGCAGCGGATCGGGACCGAACAGGGGACAACGATGTTGGATTCGCTGTAGCAGAACAGGGTACAACCAAACGAACCAATGGCTGTCGTCTTCTTCCTCGCGACAGCAGCGAACGGGAGCGACGAACGGCGCGATGACTGTGAAGCAAAGCGGCGGCGGGGGTTCGCGACTACGTCTGGGTTCGACTGGAGATCAGTCGACGACGGCGACGATGGCGATGGAAGTCGCGGCGATGACACTCTGTTCTTCGCGCTCGAAACAGGGGAGCGATGGCAGGGGAAATTGTTCGGAGGTGTGGCAGCTGGCTGAGGTCAAGGGGATCGGGGGGCGATGGTGAGGCAATGGGTGATGGATAAAGGCGTCGAGGTGGAGAAATGGTGGAGAGTTGAGTAATGGCAGAGTTGGGTTGCGAGGTTGAAGAGGACGGTGAGTGGAATTGGTTTCAATGGGGGAGGACGGTGATGGATTTGAGGGTGGTGGTGATGTGGGGTTGACGAGGCGACGGAGGTGGTAGGGAGGTCGAGGCGAATGGAGGGACGAGGGGCGATGGGTTACTGGCATCGAGGTTGAGTGGGGAGTTGGTTTCGATGGGTCGGAGGAAGAAAGGAGCGGGATGATGGGGATGGCGATGGCGGATTGGTGCTGCGGTGGTGGTGATTGACGAGGGTGAAGGTCGTGGTGGCGATGGGACTGACGGAGAGGCGATCGGAGGCAGGAATGGGTTTGGGCGTGGACGGAGGGAGAAGGAAACGAGAAGGAAGAAGAAAAGCGGCAGGTTAGGGGTTGCATAGTAGATAGGTTAGGGGTTAGGGGGTTAGGGTTTAAATAGTATGGGTTTTGGGTTATAAGGTATTAGGGTATCCGTTTTGAGAGGGATTCAACTGGAGAATTGGTCAAAATGTATGAAAATGGAGAATAAAGAGATGAATGACATAGAACAGTTCATTCTTCATGAAGGACACAAGGAGCACATACAATTTGAATTAGACAAAGGTACCAAAAATTGAGTCGAAAACAAATTAATGATTTTATTCAAATGAAAACAAAATACAAGATCTCAAATTGATAAAAGAGTACAATGGGGCAAAATACAGTATAAAAATACAGATACGGGAAATAGGAGTTACAAATCCTACCCACCTTACACAAAAATTTTGTCCTCGAAATTTGCTTAGGCGGTGCATTGGATAAGGTAAAAGCAACTTAGGGGAGGGTAACAAACAAGAGATCCAAAGGAAAAGTCAACTTGGTGGTAACACCAAAATGAGAAGGGGGTGGATAACAACGATGTCAAATGGAATGCATGAAAGAGAATAAACAATATCAAAAGGAAAGAACAACACAAGCTAATAAAGCAAGATAAGGAGTTGGTAGGAACTAGAGCCAGAGAGAGAAAGGACAAGGAAGAATCAAACCATTCAAGGAATCAACGGATGAAGATGAATACAAGGAACAGAGGGAAGCAACAATGCAAAGAATTAGATGCAACAAGGGGATCCCGGGACCTGCGGGTTATGAGCCTACCACGCTTCCGCTGCGCCACTCTGATGGTGACGTTCCAAGCTCCAGACATGTCGTTGTAGACCACGTGACACCAGGCGATGATCCGAGCAAGAAGGAAAGAATGAGACACCAGGATCAAAGAGAGTATGAGCTCCAAATAGAGATAAGCAATAATGCAAGGTGAATATAAGGCTTGAGCTTCAACCTTCATAATTAAAAGATATAATATGGATCAAAACTAATGGCTTTATCAGAAATAATAACAACAACAAATATCAATGATGATAATATCAATAGTAATAGAATAATAACAACAATAATAAAAACTAATAATAACAATGATAATAATAAAATTAGTAATAATAATAACAAAATAATAATAATAATAACAATAATAATAATAGAAATCAAAATCATCATAATCATACAGGTAATAATAATAATATACTAAAATAAAAAAATCAAAAATAATGACAATACATACACGACAGTGTTGGATTTAACATATTCATGAAAATAATGCAGTAATAATAAAAATAATAATAGCATTAAAAGTAATAACAATAATAATAAAGGTAACAACAATAATAGTAATAATATCAACAACAATAAAATAGCAGTAACAATAATAGTAAAAATAATAACAACAATAATAATAACAGCCATAGTAATAACAATAATGATAACAATACCAAAAATAATAACGAAAACAATAGCAATAATAATCTTATACACAAAATAGAGTAAAATCAACTATACGAGTTCAATTTGTATGGAAACATAAAGTGTAACAATATAAACAAGATGTCATAAAGAAAATATTTCTTTACCTTTAGTTTCATTATATAAGTAAAAATTGTCTTGAAATATCAATTAGCAAATAGGTAGAAAATCTTGCCTCCTTAACATCAAGTTGCATGTTTGCCTTCACGACATCAGGTTGCAGGTTGCCGTTTGGATATTCGGTTGCACATTTTGCCTCCCCGATATCCAGTTGCAATTTGCCTCCATTGATATCGAGTTGCATATTTGCCATCTCGACATTAGGTTGCATCGAAATGGAGAAATGTACATAAAATTGAGCATGCTCAGGCTCAAAACAAATTAATAATAATAATAATAGTAATGATAAAAATAATAATACCAAGAACAATAATAATAACAAAATATCGATACTAATAACAATAAGAATAACAATGATAAGAACAATGATCATAACAATAATAATAATAACAGTAATCGCAAAAAGAATGATAATAATAATAATAATAACAACAATAATATTGAAATATTAACAACACTAGAAAAAGTAATATTGCAAGACAAAATATAGTTTGGGCCCAACATTTTTGTGGAAGTAATTCAACATTAACAACAATAATAAAATAATGGAAACAACAATAAGAATATCAATAGTAGTAACAATAATAATAATACTAGTAATGATAAAGAAAACAATAGGAATAATAATAATGGTAGCAATAATAGCATTATACAACAAAATAAGAATTTGCCTTATCAAAATAATCCAGTAGGAATATATAGTCGATCAAAAATGAAAAGTGAAGTTAAAATACACCATCGTTCGAAATAACAAAATCTTTGTTGAGAAACATTTTTATAGAGATCGAAATTAAATATAACAAATAATAATCGAAATACAGAAAGTATTCGGGAAAAATAATTATAACGAGAAAATAGGTAGGAGAAAAATGTATCTATACCCAAAAAAGAGTCCTGAAGAGGATGACTAGAAGGGACAAGAGGAAGTCAAAGAATTGAATGTGGATGGAGAGGAACAAGGGCAAAATCGGAATCGAAGAGAATATGGCAGAGAAGGAATAACTAGCATGATACTCAAAGTGAGTCAACAGTTGAAGATGAATGCAAGGCACGAAAAGCAATGAACGACACACGAACTGGAATAAGAAGGGATCAACGAGGCAAGCAGAAATAAGAGATTGCTTGCGCGGGATTCAAAAGAATATGGGTACGGAAAGAATAAATTGTACCCAATAAGGAATCAACAAATCAGAATGACTGCAAGAGAAGGAAGGAATCAATGAATCAAAGAACTGAATATGAAGGGATCAAAATGAATGGGATAAGACTTGTGTCCAGATCGAGTTGACTATTAAATTATTCAAGTGGTTGCATGACCTGTTTAATGTTGAGTTAATCCTGACTGAGTCAAGCCTGTCTAATGTATTAGTCAAATTAACACATTAGCCAAACTTGAGCTCTGATACCACTAAAAACCTTGTCACGCCCCGCTTCCCAAAAACATGGAATACGAGCGCGTGACGAAGCCCAGTGGATGATTTTAACACATTGTATCTATATTTCAAATCATTTTATTTCTTTAATGAACAAGAATTGTGTTTCTTCAATTTAATCAAAATAACAACTGTTTATCCCTCACAATCAATTATAATGATTCTATGTATATCAATTTAACTTAACAAAAATTCATTTTTAACCATAAGGAAAAATCTACAATTTTCATACAATTATATTTTTTGACATTTGTAAATTAACATACATATTTGTTCATGGCAATAACTTATTGTTTCTCTTTCTCATTACTACTAACATGATGATAAATTATTTCTTAATGTTAACAAAATTCTTTCAATTCATGGTACACACAATAACATGCATTTGTTCAACATTTATCTCATCAAATTTATCTATACTACTCATTTAACACACTAGCATACATTTTCTACATTTAGAAAGCACAAGATCACCCACATTACATCAATTTGATCTACATTACTAATGCTATATTCTAGCATGCTCAACCTATGAATTAGAAAGCATAAAGACCATCCACCTCATATGAAGAATAAACAACCAAGATGATGAGACACAACTCCTAGCTCCAACAAGTAACTCCTAGTCCTTCTCCTCCTAGCAAGAGCACTCCAACAAGCAATAAGAACACTCTAACTCTCTTTCTTTTTCCTCTCTCTAATTTGGTTTATTTTGGTGTGAAAAGAGAAGAAAACAAGGGTGTATTTATAGGACAAAAGAAGGGCTAAAATACAAATTTCACCCACCTAATAATTACCCACTCACCTTTTCACTTTCCTAACTCCCCATCTCTTCACCTCCTAAACTCCCAATCCGGCCTTTCACATCCCAACCGGTCCCCCCTCTCTCTCTCCACATGCACGTGCACGTGTTGTGCGCTAGTGCACACACCTACACAAAAATAAATATAAAATCCTATAATTCTAATATGTGTATTAGAAGTTGTTACATGTCATGTGTGAGTTCATCCACAACTAAAAAATAGAATTAATTAATGGGCTTGTCTTGTGGGCTTACTTTTAATTAATTAATTAGTCTAGTGGTCTAGAATCCATTTTTAGGTCCATGGATTTAAAGAAATGCTAAAAAATGACTCATGCATGCTAAATAGTAAATGAGAGTAAGGAAAATAAAGATGGAAAAATATTAGCACGTGCATTGCACGAGCACACACTTCACTAATTAATTATTTTTTAAAAAACATAAATTATATATATATATATATATATATATATATATATATATATATATAAATAATATGTATGTAAAAATTAGTTTAATTAAAAATTATAATGCTTTATGCAAAAATTAGTTTAATTAAAAATTATAATGCTTTATGCACAAATAAAATAAATGCGCACACATTTTATGAAATTCATTTCGAGAAAGAATACGCCCAAATACGCGCATCGAAACAAACACGCGTGTCGCACGTAAAATATCAAAAATGCGAAATTCAATGTTATCAACGAAAAATGCTAAAGATAATAGAAAATACAATATAAGAAAATATATTTATTAATTTTATATGTTCCACAACGTAATTGCTACGTACGTAGAAAATACGTGCATTACACGTGTAAAATTATTTTAATCAAAATAGGAAAAATGAATTTCTGTTTATAAAAATAAATTTGAATACCTAAAATAAATAATTTAAACACAGAGAAAATATTACACATAACGGTGGAAACACATAATCGATACGTGCATCAAAAACACGTAATAAGCACGTAAAAATGTAGAGATTGAAATTTAATATTTTAGTTGATTTAAATAGGATAAAATATACGGAAAATGCATAAATAGTCAGAAATCACAATATGTAAAGAAATCACGTTACAAATATTACCAGTAACGGTACAAAATACACGTGCATAACACACAAGGGCAAAATTGTTATTTCCAATTTTGCGGGGTGTTACACTTCGTCTCTAATTTGGACACCTACCATATTTCCAAGTGAACATCAACAACACTGTTACACCCTGGTTGGAGCCAGACTATGCAAGAAGAGGTGTCTGCTCTTGAGAAAAATGGTACATGGGATCCGTTTATCCTTCTATCTGGCAAACGTTCTGTTGGTTGTAAGTGGGTGTACATTGTTAAAAGTAAACCCAAATGGTTCTCTGGCTCTCCTAAATGTTCAATTGATTGCTAAAGGTTATTCACAGACTTATGACATTGATTATGATGAGGCATTCTCTCATGTGGCCAAAATGTCTTTTGTTCGTATCTTTGTTGCCTTAGTTGTCAGGTTCTGTTGGCCGCTTCACCAACTTGATGTCAAGAATGTCTTTCTCAATGGTGTTCTTGAGGAGAAAGTTTTTATGGAGCAGCCTTCGATTTTGTTGCCAAAGCTGTGCCTACAAGGGTCTGTCGATTGAAACAATATTTTTATGGACTCAAACAATCTCCTCGTACTTGGTTTGGTCGTTTCATTGAGATTGTCACAAGTTTTGGCTTGAAGAGGAGTGATAGTGATCACTCTGTATTCTATCGACATCATCAGGGGTAAAGGATCATTTTAGTTGTATATGTGGATGACATTGTGATTACCGGAGATTATCAGAATGATAGTCAAGATCTGAAGTCATATATTCAACAAAAGTTTTAAACTAAGGATCTCAGGTGACTAAATATTTCTTAGGGATCAAAGTTGCTTGATCTTAGCAGGGAATTTCTTTATCACAAAGAATGTATGTATTGGACATACTTACCGAGAGTAGTATGCTATGATGCAGATCATCACACACTCCAATCGACCCAAACTCCAAGTTGTTACCAGATCAGAGTCATGTTGGAGGATCCAAGGAGGTATAAGAGGCTTGTAGGAAAACTGAATTATATCACAGTCACTCGTCCAGATATTGAATATTCAGTTATCATAGTTAGTCAATTTATGGCTTCTCCCGTACAAGCCATTGAGATGAAGTTATGAGAATTCTTCAGTATTTGAAGAGCTCTCCAGACAGATGATTGATGTATACTGATGGTGGACATTGTTGAATTGCTGAATTTTCATATGCTAACTAGGCTGGCTGCCCAACGACTAGGAGATCCACCACTGGGTATTGTGTGTTTTTGGACGAAACTTGGTTTCATAGAAAAGTAAGAAACATAATGTTGTGTCTTGATCGATTATAGAATCCGAGTATCGTGCTATGGCTGATCTGACATGCGGGATGACATCGGTCAAACAATTACTTACTGAGTTGGGGGTTCTTCAGTATAGGTTGATACGTATGTATTGTGACAGTCAGTCTGCCATTCATATAGACACTAATGTTTTGTTTCATAAACGAACCAAACATATTCATGTGGTTCAGAAGTTGCTCGATCTTAGCAGGAAATTTCTTTATCACAAAGAAAGTGTGTATTGGACATACTTACCGAGAGCGGTATGCTATGATGCAGATCATCACACACTCCTATCGACCCAAACTCCAAGTTGTTGCCAGATCAGAGAGTCATGTTGGAGGATCCAAGGAGATATAAAAGGCTTGTAGGAAAGCTGAATTATATCACAGTTACTCGTCCAGATATTGAATATTCAGTTATCATAGTTAGTCAATATATGGCTTCCCCCGTACAAGCCATTGGGATGCAGATATGAGAATTCTTCAGTATTTGAAGAGCTCTCCAGACAGATGATTGATGTATACTGATGGTGGACATTGTTGAATTGCTGAATTTTCAAATGCTAACTAGGCTGGCTGCCCAACAACTAAAAGATCCACCACTGGGTATTGTGTGTTTGTTGGAGGAAACTTGGTTTCATAGAAAAGTAAGAAACATAATGTTTTGTCTTGATCGATTATAGAATCCGAGTATCGTGCTATGGCTGATCTGACATGCGAGATGACATGGGTCAAACAATTACTTACTGAGTTGGGGGTTCTCCAGTATAGGTTGATACTTATGTATTGTGGCAGTCAGTCTGCCATTCATATAGCCACTAATGTTTTGTTTCATAAACGAACCAAACATATTCGTATGGTTCAGAAGTTGCTCGATCTTAGCAGGAAATTTCTTTATCACAAAGAAAAGTATGTATTGGACATACTTACCGAGAGCGGTATGCTATGATGCAGATCATCACACACTCCTATCGACCCAAACTCCAAGTTGTTGCCAGATCAGAGAGTCATGTTGGAGGATCCAAGGAGGTATAAGAGGCTTGTAGGAAAACTGAATTATATCACAGTCACTCGTCCAGATATTGAATATTCAATTATCATAGTTAGTCAATTTATGGCTTCTCCCGTACAAGCCATTGGGGTGCAGTTATGAGAATTCTTCAGTATTTGAAGAGCTCTCCAGACAGATGATTGATGTATACTGATGGTGGACATTGTTGAATTGCTGAATTTTCATATGCTAACTAGGCTGGTTGCCCAACGACTAAAAGATCCACCACTGGGTATTGTGTGTTTGTTGGAGGAAACTTGGTTTCATAGAAAAGTAAGAAACATAATGTTGTGTCTTGATCGATTATAAAATTTGAGTATTGTGCTATGGCTGATCTGACATGGTGATGACATGGGTCAAACAATTACTTACTGAGTTGGGGGTTCTCCAGTATAGGTTAATACGTATGTACTGTGACAGTCAGTCTGCCATCCATATAGCCACTAATGTTTTGTTTCATAAACGAACCAAACATATTCATGTGGTTCAGAACAAGATTAGTGGTACTCCCTATGAGCCTCCACAAATTGAGGCTAGACATATTAGCACTCATCATCAAATAGCAGATGCTCTCACAGCTAGGATTCAAGTTCATTAGTGACAAGTTGGGCATGCATTGAGGAAGAGTGTTAGAGATCTAGTTGTATTAGTTTATCATATTCCGGGTAAAGCTCGTGCTTGTTTATGCTAGCTATATAAGAGATCATTGTATCTAGTTAATAATATAAGAAATAACATACCTTTTTCACATTGATAATAAATTAATGAAGTATGTAAGGGTGTGTTTGGCTACACAAGACCAATAGCCAAGTTTCAAAAGTTGTAATGAAACCTATTGAAGTTTATGTTTTGGGGTTAAATAACATTTGGATGTGCAAAAATGATTGAGAAGTTACATGAAGTGAGTTTTGATAAGTTTATCCCATTAAAATAATAAATGAGGTACCATTGCTTTCCAAGAGAAATCAAACTCATTCTCAGGAACCATCATCTGTGTAAACATGGAAATCCAGAACTTTTGAAACTTTGTAAACCCCAACTTTGTAAGTTTTATGGAGATAGACTCTAAAACTCTCGTCATGAAACATGGGTTATATAAAGTTTTCATGGTTTCACTTTGAGTTTCGTAATTCATATATTCAATCACACATGAAATACGAAAGACTAACAATAGATACTCTTTTTTTTTTTTCTTCACAAAACAGATTGCAATTCTGTGAAAGGGATCAAGAATCTAAAAACAATGAAGTAGATTGACAGAGAATAATGTATTGAGGTTCATGTATTATGGAAAACTTTTCGTAACATTTGTAGATAGTTGGTTATTCCTCCTTCGAGATCCCTGAGCATATATCTACCACAGAAATCGTTACTGTAGACTTGGCATGGCAGTCACGCCAAGTGCCTTTAACATTAAGCTAGGGATTTTTACAGCTATTTTATATATTTTTGTTGGCATATGGCCCACATGTAGATCAGAGCGTTGTATTATTTTCTATTTAATACTGTTTAGTTGGGATTACACATGGCAAATATTTCGCTTAGCTTTCTTTTGCCTTTTTTCTACTTCATGTACCAAATTCTGCTCTTTCTTTGTGCCATTTTCTACTTATAATGTTGGCCGTTAACATTATTTTCACTAATGTAGGGTGAAACGCCATACAATTTCAGTGTTTGTTGGAGATGAAAGCGGATTGATCAATAGGATAGCTGGAGTATTTGCTAGAAGAGGATACAATATTGAGTCACTTGCAGTTGGTTTGAACAAGGACAAGGCTTTGTTCACCATAGTTGTAAGGGGGACTGAAAGAATATTGCATCAAGTTGTGGGACAACTTAATAAGTTTGTTAATGTTTACAAGGTAATCTGCAATTTATCAAAATCTTTTCTTTACTGTGATCTTCTTCCAGTGCTAATAATTATTAGAAAATCTCTTTCTGTCGGTATTCTTTTTGCATCCCATAAATTTTTTTATAGCCGTTATTGCATTGTTTGGTTTTTAAAAACTTACAAGGTTGAAGACTTATCAAGAGAACCACAAGTGGAACGGGAGTTGATGCTCGTAAAACTCAATGCGGATCAGGACAAGTGCCAAGAGGTACTTGTGTGATTAGTTTGTTTTCCATCTTTAATTCTCTGTAATTTAACAATATGTCTGATGGAAACACTGAGTACTTCATATGTAGATGGGCGGTTTTGCCAAAATATGTGCAGAGACCAACAATGATCTGTGGTTAAACTGCTGAGCAATTTTGAAAAATGTCTAGAAAACAATTATTGCTAAAATGATGATATTGAGATGGATGACGGGATAAGTACTGAAAGATTACATAAGAAATGACTGCATCGGTTAGAAATTATATGCAACTTATACTGGGGATCAAATGAGAGAAAATTTTGCCGTACTGCCCCACTTTTTGAAAATATTTAGCGGTCTGCCCTACTTCCCAAAACAATTAGCGATATGCCCTTGTTTAGGACACGTCAGCAAGAAACGTTATTGGGAAAAACGGCATAGGTTATTTTAATGCCGTTGTTCCCAATAACGACATCTGTTTGGAAAAAAAATTGCATGCCGTTATTTGGAATAACGGCATCAGTATATTTGTCTTACAAGTGTGAATCTTCTAACTTTAAAAAGTTCTAAGTGTGAAAAAACTTATAAACAATGCCGTTATCCTGAATAACGGCATTCGAATGACTGATGCCGTTATTGGAGATAACGGCATTAGTTATATATAAATATGCACTCTTGCCGTTGTTTGGAAACAGAAAGAATGAATAAAAAGTAAAAAAAAAAAATTATAACTTATGCCGTTATTTGGAATAACGGCATCAGTTATAATATTTTTTTCTTTTTAACTTATTCGTCAGAGAGGATGAATAATAAGTTACTTTTTTATTAAAAAAATTTATAACTGATGCCATTATTCGAAATAACGGCATCAGTATTGAGAATGCCGTTATTTGAAATAACGACATCGGTTATAAGGTTTTTCATACTTGCAATTTTTTCTCTAAGTGGAGAGTACAAGCTCTCGAAAAACAAAACATCCTATGCCGTTATTCCAAATAATGGCATGCAATTTTTTTTCCAAACAGATGCCGTTATTGGGAAGAACGGCATCGAAATAACCTATGCCGTTTTTCCCAATAACGTTTCTTGCTGACGTGTCCTAAACAAGGGCATATCGCTAATTGTTTTGGGAAGTGAGGCAGAGCGCTAAATATTTTCAAAAAGTGGGGTAGTACGGCAAAATTTTCTCAAATGAGATGGTTTTGACATATGGTAGCAGTCAGGAAGAGTGACGAGATTGTAATTAATTAAGTTAAAACTGTACTTTCAATAGTATGCTTCAATAACATTTAGTGCTCATGTTCACTATGCAGGTCATGGGTCTGGTTGATACTTTTAGAGCAAAAATAGTTGATATCTCGGAAGATTCTCTAACTGTTGAGGTGAAACCTGTTTGAGTTATTAGACTTTGACTCTTTCATTTGACCATATGCTTTGTCTATGTTATCATAAGCTGTTCTTAGAAACATGAAGCCTCTAATTCATTTAATGGCCATGAATGCAGGTAACTGGAGACCCTGGAAAAATGGTCGCAGTTTTGAGAAATCTGAGCAAATTTGGAATCAGAGAAGTTGCTAGAACTGGCAAGGTTGTTAACTTGACATCCTAGAAGCCAAACTATCATTTTATTTTTAATGTTCTCGAAGAGGAAAACTTCTGAATTGAGTTGCCTTTCCATATACAGATTGCTCTGAGGCGTGAGAGAATGGGGGAAACAGCCCCATTTTGGAGATTTTCTGCAGCCTCTTATCCAGATCTTCAAGGAGCAACAAGTCCACTTTTTAGCCGTAGAAATAGAGGATTCAATGGAGACTCTCAAAAATCATCTGGAGTATGTGTCTCATATACTTGGTCTTTATTCCTGAAGTATAGGAGTTACCATTGTGCCATTAAAAGTTTTAGGAGTCTTCATGTCTTCATCTGATCATTGCACAGCTTCACTCCAAGATTTTCATTATAAGTTAATACGAGTTTGTTAGTATGTTAGTATGTCAGATGCACAAGCAACACATGTATAGAGTAATGATACAAGTATGTTGAAACTAAATGGATATGTGGATAAGATGATAACTGTAAAACGACACAGACTGACGTGTACATATAATACACACGACGCCTGTGCACCAAAGCAATAAGTAACATGAGATTAGGGCATAACATAAGAAAGAATCAAAATATAATAATTTACATGGAATAATACAAGGAAGTATTGAGATAAATGTCAATCGAGTACACGAGTAAGTCATATACCTAAATGGGTACATCGATCGAAGGGAACAATTGGGTTCCTCCTGATCTCCCAAAGTTAGTAGTGAAGTGTAATTTATTGTTAATTGGATGTTTATTTTCTAAATTTAAATGAAGAACTATTATTTTAAATAGATTAGTAATTTTTAACGCTATTATTAATACTGTCCTATAACTTTTACCGCGTTCTGTAAATCTATTCTTTGTTTAAGGGAGATGTGTATCCTGTGGAACCCGATGAGAGTGGTTCAACAAATCAAGTTTTTGAAGAAAATTTTGGCACTCTTTATAGTAAAGAGGTAAGTTCTTTTTATCTATATTTTCCATGCTGTTTTAGAAGTATCTAAGGCAACTGAAAAACTTGGCAAATATGGTTTTTTTTTTTTTCACGAGCATTGCATTCTAGGATTATTCATATATAAATTCAAGATCTAATTCTTTTTTGTCCCTATGCAATTCTGTAATAGATATTCATAAAATTCAAATGCTTGCCATAATAAGGAGTCTATTATTATCTAATGGCCATTTCGTGTGAGTTAAATTTCGCATAAACTTAGTAGTAGAGAGTACATTGTAACTATCATCACTGTAACTTCAGTGAAAAACTATCCTCTGAATACTTAAAATTTCGTTTATTTTAATGTTACCATCCTTACTTTCCCTTAAACTTCATAATGTTAAACTTTAGTTCTATTCTTTGTAAGGGAGATGTGTATCCTGTGGAGTCATATGAGAGCTATTCCGCAAATCAAATTCTTGATGCAAATTGGGGTGTTCTTTACGAGGAAGATGTAAGTTCTCAACTTTTCCTCTTCCCTTGTTTATGCAGATTATAACTGGTATCTAAGATAATCTCTCAACTTGATTGAGTGTGGTGTTCTGTTTCCTTTTTAACTTTCAAATGAGAAAATCTAACTCCTGTTCTATGTTCCTTTAGTCGAGCAAGCTCTCTTCCCACACTTTATCTCTTCTTGTAAACGATACTCCTGGAGTTCTCAGCTTTGTAACTGGAGTATTTTCTCGGAGAGGCTACAACATTCAGGTCTCTCTCTCTCTCTCTCTCTCTCTCTCTCTCTCTCCTCTCTCTATCTCTATCTCTCATGTCTGAGGGCTATTTTTTTGCAGAGCCTTTCTGTGGGTCCGGCTGAGAAGGAAGGACTCTCGCGCATTACTACTGTTGTCCCTGGAACTGGTGAATCAGTTGCCAAATTAGTCCAGCAACTCCACAATCTTATTGAAGTCCATGAGGTGAATAATATAAATGGACATTATTTTCCGGTAGACTTTATTCGCTCGCTTATATCCCGGCTGTTGCATTTAATGGAGTCACGGTGCTCTCTTAGGTTCTAGATTTGACCTACATGCCTTTCACTGAGAGAGAGTTGATGCTGATCAAAGTTGCTGTCAATACTACTGCTCGTAGGGATATTCTAGACATTGCTGATATTTTCCGAGCTAAAGCTGTTGATGTATCTGATCATACAATCACCCTCCAGGTAGACTTTCAATCTCTTAGATTTGTCTTTTTAAACAAACTCAGCAAATATTAATGACTTCTATTGATCAATCTATCATTTAGGTAGACGTTATGAAGTATTTTGTTGATCCTAATCAGAAACTCCGATCACTCGATTTTAGCATTCAAGTTTCTTTGAATATTTAGGTATATTTAGATTTTCTCATATCTAAAGCTTGACTAAAACTTCTTTATTTAATCTAGCTTACTGGAGACTATAACAAGATGGTCGTGCTGCAGAGATTATTGGAGCCCTATGGCATCTGCGAGGTTGGCTTCATTTCTCTTTTCCATTTATGTTTTCCTGTGCATTTAAAAAAAAGGCTTGAAGTTGGTCTTCTTTTATTTTCTTACTTCAACTTGATAGCCAAAATAGTTTTAATTTACTATGGGCATTGCTCTGGTTTAATTATAGTTTTTTTAGTTTCCTTCTAAGTAGAATAAAAGACAAGACTTTTAAATTGAGACATGTTTCTATCTTCTCATATTTTGTAGGTGGCTCGAACTGGCCGTGTGGCTTTAATTCGCGAGTCAGGTGTTGATTCTAAGTCTTTACGCGGGTATTCTCTTCCACTATAGTTAGCGCTTCACCCTGCAGTAACTTAGTTCTCGTCTTCTAAGGCTTGAATAGTAATTGTATATTTAGATTCCATTTGATCCAGATTTGCACTGTTTGTGTATAGCTATTAGTTGGATTTAATGCAGAAGGAAACTTGTGCTCGTATTTCCTTTTTGCAAGAAAATTAGCCAAATGGCCTTTGCATAAATAAAATAGTAATGCTTGTTAAATCCTTAGCAGTGTTCTACATTTTCTGTGTACTTCGTGTATGAAACAAACAACTGAAGGATTCCATATTAGTAGGATCGGAATACATGTCACTTTATTATCTGATCTTTAACTATATAAACTGATACATAACATACTTCATTCCTGAAACATTGGCCCACAGAGGGGTCCACTATCATTCATACAAATGAAGAGGCGGATGTGAATGTGATTCGGGAAGCTGGGCCTATGATGGGGTTCGATTCGAAGTATATTGGGCCTATGATTAGGTCTGATTCGAAGTTTGCACACAGTGGTGAACAATTCAGGTCGGATCTTCTACTAGTGAGGACGACTGTGATGCGTGGTTAAATTTGGATGAGGAATTTATCTACATAGAGGACGATTCAGATGATTCAGAAGCTGTAGCTGGTACTCAGGCAGCAGTTTCTGCTGAGATGGTGCCGGCTACATTCCCAGAGCTTGCTTCACAGTGTAGTGCCGGGACATCGAGATTGCCAGTGGATTACAGGGTCCGGCGGGAGTCTCAGAGGGCTCATGAAGAGTCCTTCGACGACTACCTTGAGTTTGTGGCATCGGGCAAGGCGGCCAAAAACGTCGATGGAGGTACGAGATGCTTTCTAGCTTCCATTTTTCACTTTATGTCACATACATATGTTTTTAACTTAGTTGAAACCTGTGGACTAGCTGTTGGCGACCTTCATCGTAATGCTATTTTGCTCAAAAAGATTAGGGGATGGGAAAGTGTCAGAGTTCACACCACAACGCCTGTTCTGACCGCTTCATCAGAAGGGGCTTTGGGGGAGGGACACTCCCCCAAATGCACGTCCAACCCCCAAATTGGTTAGTGCACTCTACTAGAACGTCAGGGGGTTGGGGGAGGGGAAAAAGAGAAATGGCCAGGGACGTTATTATTAAGTCTAAGGCAGAGATTGTGGGTCTGCAAGAGACCAAACTTTCGCAGGGGCTAAAACCAAAAGAGTAGGGGGAAATAAAATCAAGGAGTGGATTATACGTCCCTCAGCTGGAGCCTCAGGGGGTATTGCCATAGGCTTTGACTCTGATATCTTCACATGTATAGAGGAATTCCTAGGGGATTAATCTTTGTCGGTTCGACTGCTTTGTCGGACAGATAATTGGTCGCAAACGGTTACGGTGGTTTATGGGCCGAATCTAGCCAGTGCTAGAGGCGCATTTTGGAATGAACTACTTTCCATCCTAGCACGTTGGCCACATAGCTGAGTGGTTGGAGGAGACTTCAATATCACTAGGTTTGCCGCTGAGCATCGTGGCAGAGGCTCAAGTGATACGAATAGGGAAGAGTTCAATAGGGTGATTGATGATCTAGAATTGATGGACTTCCCAATTAACGGTAGACTCTTCACTTGGTCTAACATGCAAGCGGCCCCCATTATGGCTAAACTTGATATATAGGGTCTTAGTTTCCTTGGACTGGGAAGCTAAGTTTCCGATGTCGTCTGCAAGATCTCTGCCGAGGCCAACCTCTGACCACATCCCCATCGTTCTCTCCACGGGAGAACAATATCGCCGCAAACCAAGGAAATTCAGATTCGAAAAGGCATAGCTGGAAATCCAAGGATTCCATCACATGGTGATGGAGAGTTGGGCATTGCCAACTCGGGGTACAGACGCTACATCCTGTAGGTGTGAAAAACTTTGTAGACTTCGCAAACGACTGCGAAGATGGAACCACACTAGATTATCAGCTATCTGGCGTACAAAGGAATCATTTCTAGAGGAGATTGACAATTTAGAAAGACTTGAGGAGACCCGGGACCTGTCACAAGATGAGCGAAACAGACTGCTCGAACTAAGGAATAATATTGCAAATTTGTACAAACTTGAGGAAATCAAGTGGCAACAGAGATCAAGGATTCCGTGGCTCAAAGAAGGAGACACGAACACGACTTTCTTTCATCGAGCAGCCAGTGCTAGGCGGAGGACTAACCTTATCCTAGCTATCCATACGGATGCGGGGATATCTCAAAACGAGGAGATCACAAAAATCTTCTAAGATCACTACAAGGACTTATTCGGTAAAAAAAATGATTTTAGAGTCCCTCCAAGGGATGACTTTTGGCTGAACAACCACCATCAAGATGCTCAGTCCCTGCAAGGTATAAAGGCATGTTTCACATAGGAGGAGGTAAAAAGAGGCGATTTCTCATATGGGGTCAGACAAGGCACCAGGGCCAAATGGTTTTCCTATGATGTTCTATCAAAACTTTTGAGAAGATATCAAAGGGGATATCATGGCCCTCATGAATGAATTCTACGATCATAGTCTAAAATTGGGCATGTTCAACTTTGCCGATGTCATTCTCATACCCAAACATAAGGAATCCCTTAGGGTGAGTGACTTCAGACCCATTAGTCTTCTTAACTGTTCAGTCAGCAGGCTAGAGAAGACTATTGACGACTTAATCAGCCGTGAACAATCAGGATTTATCAAGGGCCGAAGTATCCTGGACTGTGTGGCCACCGTCGAAGCAACTATCCATCAATGTCACATCGCTAATGAAAAGAGTAAGCTGTTGAAATTAGATTTCGAAAAAGCATATGACTCGGTGGACGAGGAATGCTTGCTGGAAACTCTTAAAGGCAGAGGGTTTGGTGTGAGATGGATCAGATGGATCCGACACTGTTTGGGTACGAATAAATTGTCCATATCGGTTAATGGACAATCAGGTAACCCTTTCTCCTGTAGGAGAGGATTATGACCAGGGGATCTGCTCTCACCACTGACTTTTACCCTGGTGGCGCATGTGCTTAAGGCCATGATGGAAAACTGCAAGCAAGTTGGTTGGATTGCTCCAGTGGCGAGCAGTAGGACTCGGCATGGATGCACAATTCTATAATATACGGATGACAATCTTGTTCGGTAACGGTGATCGGGTGGAAACAATCTGTTTTAAAGGGGTACTCTATTTTTTTGAAGCTTGGTCCGGTTTAAGGATTAACTTCCATAAAAGTGTGTTGGTTCCTATTGCGCTCTCGGATTCTGAGGCGGTTACACACACTACCATTCTCAACTGTAAGAAGGAAAATTTTCCTATCAAGTACCTGGGACTACCACTCAGACCAGGAAAATTGAAAAAGTCAGACTGGCTACCGATCATTGACAGAGTGGAGGATCGACTAACAGGATGGAAAGGAAAATCTCGTTCTCTTGGGGGAAGAGTGGTCCTTATCAACTCGGTCCTGTCTAACTTCCCTACATACTACATGTCGGTCTTCGAACTTCCAAGGTGGGTGATCCAAAGAATTGACCGCATCCAAAAGAGATTCCTATGGAAGGGAGCAGACATGGATAAAGGAGGATACCATTTGATCAGATGGAAAAAAGCATGCATGAAGAAAGCACATGGTGGATTGGTTATTATCGATTTAAGAGACATGAATCTTGCACTGCTGGGCAAGTGGTGGTGGAAAGTTTTCCACCCAAATGGCGAAGGATGGCAAAAATTCATTCAGACACATTTGCAAGGGAAAGGAACGGGAAGTTAGGGTTTCCGGTTAGGTTCGAAAGTATCATGGTTCTGGAAAGGGCTCGCTAGGGCCAATGACCTGTTCAACACGACAATCTTTTCATTCATCGGCAATGGCCTGTCCACCAAATTCTGGTGGAACAAGTGGTGCGACGCTCACACTCTTAGAGTGAGCCCCGACCTTTACGAGCAAACATCCCAACCTCACACCTCCGTGGCTAAGACTTGGAGGAGGGGCGCATGGAAACCCTCCTTCAGAGTTATTCGGAAGCCCTTCAGAGGCTGGGAGAACTTCAAGAGTACATTGCACAGGCTGGGGTAAAATGCTCATAGGGCTCGGACCGAAAGTCCTGGGGATTGGAGAAGAATGGCTCGTTCACGGTTCGTTCTATGTACAATCGCATCCACTTCTGGGGATGTAAACCTAGTTGGGCTCAAGTCCTCTGGAAGGCAAATGCGCCTCTGAAAGTTAGGGTTTTCCTCTGGCTAGTTCTCAATAGTGCCATCCTGACCAGAAAGAATCTAGCCAAAAGACAACCAAACACTGCGACTAATTATGGGTTTTGCAACATTCACTCTGAATCTCTGAACCACCTTTTCATTGATTGCCAACGGAGCAAGGCAACACTAGTAGAGGTCCTAAGGGCCTTAGGGCAGAATAATTACCCCAACACTTATGAGGATCTGTGGACAGGCCCCAAATTTGCTTTTAAGCGTAACAAGATGAAAGAAGCATGTTACATCGCCATTTTACTTTCGTAGGACTTGTAATAGTACTTCTGCCATTTTAACTCATATTGTGCATCTTATTTTCTTTTGGGCTACAGTTGCTGCCATATGTCCGAGAGGAAGGATCGCCATGGCCTTCCACGTAGAAGAGTACGATGACGAGGAGATCCAGTTTGGGCCTACCATAGACTGAGCAGCATGACGGTATCTAGACTCTCACATTCCAAAAATTTGTTGGAAGGACCGCTATGATTATCATTGTTCTGCTGTGTACTTGTTGCTTGCTATGTTGCACGTGATGTATCACACCCTCCAGGGCGACGTTGGATGTTTATGTTTTCTTTCCTGTTTAGCAGGTCTTTGTACATTACCTCAGTACTCTAGGGATTTTTATTAAGCTCTTATTAATGAAACATGGTGGCGTTATCCCACCTTTTTCGTCAAAAAAAATAAATAAAAAAATTCCCACATACATAATTTACATAGTACACTGTGATATGAAGTACAAGGATATTTTCCCTCCATTATTAAACGTCACCTTGGCAAGAGCACCATTGTTAAGAGCTCCAGCCAAATTTTGCTTTGATTGGCCCATTAATGGCGATTACAGGAAACAATGAGAAGAAATTTGAGGAAGAGGATGAATACTGAATTCTTGATATTTTCTCATTCATTCATTGGCCTATTCATAGGCTATTACAATTCTGTTACAACCCCAAAGAGGCACGTGCAGATTACATTCATTTCTCCTGCACCGTGGTGCCAAACCAAACAGAGCGTTTTTCCCGCCAAAAGCATATATGAAAAATTAGTGCGTTATGCACGTAAAAACCTGATACATCTCACATCTTCAGATACCAACTTGATTACCCCTTTATATTGAGTTGCAGCTACACCCACACTACATCTAAGCAATTGAACCCAACCTCCATCAGTCTGTTAAGACGCTAATCCCTAACAACTCCCTTAAATCGAACTTGTCTCAAGTTCGAAATTGGGATGTTGCTTCCGAAACTCATCAATGTCAATCCATTATGCATCCTCAATTGCAGACCCCTTCCACTGTATCAGCAATTGTATACCCATTCTATTATTTTTCTTGAATACACGCCTATCCAATACCAACTGTCACGCCCTGCTTCCCAAAAATACGGAATACGAGTACATGACAATAGTCCAGCGAATGACTAACGTCACCCATAAGCTGTTTATCTGATTAACTCAACAATATAATCAATACAAAACATTTGCGCAGGCAATAACAATAATCTCATGAACAATAATACTTGGAATTAAAAAATACAAATATCTAAATACAATAATAATAATCCAACATCTGAAAACAATAATAAAATCCGGGACATAAGTCCAAAACAATAATTATCCAATCCAAAATAATAACAAGTCTCAATACATTAAGTTTTTTAAAGCAATAAGCAATTAGAAAGCAGTAGTCTTCAGAATGTTTGTTCCCCAATTTCAGCAGGCAGTTTTTCTTCATTATCTGTATACACTTCATCTAAAAAGAGGAGAAAAATTTTCCTTAGAGCAAGTCATGGACGACAAGTAAAGAAAGCAGGGAACAATGGAATAACGATATAATAATGAATCAATGGATCAATAGGAATCAATAACATGGGACAATAATCATGATAATCGATGCAATGGCTATAAACAATGATTCAATAATCAATAACAATAATCAAATGGTTATATCAATAACACTTAGCCAATATTCGATATCAATAGAAATAATGGTGAACGACATGCAATGTCGATGTGTAATCTTATGTCTATTAATTATTTTAACTCCTAACTAATGCACGTACTATTGTGTCTCATCTGTTCCATACCACAGGTTCGATACATACAATCAATTTCGCTTAGACTATAGTGATAGACTCTATAGTTCATGTACTGGGCATGATGACGATAACAATATAACACGGGCCAAGGTGCAAGTTCTTACACAATAACGATATCAATAATAACACGGGCCAAGGTGCAATTTCTTACACAATGACGATAACGATAATAACACGGGCTATCATCCGTGTACAGTTCCTATATCATCAACTACTCTAGTCAATCCCTTAAATCCCTGCTTGTTAATTATTTCATCAATGCAACAATACAATATGCGATTTGGGACATGAGGTGAACCATAGTATCAACAGGGGAACAATAGGACGATGACATGGAATAGGAAAATTAGAATGATGACAATAACTCATTAGGATCATACAATGCAACATACATACATCAATTCATGCAATATTACGATATATGAATAATTAATTCATTAAAATATGAAATATCAAATTCTGGACAGCAAGAACAGTCTGTACAAAAATGCAGTTTTCCGCTGTTTCAGAAATCGAAAAGTGAATTCGTCAAAAGTTCTAGAAACTAGACTTCCACACGGTTCCAACTCATATTTAAAGTTCAAATTCCGACAACAGTAGCTAAGTCAAACACACTGTTCTTTACAGATTTTATGTTCAGACAGAAATTCGACATCTTGTTGTTTTAATTTTTGAATCAGCAAAAACTCTATGTTAAATTCATTAAAAATACTTATTAGATTCCTAAACACGTAAATTAAGAATCTGAAAATTTTCAGAGCAAAATTTTATCATTTGATCAACCTTTTTACTGTTTAAACATGAAAGGTACAAGAATCTAAAAATCTGAAAGTAAAAACACAGCTGTAATAAAACGGGCATAACTTTTGCTACAAAACACGGAATTCAAAAATTCAAAATGTTCTGGAAACTAGAAAGATAAGGTTACAATTCATATTCAGAAAGTATTTCATTTTAAGATCTTTTACTGGTTCAAAAATAGCAGTTAACATTCAGGTCAGCAAGCATATACATGACTTTGGGTAGTTTTCTTGAAAATAAATTAATTCGACTATATGGGTATCAATTCTTTAGTCAATAAATTGTGTAATCAACATGATGAGTGTCAAAACATGATAAATAAAACTAGAACACGTTTATACATCAATTTATCATCAATCAACAGCAATCAATCAACCAAACCTACAACCTAACAACTATTCTACAATAATTTGTTTGTGTCATGATTATACGGTTAACCCTATTATGAATTCTACATGCACTCATGAACGATCCAAACTTTAGAGTCAAAAGTGGCATGATGTCAAGAATATTGGGGTTAGCTCGTATAAACCTTCAATAGACCCAACGAAGAGATGAACAATGAATAATATGATAATAAAGAGATGTACTTGCAAAAGTTTCAACAAAACTTGAATTTGATACAATTAACAATTCAAGAGGACAGTAACTTGCCTTATAATCGGTGAAAACGACTGCCAAAAATAACGGGATAAGAATCCCGAAGCAATGAACTCACGAATTAGCACAAACCACCAATAGCACATGCGATATACGTGCAATAATCCAAAGAACCCACCAACACAGCACACAAAGAGAACTTAGCAACTGCAGTGGGAGGGAGTGTCGGCTAGGGGCGGCGGCGCTGGCGACTAGAGGGGCGGCGACGCAAGGCAAGGTGGTGGCGTGTCGGTGGTTCTGGTCGGCGATCGGATAGAGGATGAGGAAAGGGGGTTATGGGTTCTGGCGTTGATAGCGACGAGAACAGAGGAAGGAAGGGGGTTTCGGGGGGTTCTTAACTGGCGGTGCTAGGAGAGCAGCGCCGGATCTCGGCGACGAGGAGGTCGCCGGAAGGTGGGGGTTGGTTGGAGAAGACGACAGGGGGGTCTTGGGTGTTTTGGCGGGAAAACAAAGAGAGAGAGAACGGTGAGGAGAGAGAGAGAGGAAAGAGAATAGGCGACTAGGGTTTTAGAATTGTGCAATTTTTAGGGTTTGCACTAGGGTTGTATTTATAGGGTACTGGGTTGGCGAATTTGGGTCCAATAATAGCGGATTTGGATCAAGAACAATTGGAATTGGATTTTAGGGTTCAATAAAAGATAGATCAAGATCAATAGGGTTCAAATAAAAATACCCGAAATTAAATAGAAGAAAATAGGAACAACACGAATAGCTCAAACGACAAGAACGAAGAATTTCATGAACAAAATCTAATTAAAATAATCAAGAGCAAAAAAATAGAGTATTTTATTCAATATCAAATAAAATATTACAAAAGGGGAAAAATGAAAAATAGCGGGAACGGTAGTTACACCAACTCAGGCTCTCTTGCTTTGGGTGTTTCCCAATAGTATGGAATTCCCTCAGTTTCATTTGGAACTTGATCTCCATAGCACTTCTTCAGTTTGGAAACATGGAACACTGGGTGTATGCAGGCATTAGCAGGCAACTCTAGCTTATATGCTACTTTCCTGATCCTCTCCAGTACTCTATATGGGCCAAAGAACTTAGAAGATAGTTTTTGGGGGTATTGAACCCTTCAATGATAATTGCCTATAAGGTTGCAGTTTCAAAAACACTAATTCACCTATTGCAAACTCTTTATCAGTTCTCTTCTGATTGTAGAAATGTTGCATTCTCTCTTGAGCAGCCTTGATATTATCTTTGAGTAGCTTAAGAACCACATCCCTAGACCTCAAAGCATCTTCAACCGATTGCACCACCGTAGTACTAGGAATATATAGGGAAGGGCAAGGAGGTCTTCGACCATAAATAGCCTCAAAAGGAGTGACTCTAGTAGTTGTATGCCAATTGGTGTTATACCAAAATTCAGCCCAACTCAATCATTTGACCCAATCTCTAGGCTGCTGACTACACATACATCTAAAATACATTTCCACTAATTTGTTCACAATTTCTGTCTGACCGTCAGTTTGTGGGTGGTAAGTCGTAGAGTATTTCAATTTGCTGCCTTGTAGATTAAAAAATTCTCTCCAAAACACACTCAAGAACACATGATCCCTATCACTTACTATATTTGTAGGCATACCACGGAGTTTGTAGACATGATCCACAAATAGGTGTGCTACTCCTTGTGTAGTGTATGGGTGTGCCATACTTATAAAATGAGCATACTTGGTTAGCCAATCAACCACCACATAAACCACTGATTTGCCCATACTCTTCGGAAGGGCTTCAATGAAATCCATGGAGATGTCACTCCAAACTAATTCAGGAATAGGCAGTGGAGTTAATAGACCTGCAGGTAACACAGTCTCCTCCTTACTCCTTTGGCACACCAAGCATTCACGAACAAACTTTTTGATATCCTTTCTAATTCCCTGCCAATTGAAAGATCTCTTGACTCTGTGAAAGGTCTTGTGAAACCCAGCATGACCACCTTCATTAGTTGTGTGAGCTTCCAAAAACACTACTCTCTTTAACTCAGACTCAGGACTTAGCAGGATTTTCCCTTTATAATACCAAATACCTCCTTGAAGCCTATACTCTTTTGGAGATAATTCACTCCTTGATACTTTCTTTGCCAAAGACTGAAAATAAGGGTCATTTGCAACCATATCCTGTATCGTTTCTACCTATTGAGGCACTATTAGAGTAACTGTGTATTGAGTAGCTTGACCTTCTTCCCTTCTAGACAATCCATCTGCAGCAGTGTTATCTTTCCCTTTTTTGTACTCCACAATGAAATTTAACCCCAACAATTTTCATAACCCTGTTTGCCTAAGAGGTACTGCCGCCAATGTTTTACAGCTGAGAGAATAGCCAGAACATCTTTTTCATATGTAGATAAAGAAAGAGTTCTGCCTTTTAATCCTTGGCTCATAAATGCTATAGGCCGTTGTTCTTGCATTAACACTGCTCCAATTCCAACCTTTGAAGCATCCGTTTCTACCACAAAATTTTTAGAGAAATCAGGTAACCGCAACACTGGAGTGGAAGTCATGGCTTCCTTGAGCTTGTTGAAAGCTTCAGTAGCCAACAGGTTCCATTTGAAGTAGTTTTTCTTCAAAAGCTGAGTGAGAGGTGCAGTTATACTGCTATATCCCTGCACAAACTTCCTATAATATTCCGTCAATCCCAAAAACCCCCTCAACTGTTTAATTGTCTTGGGCTCTGGCCAATCAACCACAGAAGAATTATTTTTAGGATCCACAACAATCCCTTGAGAATTGATGATATGTCCTAAGTAACCCACTGACCCCCTTGCAAAACTGCACTCACTTTCTTTAGCAACTAGCTGATGCTTCCTCAACACCTCCAAGGTTAGCCTTAAGTGGTGTGTATGGCTCTCCAAGTCACTACTATAGACAAGTATGTCATCGAAGAACACCAAAACAAATTTGTGCAAGTAATCTTTAAAGATATCATTCATTAAACTTTGGAAAGTAGCTGGAGCATTAGTGAGCCCAAATGGCATGACCAAAAACTCATAGTGCCCCTGATGAGTCCTAAATGTCGTCTTATGTATATCATGTTCACGTACTCTTATTTGATGATAGCCCGATCTTAAGTCAATTTTTGAAAATAACTTGGCTCCATGGAGTTCATCTAATAGTTCATCAATCATAGGAATTGGAAACTTTGCCTTGATTGTCTGTGAGTTGAGAGCCCTATAATCCACACACAAACGCCAACTTCCATCTGCCTTCTTAACAAGAATCACAGGAGAAGCATAAGAGCTACTACTATTCTTAATAAACCCTGAGTCCAACATTTCTTTAACCTGCCTTTCTATCTCATTCTTGTGGTAATATGGTTGTTTATAAGGTCTAATACATACTGGCTTTGCTCCTTCAACCAAAGGGATTTGATGATTTATACTTCTCTAAGGTGGCATCACAATTTGAGGAGCAAACACTTCAGGGAATTGATCCAAAAGTTGCTTGATGTTGAGGGACTAATGACTTATTTTGAGATTAATTACCATCCTGTGGTCTTGGGGTTTGTTGTTTGCCTTGGGCCTCATTATGCTGCAAATGTAGCATGAAAACCTGGTTGGCATACTCAAGTATCTTGGGCAATTCCTCAACTTCTATGAATTGCAGATTTCCTTCAATATGTCCTTGCAGAACCCTTTTAACTCCTTGGATGCAAAACTCCATAGTCAAGCAAGCAAAATCCATAGTGACTCTGCCTAAAGACCTTAGCCAATGAACTCCCAACACCATCTGAGCTGGCCCTAATGGCAAAATGAGCAACTCCACTGACAAGTGCACCCCTTGTACAGTAAAAGTATCATTCTCAATTTTACCTTCACTTAACATCACTTCTCCAATTGCCACCTTTACCTTATACTTAGGTTCAGGTAAAATGTGCAATCCAGTCTTGCTCGCAGTAAGAGGATCTATGTAATTATGTATAGAACTTGTATCAATTAGGATATTAACTTCCCTTCCATTAATAACCCCTTTTACCCTAAGCGTATGGGGATAACAAGATGATCCCGTCAAGGCATGAAATGAAATTCCCATCAAACTGCCCTCCATACTCATTCCAGTTGCTATCACTTCTTCCCCTTCTCTATCATGTTTTTCACTCTCTTCCTCATCAAACATTTCCAAGAAATAAAATCTTTGGGATTTACATCTATGGCCCTTCTCATAATGTTCATCACAGTTAAAACAAAGCCCCTTGACTTTTCTTTCTCTAAGTTCAGAGGGAGTTAGTCTCTTAAGAATAAAGGTAGTTGAAGTAGTTGTTTGCGAAAGATCATTATTCTTTAGTGCAGATATATGGATTGGGAATTGAGATACATGTGGAGGTATGGTTTTTGCAGTGAATGGTGGTTTACTGTACTTCCTTGTACAATGTAGCTTCTCTTCGTATCCTCTAGCCAACCCCATTGCCTCATTGATAGTACTGGGACGCTGCGCCTTCACATCCCAACGGATTTCGTCTCTCAATCCACTAATAAAAGTACTCAGGAAATGTTTTCAGTCCAATCCTCAACGAAATTGGACAAACGGTCAAATTCCTGTATGTAATTCTCAATATCCCCCTTTTGGCTCAGCTTGGTAAGGATTCCTTCATAATCCTGAAACTCTGATGGTCCAAACTTGGTTATGAGTTCACTTACAAACTCCTTCCAAGTATAGTACCTCCTTGCTCTTAATGTGTCTCCTATACCATTGAGAAGCCCTTCCCTTCAGATTCAAGGCCACGAATCACAACTTCTGAGAATCTTCTATCTCATAGAAATCTAGGAATTGTTCGGCTCCACAAACCCACTCAGTTGGATCCCCTTCTTGAAACACAGGAAACTCCATTGTGAAAGGCACTCTTGGAAAACTCATCTGTTCACTTCTTGATTTATTGACGGTATGTACATGATTGGGGATTTTTCCTCCTCCATTAAGAATTGATTGAGAAAGGAATGGATTACCTCGATTCGGAATTGCAGTGCGACTCATCAACATCATCTCATTAACTTGCTCCGTTAATGTCTCCACCGCTCCTGGTAACGACGTCAGTGCCGCCATTGCTTCAGCTAACTTGGCCACCGTGGATTTAAGCTCTTGAACATCCAATTCGACCGACGATGTGCTTCCGATATCTCTAGCATCAGTATCGTCGCTCGCCGGCTCTGATACCACCGTGTTAAGAGCTCCAGCCAAATGTTGCTTTGATCGGTCCATAAATGGCGATTACAGGAAACAATGAGAAGAAATTTGAGGAAGAGGATGAATACTGAATTCTTGATATTTTCTCATTCATTCATTGGCTTATTTATAGGCTGTTACAATTCTGTTACAACCCCAAAGAGGCACGTGCAAATTACATTCATTTCTCCTGCACTGTGGTGCCAAACCAAAAAGAGCGTTTATCCCGCCAAAAGCATATATGAAAAATTAGTGCGTTATGCACGTAAAAACCTGATACATCTCACATCTTCAGATACCAACTTGATTACCCCTTTATACTGAGCTGCAGCTATACCCACACTACACCTAAGCAATTGAACCCAATCACCATCAATCTGTTAAGACGCTAATCCCTAACAACCACTTTCTTATTTAGTTCTATATCATCTTATTTAGTTCTGTACATATCTACTCGTAAGCAATGACAACCACTTGTTTTCCAACATTTCGGCCTGAGAAGAGTCCTATGAGTGCCGAAGGAGCTTTCTCAATTCCCTCTACACGGTCCTCTACATATGTGATGTTTCCTTCTTTTATATATGGTAGGACCTTCTCTCCAAAAACATAGGGTAGTTTGTGAAGTGATCGAATACAAGGAACCCTTCCATCTGAATTCGATGATTCATAAGGCATCTTACTGCGTTATATTAAGATGGGTCTTCTCGATTGTATTGAGATATCAATTCCACATACTGCTATTCTTCCGTGATTCTTCATGTTAGGAAGAACTGCATCAAGCATCTTACCGCCTATATTCTCCCAGTAAATGTCAATCCCTTCTGGAAAATACACGGAAAGAAAAATTAAAATTGAGTCTTGGTCGAAATAGTAACAAATATCATAAACATTTACATAGCATACAGTAGATATCCTATACTGTATAAAGCAACTGTCATAGTCTGTGATAAACCTTAAGAAGGGTGAATATTCATAGTGATGCGGTTTGTTTCTGGGAGACGTGTGGATGCACCAGATGTGAGTTCTTACTCGATTTGTATTTGGAGGAAGCTACTGATCAGACGACCCTCGACTGGCCGAGCGGTACCGGTGACAGGCTGGGGTGAGGCGAGGCTGGATGCTCGGCTCGGATCAGGGGGCTCGGATCCAAGGTCTGGTGTATCTGCAGACGGTCTAGGAACACCGGGGTTGGTCCCGGTGGCAGACCCTCTGACAATCTAGTCAGTCACTTAAGATAGAGCAACAGTAACTAGGATTTTGTGGAAGAAAGATTGATTACCTGCAGACAGGGGGGAGGGTTTGGTATTTATAGGGGATGCCAATCGGGTCCAGACCCGTTTGGGGCTGGGCCGGACCCGGTTAACCGAGTGGCTGAAGCGGTGGAAAGCTGGGCGGTATAGGACTGACGTGGCAGACGCTGGAGTGGTTTTCGGGCTGATGTGGCAGAGCTCCGGGCGGTTTTCCGGTGCTGATGTGGCAGATCTGAAGGATCAGAAAGAGCGCGTAACCTGAGGGGATCCAGTGGCCCAGGATGAGCCACGTTTATTCCTGACCCATATCACAAGCCCCACGCTCCTGCCGGGCTGGGTGATCCAGTCGTGCGGGAGTGACTCTTTGCCCCTAGGGGAAGAGCAGATGTTGGGGTAAGAAGTAGGATCTGTTGTTTTCCGAAGAGGCCAGGGGGCAGGAGGAAGGGACCCTTCGTTGGATTCTGCGCGGGAGGTTAAGTTTAAGAGAGAGGAGAGCCGGAAGGGCGCAAGTCGAGGTCTGGGGGTCGGCGGACGAGCCCTAAGGGTCGGCAGACGACCACCCTGCTAGTTGGAAGAGCGGGGGGACGTCAAGGCCATCCGTTGGGGCTTGTTTGCCGAGCGTCAGGGGTCGGTGGACGAGCACCAAGGGTCGGCAG
Source organism: Hemerocallis citrina (assembly GCA_017893485.1). Taxonomy (NCBI): domain Eukaryota; kingdom Viridiplantae; phylum Streptophyta; class Magnoliopsida; order Asparagales; family Asphodelaceae; genus Hemerocallis; species Hemerocallis citrina. The sequence continues at coordinate 91,608 of JACEHZ010000182.1, forward strand.
ACGACCGCCTCGCTAGTTGGAAGAGCGAGGGGACGTCAAGGCCATCTGTTGGGGCTTGTTTGCCGAGCGTCAGGGGTCGGTGGACGAGCCCCTACGGGTCGGCAGACGACCGCCTTGCTAGTTGGAAGAGCGAGGGGACGTCAAGGCCATCCGTTGGGGCTTGTTTGCCGAGCGTCAGGGGTCGGTGGCCGAGACCCTGGGGGTCGGCCTGTTGAGCGCTTTGGGATCTGCAGACGACCTCCTCGGGTCTGTGGACGATCTCCTCGCTAGTTGGAAGAGCAAGGAGACTATTTGGTAGGGGTGTTCATCGGTTCAAAACCGAACCAAACCGAACCGAACAAAACCGAACCGAACCGAACTTTTCAGTTTGGTAAAATTGAAACCGAACTCCGAACCGAACATGTACATTTCGGTTTTAACCGAACCGAAATATATCGGTTCGGTTCGGTTAATAACCGTACTAACCGAACTTAAAAAAAGGATTTCTTTTTTGTTCTCGAATAATAAGATTTGTCGAATATTGATGTATTGAACCTGCGGTTCAAATCCCTTTCGATATTATATATTAGAGTGAGTTGGCATTCATATGCACGAAATTTTGGTTTTCGCTTTGTTTGTATTCATGACTTGCTGTCAGGATGGAAATATTTTTTTGCTTCTTTCTACTAATCCATCTTACTTGCATTCTTCTCCCAAATGCAGGAGCTATACTTGCTTTATTTGTGTTAAAGAAATAATTCCACTTTTACTGTATTTATTTCCCCTCATTTGTCATTTTCGAATATTAAGGCTGTTGTTGTCGGTAGATTAGAAATAGAATTAATTTGAGATGAAAAAAAAAGTTCGGTTTTTTTTTTCGGTTCGGTTTTTTTAGAACCCAACCAAAAACCGGCCCGAACTCTCTAACAAAACTACGGTTTGGATCAAAACCGAACCGAAAAACCAAAAAACCAAACCGAATTGATAAATTTCGGTTCGGTTCGGTTCGGTAATCGGTTTTAACCGAAGTATGAACAGCCCTACTATTTGGTGTTGCGGGATGCTATCCGAGCGCCGAGCCACACTGAGCTCTAGGAGAGGGATTGGTGCTCGGGATTCTATCCGAGCGCTGAGCCCCCAAGTGTCAAAGGGGAGCGATTGGTGCTCGGTATGCTATCCGAGCGCCGAGCCACACTGAGGCAAAAGGAGAGCGATTGGTGCTCGGGATGCTATCCGAGCACCGAGCCCCTCAGAGTAAAAAGGGGAGCGATTGGTGCTCTTGCTGCTATCCGAGCTCCGAGCCACACTGAGGCAAAAGGAGAGCGATTGGTGCTCGGGATGCTATCCGAGCACCGAGCCCCTCAGAGTAAAAAGGGGAGCGATTGGTGCTCTTGCTGCTATCCGAGCTCCGAGCCCCCACTGAAAAAGACGAAGGTGGTCTGGTTCGAGCTTCGATCCGAGCGTCGACCCTTCTGTGAAGACGAGAAGGGGAATTGGCTCGCGCTGCTATCCGAACTCCGAGCCCCCAGTGAGAAAGGAGAAGGTGGCCTGGCTCGAGCTTCGATCCGAGCGTCGACCCCTCGGTGAGGAAGAGAAGGGGAATTGGCTCGGGCTGCAATCCGAGCTCCGAGCAACCACTGAGAAAGGAGAAGGTGGCCTGGCTTGAGCTTCGATCCGAGCGTCGACCCCTCTGTGAGGAAGAGAAGGGGAATTGGCTCGCACTACCATCCGAGCTCCGAGCAACCACTGAGAAAGGAGAAGGTGGCCTGGCTCGAGCTTCGATCCGAGCGTCGACCCCTCTGCGAGGAAGAGAAGGGGAATTGGCTCGCGCTGCTGTCCGAGCTCCGAGCAACCACTGAGAAAGGAGAAGGTGGTCTGGCTCGAGCTTCAGTCCGAGCGTCAACCCTTCTAAGAACTTGGAGGCTACTCCCCTCCTAAGAACTTGATCAGGTGCTCCGCGTTCCAGGGCCTTTTGATGGGCTTGCCTTCGGCGCTGGTCAGGCGATACGTGCCGGGACGTACGACTTCTGATACCTTGTAAGGGCCCTCCCAGTTTGGTGCCAACTTTCTTTTCTGGCCGGGGTTGGATACCGCTAGCTTTCGGAGGACAAGGTCTCCGAGTTTGATGTCAGTTGGGCGCACCTTCTTGTTGTAGAACCTCTCGATCCTCTGCTGGTAGATACTCCTTCTAATGGCCGACTTCTCCCTGACCTCGTCAACGAGGTCCAGGTCGGCTCGTAGCTGTAAAGAGTTGCCTCGTCGAAGGCCATGATCCGGGGAGAAGGGATCCCTATCTCCAGGGGAATGACGGCCTCTGCGCCGTACGTCAGATTGAATGGCGACTCCCCTGTCGGGATCCTCTTCGTCGTTCGGTGGGCCCAGAGAACACTTGGCAGCTCGTCGACCCATAATCCCTTGGAGGAATTATCGAGTCGCTTCTTGAGTCCGTCGAGGATCTGAGGAGAAGCGCTGCTGGATCCCGAGATCTTCGTAGAACTTGCGGAAATGCTTGCCTGCGAATTGGGTCCCGTTATCTGTGACGAGCACTTGAGGGATCCCGAACCGACAGACGATGTGCTTCCAGAAGAATTGCTGAGTCTGTTGCTCGGTGATCGTTGCTAATGGCTCTGTCTCGATCCATTTTGTAAAGTAGTCTATCGCTATAATAAGAAACTTTCGCTGCCCCGTTGCTTTTGGAAAGGGGCCTACCAGATCCATTCCCCACATGGCAAAGGGGGTCGGACTGGCCATCGAGCGGAGGTTTGCTTGTGGGGCCCTTTTGATGGGCGAGAACCTTTGACAGGGACCACATTTCTTGACAAGGGTTAGGGCGTCTTGCAACATGGTGGGCCAGTAGTACCCGTGATTCAAAGCCTTCCGCGCGAGCGAGCGGCTTCCCATGTGGCATCCACCGATCCCTTCGTGGAGCTCCTTGAGAGCATACTTGACTTCATCTGGAGTGAGGCAGTGGAGATAGGGTCGGCCATCCGAGGTTGTGTAGGACCTTTTGAAGAGTGTTGAGTTGATCATGGTGAATCTTTCTGCTCGGGCCCTGACTCGTCTTGCCTCAGCTCGGTCTTCGGGGAGCTCTCCCTTGACGAGAAATCGCCTAATAAGAGTGGTCCAGTCGTCGGGGGGAGCTCCGTCTTCAATACACAGGACCTCCGGGATGTCGATGCTTGGTTTCAACATGACTTCGATCAGGACCGTGCGGTCGAGACCTTCGAAGGATGAGGAAGCCAATTTTGACAGGGCGTCAACCTGGACATTCTGTTCCCGGGGGATCCTCATAACGGCCGACTCGTCGAAGGACGTTAGTAAGCGTTGAACTACAGCTCGGTACCGGACCATTCGATCGTCGCGGGCCTCGTACTCCCCGGTGATCTGGTTAACCACGAGCTGGGAGTCGCTAAAAGCCCTGATCTGTCTGGTGCCGGCCCGATGAGCCATGGTGAGCCCGGTGATCATGGCCTCGTACTCGGCCTCGTTGTTAGAGGCCGGAAAGTTGAGGCGGAGGCAGTATTGGAGAAGAAAACCATCCGGCTTGTAAATAATGCCAGCTCCGCTACCCGCCTCGCAGGAGGAGCCATCGACGTAAACTTCCCACGTCTGGTCGGCCTCCTTGCTCGCGGGATGCTCGGAGATGGTGCATTCCGTAATGAATTCTGCGAGCGCCTGCCCCTTGATGGCTGTTCTGGGTTGATAGCCAATGTCATACTGGCTGAGCTCGATCGACTATTTGACGAGTTGACCCGAGCTCTCCGGCTTGTAAAGCACGGCCTTCAGGGGTTGGTCCGTCAGTACCTGGACCGAATGAGATTGAAAATATGGACGGAGTTTTCGCGAGGCCATGACCAGGGCGTACGCTACTTTCTCCATCCGAGAGTATCTGGTCTCGGCATCGAGCAGGACCTTGCTGGCATAGTACAGAGGCTTCTGTGATCCCTCCTCCCGAACGAGAACGGCGCTGAGCACCTTCTCCGAGACTGAAAGGTAGAGCCAGAGTGGCTCTCCTGGTTCGGGCTTGCTGAGGAGGGGAGGGTTTGCGAGGTACTCCTTCAATTGGGCGAAGGCCTCTTGCTGTTGGGTACCCCACTCGAACCCTCCGGTGCCGCGCAGGGCTTTGAAGAACGGAAGAGACTTCTCTCCAGACTTGGAGAGGAAACGGCCGATGGCCGCCAGTCTCCCCGTCAGCCGCTGGACCTCTTTGATGTTCCTGGGAGGAGCCATGTCTAATATGGCCTGGATCTTCTCGGGGTTCGCCTCGATGCCTCGCTGGCTGACAATAAAGCCAAGAAACTTTCCCGCGGAGACGCCGAAGGCGCATTTGGCCAGATTGAGTCTCATATTATGGGTCCGAAGTACCCCAAAGGCCTCCTCTAGATTGGCGACGTGATCCTCCCCCCGCTGGCTCTTGACGAGCATGTCGTCCACGTACACCTCCATATTGCACCCGATTTGCTCCTTGAAGACCCGGTTGACGAGTCTCTGATAGGTGGCGCCTGCGTTCTTCAGCCCGAAGGGCATGACCCTGTAACAGTATAGCCCCTGGTCTGTAACGAAGGACGTCTTGGCGATGTCGGGAGGGAACATGCGGATCTGGTTGTAGCCTGAAAATGCATCCATGAAGGATAGGAGCTCGTGACCCAAAGTTGCATCGATAAGAGCATCGATTCTGGGGAGGGAGAACGGATCCTTCGGGCACGCCTTGATGAGGTCCGTGAAATCTATACAGATCCTCCAGCTCCCGCTCGCCTTCTTGACCATGACGACGTTCGCCAGCCACTCGAGGTAGCTGACTTCATGGATGAAGCGTGCGGCCAGGAGCTTGTCGACTTCCGCATTTACCGCCTGCTATCGCTCCGGAGCGAACCTACGTCGCTTTTGGACAACCGGCTTCGACCCGGGGATCACGCTGAGTTTGTGCATGATGAGATCCTCGGAGATGCCGAGCATGTCAGAAGGCTTCCAGACGAAAAGGTTGACATTGCGGCGAATGCAGGTGATGAGATCGGACTTAAGGTGAGGGGTGATGGAGCGACTTACTCGAAATTGCTTCGACGGATTCCCTGTCTCGAACGAGACATCTTCCAGCTCGTCTGCCGACTCCGGCTCTGGCTGGGTCCTCTGGGGCTGCATCTCGACGGCGTCGAGGGAAAACACGCCGCTCCCGATTGCTGTCATGTAGCATGAGCGAGCAGCTTCCTGGTTCTCCCGGACTACTACTCCGGTTTTGGTGGGGAACTTCATTTTCTGGTGATAGGCCGAGGGGACAGCCTGGAGGGAGCAGAGGCCCGGGCGACCGAGTATCGCATTGTAGGCTGCCTTGACGTTTACCACCATAAAGTCCATGGACTCGGTTCTTCAGTTTGGGGTCGTACCTGCCGTGACGTCTAGTGTGACGATCCCTTCAATTGTTACAGGGACGCCCGAGAACCCGTGCAAGGTGTACCCCGCCGGCTTCAGCTTGTCGTGGGAGAGCTTCAGGTTCTCGAAGGCTTCGAGAAACAGAATGCTGACCGAGCTCCCGTTGTCCACAAGGATTCGCCGAGCGTCAAAATTGGCAATGCTGAGGTTGATGACGAGGGCATCGCAATGAGGGAGCCGCACCCCTTCCAGGTCTTTCCCCGAGAAGAAGACAGGGAGCTGCTGGATCTGAGGGGGGAAAGGACCTTGGACGGCGTTAACATCCCGGATGAACGCCTTGCGGGAAGTGTTGGATTCTCCTCCCATGGGCCCCCCGTGGACGCAGTGTAATATGGCTTGGCCCTCGGGCTCATCAAGCTCCTGCTCTCGCTCGAGGAGCTGCAGGGGAGCTCGAGGAGGAGGCGGAGTCCTCCTGTTCCTCGTGTCCCTCTGCCCCCGAGCTTCCTCTCGCTTGTACTCTCGGAGGTACCCTCGCTGAATAAGGGCCTCGATCTCGTCTTTCAGGGCCCGGCAGTGATCCGTTGTCCCGGTGGAAGCGGCAGTAGAACTGCAGATCCCTTTTCTTACTGGTATTGTTGGACGGACGAGGGGGATACTGGATGAGGTCCCTGTCCTTGATCGCCAAGAGGATGGAGGACACATTCTGGGTTAGCGGGGTATACCTTTCGAAGCGAGGGACCGGCGGGACCTTCTTCATGGCGCTCGTGTCCCTTGGAGCCTTCTTTGATGGCTCAACTTCTTCGGCCTTCCGCATTCCTTTTCCGGGTACCTCCCTGGACTCTTCGGGGTTTAGGGCCTTCTCTGCCCTGATGTATTTCTCAACCCTGTTGAGGAGGTCGGGAAAATCGATGGGGGGCTTCTTCGCCAGAGAGGCTTTCAGCTGTCCATGACGGACGTTGTGCCGAAATGCCGCGGAGGCGACGCCAGGATCGAGAGAGGAGACCGACTTTGCCTCTGCTGTGAACCTACGGACGAACACCCTGAGCGATTCCCCCTCCTTCTGCCTAAGTCCAAGCAAAGAAGCACTTGTCCTCTCGGCCTTCCGGCTGGTGACAAAGTGGGCAAGGAAATTGCCCTCCAGTTGGTCGAATGAGTAAATGGAGCCGGGGGTCAGCTTGGAGAACCATTCACGAGCCGGACCCCGGAGGGTGGCAGGGAAGGCTCGGCACAGCAGGGGATCCGAAGTACTGTGAATCATCATCAGGGTTTTGAAACCCTCCATGTGATCAGCAGGATCTCCCTTGCCGTCATAGGTCTCGAACTGAGGTGGTCGGAAATTTCGAGGTATTTCCGCTTGGAGGATGAGGGCAGAGAAAGGAGGTCGGACAGGCCTGTACCCCTGAGCCGCTCCGGGACCGCCGTCGCCTATGTGGTCGAGGCGATCCTCCATTTCTTGGAGGCGCCTTAGGAGATCGCCCTCTTACTCTGTTGGGATCGTCGATGGGCGGGACACGCTGGCCTCGGCGTCCGACCTGGTTTGAGAATGGCGGACGTCCTCCCTGTTGGGGGTCCCTCGGAGGGCCCCCAGGATTTCTCTCCGGAAGTCCTGGAACTCCTGGTGAGTGACTGGGGCTCCCTCGACCCGGTTTGGTTGAGCCGAAGGTTGCCGTCCGACGCGGCTGAGTGCTGGCCTCCGCCCTTGAGACGGCGGTTTTGGGTGGTTCGGGGCCGAGTTGGAAGCGGCCCTTCCCCTGCTGCGACTAACCTGTCGGTTTATGATTACCCCCTGTAAGTCGGGCTGTGCTGGACGGGAGGCACTCTTCTGGGGTCCCTGATGGGGAGCCCCGTGATTGGAGGTGTGCGCTTCGGCAGTGGGACCTGGCGGGGCCAAGTTCTGCCAAGGTGCGGAGGTAGCAGCCTTTTTGGCTTTGGGGGCCATAAGAGTTCAGGCTGTCGAGGTACCTTGACGGTCGGGCTCGGGTCGGCTCCTGAAGTAGCGTTCCCACAGACGGTGCCAACCTGATGCGGTTTGTTTCTGGGAGACGTGTGGATGCACCAGGTGTGAGTTCTTACTCGATTCGTATTTGGAGGAAGCTACTGATCAGACGACCCTCGACTGGCCGAGCGGTACCGGTGACAGGCTGGGGTGAGGCGAGGCCGGATGCTCGGCTCGAATCAGGGGGCTCGGATCCGAGGTCTGGTGTACCTGCAGACGGTCTAGGAACACCGGGGTTGGTCCCGGTGGCAGACCCTCCGACGATCTAGTCAGTCACTTAAGATAGAGCAACAGTAACTAGGGTTTTGTGGAAGAAAGATTGATTACCTGCAGACAGGGGGGAGGGTCTGGTATTTATAGGGGATGCCAATCGGGTCCAAACCCGTTTGGGGCTGGGCCGGACCTGGTTACCCGAGTGGCTGAAGCGGTGGAAAGCCGGGCGGTATAGGGCTGACGTGGCAGACGCCGGAGTGGTTTTCGGGCTGACGTGGCAGAGCTCCGGGCGATTTTCCGATGCTGATGTGGTAGATCTGAAGGATCAGAAAGAGCACGTATCCTGAGGAGATCCAGTGGCCCAGGATGAGCCACGTTTATTCTTGACCCATATCACATAGTGATCAAATTCCAATTCTCTGAAGAAGGATACAATGCAAAACAAGGGAATTGCTTGAAGAAAGTATCGACTATATTATAAAATAAAATAAAACGTTGCGAGTGTCTCAGAAACATAAGGTAGAGACATGAACTGAACTCTGTCGTGCTGCATTAAGGTCAGGCTCTCTCTTATAGTTGAAAGCTTCATCAAATTGAAATTTGTGCTTCACAAGATTGACCTGAAATGACAGTTCCAGTATAGTGAGTGAGAAAGATAAGTCTACAAATATGTAATTCTATATTCCCAACATTTCCAATACGCAACACCCAACACCCCACATACTCTTCATATTCTAAACTCAATCATAGGTGGATTAGAGGAGGCTATTGATCTTCTCCCGTATGCCCATATATTTCATCTTGTAATTGATGTAATGTATGCCATTATTCTATATCTTCTATCACTCTTATTATGGTACCGGAGCTACCATTTGAAAAAATCCATATCAAATTAAAACCAAATTCCAAACAAATCCAAATCCAAAACAAAATCCAAATCCAAATTTAACAACAAATTCCAAACAAATTCCAGCAAACACATCAAAAATCATACCTTCTGTCGTCGCCGGTCGACGCCACCGCCGTCGCCCCCCATCCCCATTGTTGTCTCACAGTTGACGCCTGCCATCTGTTTGCTGCCGTCGACCACCTCTGCAAGCACCTCCATCTTCTTTCATTTTGGGTTTCTTTGAGTCTTTGATTTCATTCAGAGGAGAAGAGAGAGACCAGGAGTGTGAGAATTGAAGCTTGGAATTAATTATCTTTCCTTATTTATTAAACCACCAAAGCCACTAAAGCCCAAGCCCACAAGACAAAAAAATCAATGATCCACCGAAGCCAAGCCAACAAAAAAAATAATCAATTATCTTTCTTTCAAAGCCCACAGAAATTTTTCTTTTCCTTTTTTATTATTTCCCAGTCCACAAATTTTTTTTTTTCTGTTCAAAGAAAAAAAAAAAAAAAACTCCCTAAGTTTTCCTCATTTCCCTAGCCATGGCCAACTTTAAACCAAATGGATCGAGGAATCAATAGTCGTGGGGACACACACCACCTCAGACATCTTGGAAAGTGTCAAGCGTATCGTGCTCAAGGACACACGACTCAGCAATATCCTCTATTTCGTGTTGAGAGAACTGATCATCCCAAACATCGGACATATCTTGGAAAGTGTCAAGCATGTCGTACTCAAGGACACACTGCTCAACAGTGTTCTCTATTTTGTGTTGAGCGAACTGATCATCCCCCACCTCAGACATATCTTGGAAAGAGTCAAGGATGTCTTGTTCAAGGACACACGGTTCAACAGTGTCCTCTATTTCGTTTCACACCAACAAAGCCGCAGTCCAATCCACAACCGCGAATATCTCGTCAATGGAAACCACATGCTAATGTAGCAATAACTGATAACTTCGAAGGCTCTAATTGGCTCCTTGATAGTGGTGCATCGCACCATGTCACCTCCAACAAGAGCAATCTGTCCATTCATGCTCCTTATTCAGGGGCTGATAGCGTTGTGATTGGCGATGACACGGGTCTCCTTATTTCGTATACTGGTTCTACATCTCTTCACACTCCCTCACATACTTTCTCACTTCATAATGTGCTTTGTGTTCCTACCATGCATAAAAAACCTTATTTCTATTTTTCAATTTTGTAAATCTAACAATACATCCATCAAATTCTTACCCTATTCTTTTCTTGTGAAAGATCTTTGCACGGAGGCAACACTTTCCAAGGTCAGACTAAGAATGACGTGTATGAATGGTCGGTTAGTTCTATCAAATCTCCTCCAATGGTAGCTTTTTCCAGTGTCAAGACCACTTCGTCCGAGTGGCATCATCGCTTAGGTCATCCGTCATTGTCAATACTTAGGTATATTGTTTCTGGTTTTCAATTAGAAGTCACAAGTCTGTCATCTCTAAATTTCAACTGCAATACGTGTCAATGCAATAAAAGTCACAAGTTACATTTCTCCATTTCCACTCTTATTTCAACTTCGCCACTTGAAATAATATTTTCTAATGTGTGGATCTCTCCCGACTGTTCCATTGATGATTTCAAATATTATGTTATTTTTGTTGATCATTTTATAAAATACATATGGTTGTATCCACTTAAAAGAAAATCCGAAGTCTATGACGTTTATGTTCGCTTTAAATCACTTGTGCAGAACTGCTTCAACTGAAAAAACATCACATTTTATTCTGACAATTGGGGAGAATATCAAGCACTTTCAACCTACCTAAGTTTTAGTAGGATATATCACTTAACTTCACCTCCACACACTTCAGAACACAATGGGTATTCTGAACGTCGTCATCGTCATATTGTTGAAACATGCTTATCTCTCCTCTCCCATGCTTACATGCCTTTGTCCTACCGGTCATATGCATTTTCCACTGCTGTTTATCTCATTAATCGTCTACCCCACTCCCACACTCCAATTTTTATCACTGTATGCAAAGCTCTTTGACACAAATCCCAACTACTCCAAACTTTAGTTTTGGTTGTTTATGCTACCCTCGGTTGCGTCCATATTCTTCTCACAAATTGTCACGCCCCGCTTCCTAAAAATACGGAATACGAGCACGTAACATTGGCCCAGCGAATGATTTTTATCATCCATAAGCTGTTCAGGAATCTTTACAACATATGACAGAAATAATCAGTGTCGGAAGCAGGAAAAGTCAACCACATGCACATATGAACCAAATACCAGCAAGAATACTTGAAATAAAATATATCAATCTCAAATAGTCATGATCTGAATAAAAAAAATATCCTGGGTCACATTGCCCAAATACAAGAATAAATTCAAGTACATAAATACAGTTATTACTCCAGCAAACTACAAGAAATAATAATAACAAGATCCAGCACTAATACTTCATGTCACCGATACCATCTGGAACATGTTCTCCAAAATCTGCAATTCAACGAATGCAGGAAAGAGGAAAAGAGAAAAACAAGTACCTGTCAATTGCAAGTTACGGGCCACTTATAATGTAGGATACAAGCATATGGAGAAACTAACTAGCAACATGGTATAAACATGATGTCAAAATAAACAACTAGCAAGGCAAGGTGAACAAGTGTAAATGGCATGTATCAAGTGTCAAGTGAACAAGGGTCAAGTATCGTGTTCAAGCATCAAGTCTCATATATCATGTTCAAGTATCAAGCAAGCATGTATCATGTTCAAGTGTCACGTATCAAGTTTTGTAGTTATTACTATCTAGGTAGCACTTCATGCGCCTCATATTATAACACATGGTTGCTACAACAAACAGTTTCGCTTTAGATTTCATAGTGGACCATAGAGGGCAGTGTACTCAGGGACAAGTAATCCAAATCATATACCAAATTCCAAATATGAAAAACACGGGCCCCCTTCCGAGTACATGTTTCTGAATTATCCACTATTAGACCCTTTCCTTAAACCCCGGATTGATCATTTATTATTATAATCAGGCATGCATGTATGTGTCGCAAAACAAAGCAGGGATAACAGGATATAAACATGTATCAGGTTCAGAGTGCAAGATAACTAAGTACAGGTACAAGATAACACATAATAGGGTAAAACAACTAGTTTTCTAATTCAGGATAGCAAGACAGTGTTGTACTAAAACAGTGACTTCCGCTACTACAAACATCCAAATCTGGATCCACCGAAGCATCTGGAAAATAAGCTCCCACACGAGTCCAACGAGTATAAATAGGTCATATAGTAATTCACAACATCATAACTCAAAATAGTTTTGAATCCATAAAACATGTTCAGTTAGAAATCAGTAAAACAAATTCTCAGTCAGGAAAACAATTTCTAAACCTCTCAAATAAATTCAGGAAAAATATGGGGTATTCCCCTATATGTCTCGAATCAGAATATAATGTTTCATAATATTCCAGTAAAATTAGTTTAATCATCAAAAATAAGAAAATATCAAGAAACGACACTTCGGCAAATCTGGAATTCCCAACACTGCTGTACAAAAACTGAAGTATCTCCCAAGCCGTGAAACGAAATCCAAATCCGCCAAAGAGAGATGAAAATAGACAAAATATATTAATTTTCATATTTCACAAACATTTTTCATACAGTAAAAGGAATCATAGTGAAAATAGGGTTCTTTACAGATCAACGTGCAAAATTCAGCAAGTATAGATCTCATAAGCGCGCATGAAACTACACATAAAACTCATCAATAAAACTTACCAAAATTCTGGGTAATTCCTAAATAGGTAAAGAAATACTGACCAAAGTTTTGGATCAAAATAATATGTGTAGCATAGTTTTTTTAAAATAGTTTGTCATCAAAATTACCAAAAAACAGAATTTGAAAAAGATCGACACCTCTGTAGTAAAATAGTCATAACTCAGTCATACGAAAACAAAATCAAGCAAGGTCAGAAGGTTTGAAAGTAGACGAAATTCTCTAAAACTTATGTTTTATACTGAAATCAAGATACTGACTTTAAAATAGTCCAAAACAGCAAACAAAACAGATCAGCGACAAAATACAGATTTTTCTCTTTAACAACAACTCAACATATATCATACAAAACTTGTTCAAAACACAACCAAACATGAATTCGAGTCTACCAAGTGTCCAAACATCCTAAATTAGGGTATCTAACATGTCCACACCAATTATATCACATGAGTCTCAACCAAATCACGAATTTTTACAAAAGTCTCGCATACATGATCAAAATCAAGAACAGGTAAAACCTAAGTTAATTCATGTCCATATTGTGTCGTGAGTCATCTATGGTCAAGTTTTCACAATAGAGACTAAACCCATCAAGCATATCACAAACAAGTGTCGTCTCTAGACCCAACTACACTATAGATGGTATTTTTGACTTGTATCAAATAAATGAATTGAAGTACAAGTTATCTGCCTTAACTGAAGATGAAGAATGACGAAAACCAAGAATAACGGGAATGGATTCCCGAAAACGAGCAAAACCCACGAACACGACTACGAACCAAATAATCCAAGAACGAACGGACAAAACCCCACGAGCAAGAACATTCCGCAACACGAACCAACGAGAACACACCACAAACACTCGAGATCCAACCCACAGCCCACGAACGAATAACCACGCGCACACAATCAACCCCGAGAGTACGAGGAAGAGAGGGAGAGAGAACGGCGGACAACGGGTTTAGGTGAGGCCGGGAGTGCAAGAGGGGAAACAGAGGGAAAAGGTCTCTCGGTTTTTCTTAGGAGGCGGCTAGGAGGAAAATACCCAGTGCATGGGGGAGGGTAGATGGTTAATATATGCATGAGAGCAGTGGCGGAGGGAGGTATAGAGGAGGGGGGACATTTGGGACCCCAAAAATTTTATAAAACCCCCTAATATAGACCAAAATTTTTATTTGGCCCCCCAGTTAAAAAAAATTTGGGACCCCCAAGTCTAATCCACCTCCTATTAAAGGCTCAATTATGTCGATGCCGGGGGAAAAAAAATTTGGGACCCCCATTTGAATTCGTCTGGCTCCGCCACTGCATGAGAGCTAGGGTTTGGTAGCAAGGGCGGCACAGGGAATAGGAGATCGGGTGGGCTATGCAGTTTTGGGCTTCGGTAGGATGATCAAACAAGGCAAGAAATGAGGGAAAAAATAATATACTGGAGGGATTTATGGTAGGTTAGTTAATAGGTAGGAATCAATAGGTATGAAACAGAGCATGCACTATTGGGTAAAAGGGGTATTAGGAAAAAGATAATGGGTTTCTGGGTGGGGTAGTAAACGGGTTATGGGGTTTTTTTTTATAAAAGGGATTTTTTGGGGTTGGGTAATTGAAGATCAGGTCATGGGTTATATATGGGTTGGGTATTAAAATAGATTAGGGTTTTAAAAATTTAATAGACTAATAAATTAACCAATAAAAATGTTGTATATAAAAAAAATAATTTACATTACAAAATAATATTTATTTGAAATATTACAAATACATTTAGTAGATAAAAGTGGATTTTTAATAATTAGTCAAAAATAAAAATAATAACAATAATAACAGTAATAATAATAAAAGTAAGAATTGTACTACAATATAAAAAAAATCATATAAAATAGTCACAAATAAAATTTTTGATCGAAAGCAAAATTTTAATAGGAGATCCAATAAATTACAATTTCACAAAAGAATTTGAAAACAGAAAAAAAATAATTTGCGGAAAAAAAAATTTAAATACAGAAAATACACAAAAATACATTTTTGGGAAAACATGGGTTACAATCCTACCCACCTTACAACAAAATTTTGTACTCGAAATTTACTTAAGCGGTACATAGGACAAGACAAAAGCAAACAAACTAGGGGGATGGGTAACAAAGAAGAGGGCTAATGGGGAAGAAACAAAGCAGTGACAACACCAGAAAAAGAAGGAAGGAGATAACAACGAGGTCAAATGGAATGCAAGAAAAGAAGCAAACGATATCAAAAGGAAAGGATCAACACAAGATAACAAAGCAATAAGGGAGTCGGCAGAACTGAAATCAAAGATAGAAAATACAGGGAAGAATTGAATCAAACAATAGGTCAACGGATAAGAATAATTGCAAGAGATAGGAAAAACCAAAACAATACAAGGAAGGAGAAGAAACAATATGATCCTGCGACCTGTGGATTTTGGGCCCACCATGCTTCCGCTGCGCCACTCTGATAGTGACGACTCTGCCAATAGCATCTAGCGATGCCGCACGGACCAAGCAGAAAATAGAAAGAGAATGAATGGCACCAAAATCAGAAGGATATGAATGAATTCATACCCAACAAGAAATCAATCAAAAAGGACGACTGAAAAAGACGGAAGAATCAAGGAATCAAGGAATTGAATATCAAATAACGATGATATCAAATAATGGGTTGATGCATGGAAGGGTATAAGAATTTAATGCAGGGAAAGACATAAAGCAATGAAATAATAGAACAATAATAAAAAGGAAAACACAATATACCTGGAACATCCTCCTCCGCAGGCTCTGCCTCCTCCAAAACTAAGTTATAAGCATGGCCTCTCCCAGAAGCTGTGGCTCCCTGACCATATACTTGCTGCTGCGGTGGAAGCGGTGACCAGATCTGACCACAGGCTGGCGGGTCATATCTCCTCTGAGGGCAGTCCCGAAGCATGTGATCCCCTGCTCTGCATGCGAAGCATTGACGGTTGGCTGTCCTGCAATCCTTGCGCACATGACCAATTCTGTGGTAGAAGTTGCAGGTCACATCCTTCCTCGGAGTGACAGGTGAGTAAGGCATAGCTCTTGCAACAGGGACCGGGGCTGGCCTTCGAATCGGCTCACCAGAAGACCTGACAGGAGCAGCGGGAACAGTCTGCTGGGGAGAAGCCAACCCGCCACGAGCCTGCTCCTGAGCTCGGGCTGCCTCAAGAGCCTCAGCATAAGTACGCAAGCGAAGGGAGACGAGATGTCTTTTGATATCTTGCTTAACTCCTAATGTGAATCTATGAGTCCTATCCTTTTCGTTTGCCACAAGAACGGCTGCGAAGCGGCTAAATCTAGTAAACTCAGTTGCGTACTCATCTACAGACCTGGAGCCCTGTTTAAGGAAAGTCTCATGTTACAACATTGTATGGACAAAATGTAACAAATTCCAATAATAGAAATAACGACCAACCTGTTTCAGGGCCATGAACTGTTGCTCCATCTTAACCCGAGTGCTGCTGGGGAAGAACTTCTCCAAGAAGCTCCTAGTGAACGTGGCCCAAGCAATAGGCCGCACGAGCCTCTCAGACTCGGCCGTCCACCAAATGTGGGCCAGATCCCCCAGCTGGATGCTCACCACATCCACACGTTCTGCATCAGCAATCCTAGCTGCCTGTAGCACTCTCTGTCCGGATCAGTCACTGCTCAGCCTCTAGTGGCATCTCAGTGCCGGAGAATTTGTCAGGGTACAACCTCATAAAATCTGTAACCGTACCCGGACGAGGAGGGAGAGCTGCCGGCATAGGCACAGCGGGCGGCAGAACCCGAGCAGCTTCCAAAGCAGCCATCACCAAGTCACTGTGGTTCTGTTGCATATTAATCATTCGTTCCAACACATCAACACATGGTGATGGCCTGAAATCCGAGATGATCATCTTGAAGATGAGAAGTAGAACCCCTACGAGCCATAGTCTGCATAAAACCAAAAACAATTAGCATCCAGATCAAGGTTGATAGTAATTAACTCATTTATGCATGCATGGTTGATGAAATATTGAGCAGATCCCAGTTCGAGCCAAGCTTGTCTAATATATCAGTCAAACTAATACATTAGTCAAACCTCGGCTCTGATACCACTAAAAATTCTGTCACGTCCCGCTTCCCAAAAATACGGAATACGAGCACATAACATTGGCCCAGCGAATGATTTTCATCATCCATAAGCTGTTCAGGAATTTTTACAACATATCACAGAAATAATCAGAGTCGAAAGTCAGAAAAGTCAACCACATGCACATATGAACCAATACTAACAAGAATACTTGAAATAAAATATATTAATATCAAATAGTCATGATCTGAATAAAACAAATATCCTGGGTCACATTGCCCAAATACAAGAATAAATCCAAGTACATAAATACAGTTATTGCTCAAGCAAACTACAAGAAATAATAATAACAAGATCCAGCACTAATACTTCATGTCACCGATACCATCTGGAACCTGTTCTCCAAAATCTGCAATTCAACGAATGCAGAAAAGAGGAAAAGAGAAAAATAAGTACCCGTCAATTGCAAGTTACATGCTACTTATAATGTAGGATACAAGCATATGGAAAAACTAACTAGCAACATGGTATAAGCATGATGTCAAAATAAACAACTAGCAGGGTAAGATGAACAAGTATAAATGGCATGTATCAAGTGTCAAGTGAACAAGGGTCAAGTATCGTGTTCAAGCATCAAGTCTCATATATCATGTTCAAGTATCAAGCAAGCATGTATCATGTTCAAGTGTCACGTATCAAGTCTTGTAGTTATTACTATCTAGGTAGCACTTCATGCGCCCCATATTATAATACATGGTTGCTACAACAAACAATTTTGCTTTAGATTTCATAGCGGACTATAGAGGGCAGTGTACTCAGGGACAAGTAATCCAAATCATATACCAAATTCCAAATTAACCAAATCATATACCAAATTCCAAATAATCTAAATCATATACCAAATTCTAAATAATCCAAATCATATACCAAATTCCAAATATGGAAAACACGGGCTCCCTTCCGAGTACACGTTTTTGAATTATCCACTATTAGATCCTTCCCTTAAACCCCGGCTTGATCATTTATTATTATAATCAGGCATGCATGTATGTGTCGCAAAACAAAGCAGAGATAACAGGATATAAACATGTATCAGGTTCAGGGTGCAAGATAACCAAGTACAGGTACAAGATAATACATAACAGGTTAAAACAACTAGTTTTCTAATTCAGGACAGCAAGACAGTGCTGTACTAAAACAGTGATTCCCGATACTACAAACATCCAAATCTGGATCCGTCGAAGTATCTGGAAAATAGACTCCCACACGAGTCCAGCGAGTATAGATAAGTCATATAGTAATTCATAACATCATAACTCAAAATAGCTTTGAATCCAAAAAATATGTTCAGTCAGAAATCAGTAAAACAAATTCTTAGTTAGGAAAACCGTTTCTAAACCTCTCAAATAAATTCAGGAAAAATATGGGGTATTCTCCTATATGTCTAGAATCAGAATATAAAGTTTCATAATATTCCAGTAAAATTAGTTTAGTCATCAAAAATAAGAAAACATCAAGAAACGACACTTCGACAAATTTGGAATTCCCAACATTGTTGTACGAAAACTGAAGTATCTCGCAAGCCGTGAAATGAAATCCAAATCTGACAAAGGGAGATGAAAATAGACAAAATATATTAACTTTCTTATTTCACAAATATTTTCCATACAGTAAAAGGAATCATAGTGAAAATAGGATTTTTTACAGATCAGCGTGCAAAATTCAGCAAGTATAGATCTCACAAGCGAGCATGAAACAACACATAAAACTCATCAATAAAATTCACCAAAATTCTGGGTAATCCCTAAATAGGTAAAGAAGTACTGACCAAAATTTTGTATCAAAATAATATTTGTAGCATAGTTCTTTAAAATGGTTTGTCATCAAAATTACCGAAAAACAGTATCTGAAAAAGATCGACACCTCTGTAGTAAAATAGTCATAACTCAAGTCATACGAAAACAAAATCAAGCAAGGTCGGAAGGTTTGAAAGTAGACGAAATTCTCTAAAACTTATGTTTTATACCGAAATCAAGATACCGACATTAAAATGGTCCAAAACAGCAAACAAAACAGAACAACGACAAAATACATATTTTTTCCTTTAACAACAACTCAACATATATCATACAAAACTTGTTCAAAACACAACCAAACATGAATTCGAGTTTACCAAGTATCCAAACATCCTAAATTAGGGTATCTAACATGTCCACACCAATTATATCACATGGATCTCAACCAAATCATGAATTCTCACAAAAGCCTCGCATACATGATCAAAATCAAGAACAGGTAAAACCTAAGTTAATTCATGTCCATATTGTGTCGTGAGTCATCTATGGTAAAGTTTTCACAATAGAGACTAAACCCATCAAACATATCACAAACAAGAGTCGTCTCTAGACCCAACTACACTATAGGTGGTATTTTTGACTTGTATCAAATAAATGAATTGAAGTACAAGTTATTTGCCTTAACCGAACAAGAAGAACGACGAAAATCAAGAATAACGGGAATGGATTCCCGAAAACGAGCAAAACCCACGAACACGACTACGAACCAAATAATTCAAGAACGAACGGACAAAACCCCACGAGCAAGAACATCCCGCAACACGAACCAACGAGAACACACCATAGTCACCCGAGATCCAACACACAACCCATGAACGAATAACCACGCACACACACTCAACCCCGAGAGTACGAGGAAGAGAGGGAGAGAGAACGGCGGACGACGGGTTTAGTTAGGTGAGGCCGGGAGTGCAAGAGGGGAAACAGAGGGAAAAAGTCTCTCGGTTTTTCTTAGGAGGCGGCTAGGAGGAAAATACCCAGTGCATGGGGGAGGGTAGATGGTTAATATATGCATGAGAGCTAGAGTTTGGTAGCAAGGGTGGCACAGGGAATAGGAGATCGGGTGGGCTATGCAGTTTTGGGCTTCGGTAGGATGATCAAACAAGGCAAGAAATGAGGGGAAAAATAATATACTGGAGGGATTTATGGTAGGTTAGTTAATAGGTAGGAATCAATAGGTATGAAACAGAGCATGCACTATTGGGTAAAAGGGGTATTAGGAAAAAGATAATGGGTTTCTGGGTGGGGTAGTTAACGGGTTATGGGTTTTTTTTAAAAGGGATTTTTTGGGTTTGGGTAATTGAAGATCAGGTCATGGGTTATATATGGGTTGGGTATTAAAATAGATTAGGGTTTTAAAAATTTAATAGACTAATAAATTAACCAATAAAAATGTTGTATATAAAAAAAAGTAATTTACTTTACAAAATATAATTTATTTGAAATATTACAAATACATTTAGTAGATAAAAGTGAATTTTTAATAACTAGTCAAGAATAACAATAATAACAATAATAATAATAAAAGTAAGAATTGTACTACAATATAAAAATAAATCATATAAAATAGTCACAAATAAAATTTTTGATCAAAAGCAAAATTTTAATAGGAGATCCAATAAATTACAATTTCACAAAAGAATTTGAAAACCGAAAAAAATAATTTGCGGGAAAAAAATTTAAATATAAAAAATACACAAAAATATATTTTTGGGAAAACGGGGGTTACACAAATTATCTCCCTGTTCCGCCCCTTGTGTCTTTCTTGGTTATTCCTCTACCCAGAGTGCTTATCGTTGTCTTGATCCCGTAACCTCACGTCTCCACACATCTTGTCATGTTAAATTTGTCGAGTCAATTATGCCCTTCAAAACCATTCAAACCAATCTACCTCGTCCTCCCTCTTCCACATCCTCCGTGTAGTTCCCTTCTGAGTTATCTTCTTCGACCACCATCACACCATCTGTCACTCTCGAACCCTCAAGAGGATTCTACTCCAACCTCCATAATCATACTCACCACAATCACCCCCCCTCCACAAATACCCATCTCCCACCAACCCCGCGACCCAATGCCGTGGCTCAACCTTCACCACACCGCGGCACCCAACAATCACCCCAAAACCCACATTCTGAACTCAACTCATCCGTAACCCAATCACCACACCCCCAAGACCCGACACCTATTCCTTATCCACACCAAGGTATATTTACTCGATCCATAAATAATATTCACAAACTACCTCAATAACTCAATCTCATTGCACAACTTTCCACCAACTCTGTCCTTTAACTTTCTACAGTGACCCAGGCCATCAAGGATCCCAAATGGCGCCAGGCCATGTCTGAGGAGTATGATTCTCTTGTTCGGAATGGGACATGAGACCTTGTTCCATTCAATCCGTCCCAAAATATAGTTGGTTGCAAGTGGATTATTCGAACTAAACGTTTATCTGATGGTTCGGTTGACAGGTACAAAGCACATTTAGTTGCCAAAGAGTTCCATCAACGCACAAGTGTTGACTATCATGACACCTTTAGTCCGGTTGTCAAATCCACAACAGTACGACTTGATCTATCTCTTGACGTCACTCGTGGTTGGTCACTGCAACAACTTGATGTCAATAATGTCTTTCTCCAAGGCTCTCTTTTTGAAGACGTTTTTATGGCGCAACCACACGGATTCATTGACAAAGATAATCCTCACCATGGCTGTAAACTGCGCAAAGCAATATACGGTCTCAAACAAGCCCCTCGTGCATGGTACCATGAGCTACGTCAGTTTCTTATCACCTCCGACTTCACTAACTCTCATGCTGACACATCCCCATTCGTCTACAATGCTTCTGGCATCATGATATATATCTTGGTTTACGTGGATGACATCATTCTCACAGGAATAGTACACAAATTCATTCATCTTCTCTCCAACAGATTCTCCCTCAAGGATCTTGTCCCACTTACATATTTCCTTGGAGCTGAAGTCATTCCACATTCACAGGGCATCTTTCTTTCTCAGCAGCGATATATACATAATCTCCTTACTCGCACTCACATATTTGATGCCAAACCCGTGTCTACGCCACTTGCCACTACTCCAACTCTTACCCTTCACTCAAGCTCATCCTTATGTGATCCAACTGAATACCGCGCTATTGTTGGCAGTATCCAATACTTATCACTCACACGCCCGGATATTGCTTACACGGTCAACAAGTTATCACAATTCATGCACTGTCCCAAGACTGATCATTGGAATACAACAAAGCGTCTACTATGATATCTTTGTGGTACTATTGATCATGGTATTGTTATCTACTGTAACTCCCTACTATCACTTCATGCATCTTCAAATGCAGACTGGGCTGGAAACAATGATGACTTTACCTCCACAAGTGCATATCTTATCTACATTGGTCGCAATCCAATCTCATGGAGTTTTAAGAAATAAAGGATGGTGGCCCGCTCTTCTACCGAGACGGAGTATCGAGTTGTTGTCACCATAGCTGCTGACATTCGCTGGATTTGTTCTCTACTCACCGAGCTTCATGTTTTCCTACCTCAACAACCGACTATCTACTGTAACAACGTTGGTGCAACAAATGTATGCTCAAATTCGGTTTTCCATTCTTGCATGAAACATGTTGCTCTTGATTATCACTTCATTCGGGTACAAGTTCAAAGGGGGTTCTTTTCGTGTTGCCCATGTTTCCTCTGTTGATCAACTAGCCGATGTGCTCACCAAACCTCTTTCCAGCTCTCGCTTCCAACACTTGGCAAACAAGATTGGAATCACCTTTCAATGCTTCATCTTGCGGGGGCATGATAAAGATATGTCTACAAATATGTAATTCTATATTCTCAACCTTTCCAATACCCAACACTCAACAGACTATTTCTTTTCTAAACTCAACATTTCCTGTTCTATATTCCCAATCTTTCCAATACCCAACATGACCAACACCTAACAGACTCTTTATATTCTAAACTCAATCATAGGTGGATTAAAGGAGGCTTTTGATCTTCTCCCGCATGTCTATTAATTTCAACTTGTAATTGATTTAATGTATGCCATAATTTTCTATCTTCTATCACTCTTTAGTTAGTTTCTATCACTCTTTAGTTAGTATCTGGAAATAACCTTATTCAAGCTGAATCTTTCAATAAAAAATATTTTTAAAAAAAATGGAATATATTTTATTATAAGACTTGACTGTTATTCGATTTGAGATCACGAGATCCCTCAACTGCTAGTTATTATCCCAATTTTCTTAAATGTTGCTGTTAGAATTAGGGATGGGAAAATGTTCTTTTATTGATTGAATAAACTGAGTACAATATGTCTCCTATATATAGGAGAGAAGAGAATACTAAACCAATATATTATTCAATGTGGGACTAAATTAATTTATCATCTAACACCCCCTCTCAAACTCAAGTTGGTTCAAGAAACAAGAGTTTGGAATACTGACGATGTTGATGTGGAAAGAACGACAAACTGTGATGCAGAAACGGCGCTTGACGGTGCATGTGATGGAACTGAAAAGTAGACTGATGGGATTTCACCCCTGAATTGAGAAATAGACTGATGAGATCTCACCCCTGACTTGAGACATAGTCGATGCTGGGATCTCACCCCTGACTTGAGAATGGTCGATGATAGGATCTCACCTTAGACTTGAGAATTGTCGATGACTGAGAACTGGATGTTGATAACACCCCCTCTCAAAATCACGATCGATCAACCGGAGTGAGTTGACGATCTGGATGTAGAAGCACAAGAAACTGCAAGTTTTTTTGTTGTTTTTGTTTTTTTTTTGTTTTTTTGTTTTTGGGAAAATAGCAAGATGAGGTCTGGAAATAGAGGGTTGCGGGTGTGGGTTTGGGTCGGGTCAGATCTGGGGTATTGGGTGGGGATATGGTTCCTTCTTTTCACTTCGTCAAGGTGAAGTCTTGAAAAGTGAACACAATTTGAAGTATCCAGAAACTTCGTATGCAAGTTTGGAACCCATTCAAAGAGTAAACCTGTATCCGATATCCAAACGGATCCACTGCTCACATTCAGTATAGCGACGCAGATCCATTGTAATCGCATCCAACGAGATCCGAACCCGAATCTAGGTTCCGAGGGAGACGACAGTTCTAACGGAGGCCGACGGCGACTAACGGCGGAGAGCGACAGCGCTCGAGAGAGAGAGAGATGGAGGAGGAGAAAGGAGTAATGGTGACCGATTTCTTCTGGTCGTACACGGACGAGCCCCACGCGTCAAGGAGGAAGCAGATCCTCTCCAAATACCCTCAAATCAGGGAGCTTTTTGGACCCGACCCTTGGGCTTTTGTTGAGATCGTTGAGATCAGCGCCGTTGGCTTCGAGCTCCGTGGCGAGGCCGCCGTCGATGACGGCGTGTTTGGTTTGGAGGTGAAACGTGGAGGCTATTTTGGGAAGGTTGGAGGGGTAGATTGGGAAGGGATTTGGGGATTTGATTGGGAGAGAAAAGAGGAATGACAGGTA
Organism: Hemerocallis citrina; assembly: GCA_017893485.1. Lineage (NCBI taxonomy): Eukaryota > Viridiplantae > Streptophyta > Magnoliopsida > Asparagales > Asphodelaceae > Hemerocallis > Hemerocallis citrina. Next base: position 115,262 of record JACEHZ010000182.1, read on the forward strand.
GGGTTTTGGGGGAGATTAGGGTTTTGGTATTTGATCGGGAGCGGAAGAGAGATGTTGGGAGGTGGAGTGATTCCGATGAAGACGAGAATCACTCCACCTCAATAACGAGGATCAAATTAGTATAGACCTTATAGGATTATAGGCTCTGATACCATGTTAGAATTAGGGATAGAAAAATGTTCTTTTATTGATTGAATAAACTGAGCACAATATGTCTCCTATATATATGAGAGAAGAGAATATTAAACCAATACATTATTCAATGTGGGACTAAATTAATTTATCATCTAACAGTTGCTACTGCATTGACAAATTCATTTATTTGTAGATAACCCAGCTTTCATATTCGTACATACCTTGTCATCAGATCCGATCTTCCAACGACATAACATCCCATTAGTTTCGTAAACTGCCCAAGAAGTTGGCAAACAGCATCTGAAACAGCTGATATAAAAACAGTCTCCTTTCTTAGGTGAGCTAACTTCATAAAACCCCACATATGCTGTTAAGCCGGGCATTCTTGCAGATAAACCATGCAATATTTCAAGGAACGAAATTTGATGATATCATGATGATACTTAGTTAATCATCAAAATTGATAATTGATAATGTGAATCGGTAAGGATAACTCACCCAAGATTCCGGTGTAGTAAGAATTAAGAAAGGGGTAAGTCAGTATGTTGGATCTTGAAAAGGATTTCTGGAGAACAAAAGAGGTTGTACTCTTCCCACCGAGTCTTTCCCCACATAATGTTGCCGACTTTGAAACCTGGATCGGTAGAAAGCCTAGAATCAAGTACTTTACTGTTACGGTCCCGATCCGATTGAGCGATGGATCGTTGTAACTCCTAATAACATCCATGAGTCAAATAAGAAAAAGGAAGAAAACAGGGCAAGGAGGAAGAAGAAGATGATGATAGAGGATAGAGCTTAATTCATATTCATTCATACCCATTCTATTACATGATTTGGGTTTATAAGGAAATGAAGACACGTGCATTGCACGTTTCTAGAAAACTCCTGATACCCTAACAAAATCAAAAGAAACTTGGGTATTTGCAAATATCCCCTTACAAGATAAATTCAGTACTAATATATGAAAAGATACAATTCTTAGTAGGATTGTATCAATCCTTCCCCCTTAAATTGACCTTGTCCTCACGGTCAATAAGACGATTTTCTTCAACATCAAGAGACCATTCAAGTAAATTTGGCTTTGCTAGTTCTTGCTGGATCTTCTTGGTTTGTACCAAATGGTGAGATAATGATGGGCATTTGATCGCACAGGATATCTCTATTATAGTCCTACCTTCCCACTCTGATTCTGAAGGATAATCATTGGGTGAATAACCAGCTATGAAATAGACCACTGCAACTGTCTGGCCATCTACACAAAGTTCCCCATCAGGTTTGATCTCCCCTTGTGCTTCTATCTTAGCCAATGTTTTCTTTATACTTGTTACACCATGTATCTGCTTCAGTTTAAAGCTAAGCTAGTGCTGATCATACATATTGCACTCCTCAGGTTGAACAACCACCAAAACTACAGCACTGTGTTTATTATCTTCTTTCCATCCTTTAGCTAAAGCTTCTGCAAATTGACTAGTAGCTGTATTTTCAGGAACTTCTCTTGAATCTAAACCAAGATGCTCTCCGTGATGGATGAGCAAGTACCTATGAAGCTGGCTCACAAGACAACTACGACCAGGAAATGAGGATGAAATGGTGTTGAGCTTTATTTGAAATAGAAGATTAGTTTCAGCATCTAGCATATAATCTGACCGGTAAAAATCTAAACAGATCTCCTCCTTTTTCTTCATTTCCAGCATCTTTGAATGAATATTTAAGAGCCTACTAGTGAAAGCATCCCCCTTTTTAGTTATGGATAGAGAATCTTGCAGAAACTTTGCATCCAAACTGATACGATCCACAAGTTCATTGAAAATAGGAGCTAACTCACAAGCTTGCCTCCAATACCCTTTTGGAAATGGCATGGGCAAGAGAGCGATTGGAGCAAAAATCATTCCAATGCCAGTTGAGCGATTGGAGCATGAATCATTCCAATGCCAGGATTTGAACCTAACATCAGTCTCAACCTCTAAGACAATATTCTTGTCACTCTGTGGCCTTTCACATGTAGGTTTCTGAAACCAAGGGACAGGGACAGTAGCTTCAACCCCTGGAGTTAGATCCAAATCATCAAATTTAGCAGCTAACCCATAACTGCGGTCATTATCAATCATGCCATCATCATATAAATAATTATCATCAACAACATAATCGTCATAATAGTCTTCGCACTCCTCAGAATGATTAGAAACAATATCCACTGCTTGCGAGGGCTTGAGACTTTTTGTAGCCTCATCCAGGGCTTGAATTTCCAACGCATTATGATCTATACTAGGAACGATTAAATCATCAGATAAATCATCTTGCATTTGCTTTTGCGACCCTGCGTCGTATCCAACAGGTTTCTTGTTCCTGTAGTAGGAGCTGCCTTCACTAGCAATCGCAGTTGAAACTGGCACATGATGCTCATCATCAAAATCAGCAGCATTTGTTCTCGTTCTGGTAGGATCAACCACAATCTTAGACCCCGTCTTTAGATTGCTAGACCCAATCTGAAACAAGCATTGACTTTGTGGTCCATTGCTTCCACCCAATGAGTTTTCGGAGATCAGAAGTGAACTTCGCTCTGAAGAAACATCATTAATTTGGCTTTGGAGACTCTTCAACTCATCACGGTGCCCAGCAATCTCATATATCCGAGCAATAACAACTATAGTGTTTGCATCAGCTACAACTCTGACATGTGACATCAACTCGATTATTTGTTGGGCTTTTAGCATTGACCTGAACCGTATACATGAGTTCAAGACTAGATTGAACATTACCACACTAGGCCTTATAGGATTCATCTGTCTCGTATCTTCTCAGTCGGATTTTGTAAGCAGGCAATACTCACAAATTTCGATCAATATTTCAGATGCGAGATATGTCACGATCTGGGCCTGAACCAGGTGAGCAAACAATGTGATCAATGTACCAGATGACGGAAGCTTAAACCTCTCCAGTACAACCCTTATAACTCTGGCAGCAGGAACTGGCGTTTGAGCCCTTGCGAAAGTAAGAGCTGCCCTTGTTAAAGATTCAGGGTGAAGAAGATGGCCATTGTTTATGTACGGTAAGGGCGCGCTTGGCATCCAAAAGCTTCTTCTTGATGTGCTGATGTACTTTGCTTGTGCACAACTTACTAGATGGAGGAAATATATAATCTGAAACCCAACTCAGCAAGCATTGCAAAATCCTATGATTCTCCTCATGAAATCTAAGGGCATCATGAAACCTTTGTTCCGATTGAAGTAGAAGGAACTCAAGAACAACAAGAGTGTGCAAAAGGAGCTCTCGGGTGAACAAGAATCTGCTTGCTGCATCAATAATCTGATCATCACCATGTATGCAATCATGAATATCAGCTTCTGTTAATTCTGATTTGTTCTTCACAAGCTTTGTAACTCTCGCACATAAATAATTGTCATTAACAATATTCACCAACTCAAGGAAATGCCATCCAATTACAGCTACAATAGCATTCTTACCAGGGTCCCATAATGTGAATAGCTTTTCTGTTGCAGCTAGAATAGAACCATCAGCTGATAGAGCCATCAAAGCTACAAGCACCGTAGCCTCATCAACATGCTGTAAATTCCTTTCACCCACTTGAACCTGTGGAACTTCCGAATTCTCAAACAAACTACACAACTGAATGCAATAATCAGGAGTATGAAGAGAAACTAGCTCATTCCCATGGGTTAATAAATGATGAAGTAGACTAGAATCTGTACTAGCAAAAGTGGAACTGAGAGAGGAGCATGCTTGGACCATCACTTGGCGACCACGAAGAGCAGTAATAAAATCCTGACGTTGCTTCTTTGCTACATCCTCGTAAAGTACTACGCTTTTCACATTTCTTACATTCACGTCACAGTTAGCAAAGAGGCGTGCAAGCAAGCGCTCCATGTCTAGAAGCCTCAACAAGTGTTTATGAAATTCTAGTGCAGAAGGAAGGCCAATACCACCATGTAATGCAGAATTTTCTTCTACATTTGGCAGGGGGCAATTGAACAAAACCCTGTCGTTTGAAGGTGAAGAGTTTCTGTAAACTGTATTTGATGGGAAGGTGACAGTGTCATTGATACTTGATACTTGATTGACATTGCATTCCATATCATACACTGTGGAGACAACACTTGTAGCCAAGTAAGGATTACTACGAAGTTCCACTGCTTCACTTTGTTGATCTTTTTCATTGTTCTCGATTGCCAATTCACCATCATTCTCCTCTTCTTCAACAACATCGACAATAGGAAGAGTTACCGACATACTAACCTCCCTAGTTGATTGCATTTCCATCTTCTTGTGGAGGTACTCCCTATATTGAAGTGGTATAGGATATCGTCTAGCTTTCTCTTTACAATATTCCATATAATAAGGAGGTGGACGTTGTTTCTTGGCTTTCTCTTGGAGACTTTACAGATACTGATCTACACATTCTTTTGATCGCTGGGCATGGGTGATTGGGGGTGCTGGAACTGAATAAACAGTTGATCAAACACGTGGTGGACTGTTGGAGTTCGGAGAAATCGAGTTGAAGTTGGAGGGAACGGAGTAGGGGATCTGCGAAGGAGTGAGGGGTTGAGTAAAGCGATTCTTAGGCAGTTGTTGAGGTGAATTTGCTGACAGGTTCTCTTGAAAATTTTGTCGAACACATAGCGAGCTGTCGAACAATGAGGGGGAGAGCAGCGGAAATGGAGAAGAAGTGGTTGGAGGAGGAGGGGGAAACGAGGAGGCCACATCATGGGCGGAGTAGAAGAGGGGAGGAGCGGACGTCGGAGGGCGATCATGAGGTGGAGCTTGAGGGTTTTGACAGCGGGGGGTTCTGGTCGTGAGTGGTGGTGAAGGTAGGATACCATTAGCGGTCGGATGTGGTAGCGGTTGCTGTGGTGGTGACGGATGTGTTGGTGGTCGCCACTGATGGCAGAGGTGGAGGGTGAAATTCGGGGAGTGGAGCGATGGCTCTGATACCATTGTTACGGTCCCGGTCCGATTGAGCGATGGATCGTTGTAACTCCTAATAACATCTATGAGTCAAATAAGAAAAATGAAGAAAACAGGGCAAGGAGGAAGAAGAAGAAGAAGAAGAAGAAGAAGAGAAGGAAGAAGAGGATAGAGGATAGAGCTTAATTCATATTCATTCATACCCATTCTATTACATGATTTGGGTTTATAAGGAAATGAAGACACGCATTGCACGTTTCTAGAAAATTCCTGATACCCTAACAAAATTAAAAGAAACTTGGGTTATTTGCAAATATCTCCTTACAAGATAAAAACTACTTAGGGATTAATATATGAAAAGATACAGTTCTTAGTAGGACTGTTTCATTTACCCTCACCAAACCCATCTATCACCTGTTCCATAAATAAAACATCAATTGAACTAATTCGAGATATAAGTTTAATGGAAATATCTAAGGGTGGGAACTTTGGATAAATAACTGCAGGTGAGAAGAGGAAAGCTGTTCTCATTTGAAAATTATGTAGGATTGATTCATAACTTAATCCCATTTAGAGAAAATGCCAACACGAAGAGTTTAACCTCATATATATACTAAGATTATTAGCACATATGCAGTGCACATGTTTTTTTCCTTTGTAATGCTCGGATGATTCGTTTATGTGGAGGAGACTAGGGAGTGGCAGCCCCTTAACATGATCTCTTTGAATATTCTTAGACATCATGCAGATCATATATATTGACCTTTCTCTTGAACTTAGTAAATCTCATGGGATGTGTTTTGAGATGCACCTCCATCCAAGGGCTTGGGCTTAATTTGTGTTTATAATAAATCTTATGAATCTAGCTTACTGGAGTTGGCTGTAGCGCAGAGGTTATTGGAGCCCTACTGTGAGGTTGGCTTCTGGTCTCTTTACCATTTAAGAAGAATGCTGTCTATAAAAAATTTGAGATGAATGTTTAAAGTTGATCTTCTTCAGCTTTCCTTAATTTGATATCCAAAAACTTTTTCATTTTATTTCATTTATTTTTATAATAATTTTTTTTTCATTTATATTTGAGTAGTAATCTGCAGGTGGGAAAAAATCTAAAGAAAAAAGCCAAGTATACACTCACTATCTCACTTAGCGACCATGTTTTCACTAGGGTCGCTAACTGAGTTAGCGAGTGTCGATTGAGAATTCACTTAATACTACACTCGCTATCTCAGTTTCTTCTTACCCTATCTCTCTCCACACTCCTTCTCCCACTCCGAAACCCTAGTGGCCCAAATCTCATCTTCGTTCTACCCAGTATTCGTGTGGTATTTGTTCATAACTCTTGCTATTTGATTTTTGGTTAATTTTGACGTAGAGTTAGATTTAGAATTGTGAGTTAATTTGATATGTGTTCAACAATAAATTGAGTGTTTTAGTTATACGAATTATACCTACATTGTATTAAGTGTGAATGATTTGTACTAAATTTATTTGTGTAATTAACCTAAAATAACCTATATTGTACTAAGTTAGTGTTATTCGTGAAATATTAGTGTCAAGAAAAAAATCAAGTATAGACTCGTTGTCTCAGATAGCGATTGTGTTTATACCACACTCGCTAACTGAGATAGCGAGTGTATGGTTGTATAGAAAAAATGAATAAAAATACCAAGTTTAAACTCGCTATCTCAGTTAGCGAGTGTGTTTGTACCACACTCACTAACTAAGATAGCGAGTGTATTGGCTTGAAGAAAAATATAATTGGGTTTAGACTCGTTATCTAGTGAAAAAATTGTAATGGAAAAATTGTTAGTGAAAAAATTGTAATGGAAAAATCAAAACAGTGTTAAATAAAGATCTTACACGCAAATAAGATAACAAGCCAAAGAAAGTAAATACAGTAATAATAATAAAAATAACAAAACTGCATACAACATACCACAAACTTAGTTTCATATTTAAGAAAAACAAAAACTAATCTCAGATTCTACCTTCGTGTGGAAGTCGAATATAGCTCTGAAAAGCTGTATTTGGAATATCACCATAAGGCATCACATCTCTTGATTCATTATTTGCAACCTAAACAAAATACAATGCATTTAACTATAAGAACAAAATATGAATTTTACATGCCAAGAGATTTAAAAAGCAAGGAATATACATATACTAAGCTAATTATTACCTGAGGGAGATCTGAGATGGCATCATAAAGAAGTAAAGCCTTCTCAAGTTTTTGTTTATCGCTATCATGATATGCAACAAAATGTGTCCGATAAAATACAAGATCCCATACAAAGATTTAAATTGACAAACACAAATAATGTAAGCTACTTTAACCAATGTACTTATTTAGCAAGTGGATAGAACAATGTAAGCTACTTCAACCAAGCATAAACATCTCTTTGAACTAATTACCATACTCGTATGTCTGTGTATAAAAAACTGAAAGTATCACAAAAAGTACATACTAGCAAATGCTAGAAAATGATGCGACGATTCAATCCCATGAGGTGTATGTGAACAAGATGATAAGGACACCAGATCAACACGAGTCAAGGGCCAGTTCCATAACAGATTCACTCTATTCTTCCTAAAACATTATCATCATCGAAAAATGTGCAAAATAAGTAGGTTGCAGATCAAGAGTGTTCATAATGAAAGATCCAACACGTCCATTTGCGTTAAGACTTTAGCTCTATGACAAAACAATTGCCATCAAGTCAAAGTAGTTGCTCAGTACACGATCCAACACGTCCATTTGCGTTAAGACTTTAGCTCTATGACAAAACATTTGGCATCAAGTCAAAGTAGTTTATCATATACTGCCACATAAGGGGTTATATGATTGCTATTTAACACACTAAAGAAAGGAAATCAACATGAATAACTGGACAACATGAGAAGTTACATTCCTAGATATACATATGCTACTTGCAAAAAAAAAATTTAGCAAACGCACAAAATGCCAACAAACAATTAGCATAAATGATTTAGCATTAGGTAAGAATTCATTTTTAGAAGTATAACATACTTTTTTCCGACTACTGATTATTTCTTTATCCAACACTTCAAAATTTGTTTCGTGAGGTACATTATGTTTCGTGAGGCATTTATCAGGAAAACAGAGTCCAATGAAATAAAACTTCTCACCTTCTTTGCTCATTTCAGTCTGTTCATCTGCACTTGGTTCGGCAATAGTATCACTTGGACAAGCATTCATTCCTGGAGACGAAAAATGCAAAAACAAGAAAACACATCAAATCTCATAAACCCTGCATACCAAAAAAGTTGGCAACCCCATACCTGGTACCATTCGCTATACCGAGACTGTGAGCCTTGCCTCAAACATCCCCATTAATGCATTACATAGTTAACAAGATATATCGATTATTAGGCTTTAATTCAATTCCTAGGCTATCGATGGATAAGACCACATTCATTATTTGAATATCGAACTAAACGCTTATATTAGGTAAAAATTAACGGATTTTTAAATGGATAAAGTCTAAGGAAGTGGAAGGAAAATCAGTTCTAAATTGCATTCTATTCAGTGTCACTGATTGAGAACTTATTCTATACAGTTCTAGAATATTAGTCTCCTTTTAGCTTGGGTACGTACAGATTGAAGAAGCGAGGGAGTAAATTTTTCATAACAGCATGCAAAATTTAGTGCATGAATTTATCTCATTTTAAATATTTTTTTCCCCAAATGGATGATGTAACTCTGGGTATGGATAGCACAAGACCAAATATTTCTCTTTAATTTGGGCATTGGATGAAGCAAGTTCTGAACATTGTTCCAGACTTGATAGGCAAAGATACTAAAATTTGCATATAGTAACAAAGATGCTCCCATAGAAATTGTGCAGAGTATCTGTATTTACATGGCTTGAACAATCAAGACAGAAAGTGCCAATACTATATAGCTATGATAAAATGTACTTACAAGATGCCAAGATTAAATGGATGGATGTAAAGTTTTGAACTGTCACCACTTGGGAAGTAAATCTTAGTAAGTATAGGAGTTGAAGCTACAACAACAACAACAACAACAATGCCTTTATCACAAAACTGTGTACAACAAGCATGCTTAAAGCTAACTTGTACAAAATGGATATCATCATATGCACAAGTGTGGATAGAGGAGGAGCAAGGCAGACGAAAACGATGGAAGGGGGTGTACGAGGGTAGACCTTATTCCTTCAAGCTATAACCACCATTTCTCCATTTTGGAGTAGGAGAACAAAGCTTCCATCAACGAAGTTAGCTCACAATGTTCTTAATGTAAAAGATCAATGTGTGTGAACAGCGAAATTGGCTTATAGCGTTCTTGCAAGAGTGCATGTCTCTTGTCGCATCACTTATTCACAATACACTGCAATTCAGTTATCAATCAACCTATAAACTTGTTTCTAGATAATTGATTCTAAAATGCAAAATCCAAACTTTCCAAGCACAATTGAAAACCCAAATTCCGAAACCTCAACTTTCGATGAAATTCTCCCAACATAACATTTCAGAGACCCATAACACATACTAACAAAAGGGTCCACTCCATTTGGGTTTCCAAGTAAACCCATGATCTCAAAAGGGCATCTTGCACCCATGATCACATTCAAAAAATTATCATTCGACAAAGGTTTAATAGATTCATAACCGAGCTACTACTACAACAACAACTACT
>JACEHZ010000183.1:0-125000 GCA_017893485.1 Hemerocallis citrina
AGCTAAGCCTAGGTTGGCGAGCAATCGTAGATACATAAGGTGCACCGTATCCCCGAATGAGTTAGGCAAGAGAACCCCTCCGAGCACCGTTAGAATGTAACCTCTGGTGTAAGACTATACATAGTGGTTGGGCGATGCATCGGTCAACGTCACATCAAAATGTCCCTTCTACCAAGATAGTCGGATTGATTGTCTGACAAAAATATCCTTATCTTCCGCGGCCTCCTCATCCAACTCTGTACCGAGGAGTTCATTACACAGCTCTATTTTATCAAAGTTTATATTACCCGTCCCGACCAACCTATCTATTGGAAAACCGGAGATCATCGCTATATCCTGTAGCGTCACCGTCATCTCTCCGACCGGTAGATGGAAGGTGTGCAACTCTGGCCTCCATCGCTTCATGAGTGCTAAGAGAAGTGCTTGGTCGAGTTTAACCTGATCCATCATGCTGATTCGGTAGAAATCGGCCGGAACTAGGTACTCGATAATATGTGGGTGCACCTTAATGGTCTCGTGGGTGCGAAAATTACACCTCCGCGTCGTCCCACCCCACATTACCGCGGATTTGCGGCGGTCTTGCAAGGTCAGTTCACCGGGATATACTGGTCCTGGATCACGACGTGGTGCCATCAAAGAGGATGTACCAACCTACACGAATACAAAATACAATTATTATTAGTGTACTAACAATATCATTAAATACAAAATGCACAATACAAATTAATAGTTCTCTTACTTCTGTGGAATGTTTCCCCCAAGCATCCCTAGATGTCCTTCCGGTTTCTCTCGTTCTAGCCATTTCTTTATAAAAAAGTTTGCATATATAAAACAAATTATTCACCAAAAAATAGCAAACACAAGCCAACGAGATGCAAAAATTTTTAAAATTCGCTTATATGCGTCAAAATAACACAAACGACATGCAAAAATTCTAAAATTTGGCCATCAGGTCTAGCACACCAAACACAAGCCAACGCAACTTGTAAAAGTTTTCCGACCCACGGTTTGAAAGATACGGCCGTGTATCGCTTTCACTCTTGAGAAAAGAGCGGCAAGCGATACATTGACGTATCTCGCAAACTGTGGGTCGGAACTCGCAAATACAAGTTGCGTTGGGTTGTGAATAGTTAGCCCAACCTACTTGCACAGTTTCGTATTTTTTGGACTACGTTTAAGCATTTTTCTATTGACAACGTACTAAAAAAGTTCTGAGGTAGATTGAAGTTTTTTCATATACGCATCAAAACAACACAAACGAGATGGAAAAATTCATAAATTTGGCTGTCAAGTCTGCCACACCAAACACAAGCCAACGGAGCTTGCAGAGGTGAGTCCCAACTCTCGGTTTGAAAGATACGGCCATGTATCGCTTTATATCCATTTTATTGAATAAAAGTGATAAACGGATGTATCTTGCAAACCGTGAGACGAAAATCGCCTCTACAAGTTCCGTTACCTTCTACGCGGTGAGTCCGACCTACTCGTAAAATTTGAAAATTTTTGGATTTCGTTTGTTTCCTTTTCCTATATTCCACAACTACAACTAACACTACATCTACAAAAATGTCAACAAATACATACAACATACATGATCCGAGCTAATTGTATACTCTCTAAATTATAGACTACTACGCATAATACAAAAAATCAAACTCAAATTTTTTTTAAAAAAAATTCAATAAATTAACATAGTTCATTATAGTAAATTGTGATTAAGTAAATACCTAGTCCAAAGAAAGAGAGAGAGTTGGTGAAGATGTGAGAAGCCGTTGTGTAGATGAACAAGTTGTAGAGGCCAGGGCGTTGGAGAATTTGTGCTAGGGTTCAGGTGATTTGGGATATCGGGTTAGGTTAGGGTTTGGGGTATTCGTGAGAGGGAGATAGAGATAGAGAGGCTTCGACAAGAGGGGGAGATCGGGAAGGCAAGGAGATCGACAAAAGGAGTTTGGAGAGAGAACTGGGGTTTGGGGATGGGTTTCGGGAGCTCAAGAGAAAGAGAGAGAGTTTGTGACGAAGACGGAGTGAGAGAGATCTGGGTATGTACAATTGTTTGGACAAACACTTGTACATACCTTGGCCGTTGTTGTAAACAACGGCCAATGTTGATTTTTTTTTTAAAAAAAAAACTTTACAACAACGGCCTAAGTGATTTTTTCGGAAAAAAAACTTCACGCCAAAAAACCGAAGCATTTTTTGACGTGAAGTACCTAAAATACCCCTCTGCTAAAACTCTTCGATCAGAGCGGAGCGAATCTGATCCGCTCATCATGATCTGGAGTGATCGGACGGCTAGGATGGGCGTTTTCCAACCCGGTTGAAAACAAACCCGTTTTCAACCGAGCATTATATATATACACACACACACACACGCACACACACACACACACACACACACACACACACACACATTAAATCAATTAATGAAATACATATAAAATGGAGTTTGTTCGAGCTTCCCAATAACAAAAGATGGATTTTTAGTAAACAATCAAAAGTAATAATAATAATAATAATAATAATAATAATAATAATAATAATAATAATAATAATAATAATAACGGTAATAATAATAATAGGATCACAAAATAGGAATTGAATTTAACAAATTTATTAAAATAATCCAAATAGTAATAGTACATTTGATTTGGCTTAAATACAAATAGTCGATCAATTAGGAATATAAAATAAAATTAAAATACATCATTATTAGAAATAAATAAAATTTTCGATTAAAAAAGATTTTAATATAAAATTAAAATCGAATTAAAAACAGAATGAATTTATAAATAATCAAAATACAGAAGATATTCAGAAAATATGTATTTACGGGAACGGGGGTTACAATTGTGAGCCCAACAACCTCATTACTCTCTTAGGATTGATTTTCTGTACCTGTATATATGACACGTATCTGTGGAAAAGTTACACAAGAGAAAACCCTAGCCGTCACAGAAATTGTGTGAGAAAGAGATTGTGAGGAACATCCCCTTCCCGCAGCAGCACCGCAGCGTAAGGGAAAACTTGATTTCATCTGTTCGTGTGGATACCGTAGAGGCACCGCAATATTGTAGTGTTGTAATCGGCATACCGTGGAGACAGCAATCCATCTTCAAGATATAACTCATAAACACCATTTATGATTTTCGTATGGATCCATGGCTAGGTTTCAATATTTTTTTGAAATTTTTTCGCTGTGTATTTAATCTGTGATTGCCTTCGAAACCTAGCACTTTCTTCCCCACCATGTGGCAACTTAAAATATTCATGGGTTCAACTGTATCCTCATGGAAATATGATGGGTGATGAGTTTGAAGCATGCGATCGTCACCTAAATGTCGTTTAAGCTGAGAGACATGAAAGACATCATGTATACGGGCGGTCGGTGGCAACTAAAGTTGATAGACAACCATCCCAATCTTCTCTTGTACTGCGTAAGGACCATAGTAGAGATGAGAAAGTTTATGAATGTGTTTGCCTCCAATTGAGATCTGTCGATAAGGTTGGAGTTTGAGATACACCAAATCACCTGCTGAGTATCCCTTCTCTTCCCGATGCCTATCAGCTAGCACGTTCATGCGGATTTGGGCTTTCCTAAAATTATCCTTTAGCAATTGTAGCATGAGATCTCTTTCCATCAGGCATTCTTCCACATCCTTAGACTTAGCAATCTTAGGTACATATGGAGTGAGGGTGGGGGTGCCTTACCATACAGTACCTGATAAGTTGAGTACTTGGTAGCACTATGAGTACTTGTATTATAGCAGTACTCAGCCTAAGGAATGACATTTACCCACGAGGTAGGCTTATAAGCGCAGAAGCATCGCAGGTATGTCTCCAATGTTCGGTTTACAACTTTAGACTGACCATCTGATTGGGGGTGAAAAGATGTGCTCAAGCTTGATTTGGTACCCTGTAACTTGAAAATCTCTGACCAAAAAGCACTAGTGAACACTGCGTCGCGATCCCTAACTATGGTAGTTGGAATCCCATAGAGTTTGATGATGTGCTGGACAAATAACTCCACTACTTGTTTAGTTGTGTAAAGGTGTGTTAAGGCGATGAAGTGAGCATATTTGGATAGCCTGTCGACAACCACCAGTATGGTTGTTTTTCCTCAACTTTTTGGCAAGCCCTCGATGAAATCCATACTAATATCACTCCACACTGACTCAGGGATGGGAAGGGGTTGAAGCAATCTTGCAGGTGATTGGGTTGAGTATTTACACTGCTGACAAGTTTTACATTCTTGAATGTACCTCTTGAGAATTCCTTTCATTCCTCTCCAATATGCCACTCTTCTCAGTCATGCCCATGTCTTCACAAATCCTGAATGCCCACGCTGCAAGGAGTTATGATAAATTGCCATCATCTTCTGAGTAATCTGTCACGCCCCGCTTTCCAAAAATATAGAATACGAGCTCGTGACGAAGCCCAGCGGATGATTTTAACATCATCCATAAGCTGTAGGATCGACTCAGCATCATAACAAGAATATAACAAGATTTATATGTAACCAAGCATGCATGAATAATTCATTAAGCAACAGAAAACAATTGAAAACAAATAATAATGTCCACATAGTTTTCAAGTCTGGATCAAATTAAAACTCGGGAACATCAGCCCGTTACAAGTCTTAAGTAGCAAGAATAAATAATTCAAGAAAGGCAATTAATCTAAACAATTCCTGTCTCCACTTGAAAGCTAGAACCTTTGCTCACCAATTCCAGCGGGTAGCTCGTCTCCAAAGTCTGCTTAATAAATATAAAAAGAAAAAACAGGGAAGAACAAGAGAGAATGCCCTTAGTGCAAGCTAGTGCCACAAATAGTAAAAACGAGTACAAGTAATGGGGAATAAGAATTGGAATCAAGAATATAATAAGGTTTACAACAAGTAATAGAAATTCAAGAACTAACTAGTAGGAAGGACAACTCAAGAGACTAGATTGGGTAAACAAACACTAATGGTGAAGCACGTGACAAGTGTACATGTAGGGGTATCTAACCTCAAGTGACAAGTATCTAGCAAGTGTCGGGTGTCAAGTTGTCAAGTCTAGTATCAAAATTTTATTTCAAGCGTCAAGTCTCAAGTAACAAGTTGTCAAGTATCAGGTAAAAATGTATCAAGTTCAAGTTTCATGTTCAAGTCTTGTGGTGATTACTATCTAGGTAGCACTTCATGCATCTATCTTTTTACTACATGGTTGCTACAGTCAAATCAGTTGCGTTTAGACCTAGTAATGGAGTCTATAGGGCGGCGAAGTCTCCCAAAAACATGTGTGAAGCACGTGCGAAGATCGACCGTAGAGGAAAATTCCGCACACCGGATTGGCCAGAACACGGGACAGCAAAACTGGATTTGCTGCGGCCAGAACACGGGACACCGAACGATCCAATCGAAACTCTCCCGCACACAGGATCCAAGCCCAGAACAGCAAAAAGCAAGCAGTGGATCAGGGGCGGCAAATGTAACGCCCCGAATCCCAAATACCATGAATTCGAGATGTTTTACAGGATCTTTTCACTTTCTTTAGTACAATTTTACAGGGAAATTAAAACTTTTCATCATACATCAGAGATTACATCAAAATTACACTTTTCTTTTGCACAGCGGAAGTAAAATTTACAATAATTGAATAAAAGTACAACAGCATGATATAATCTTTAAGCGTCCATTCTTCTTTAATCTTTAACAAGTCATTTACCTGCATATAAGACTGTGGGTACGTCAGTTTATTCAACCGACGAACATTATACACGGCCATCCTCTCTATGCTGAAAATAGTATAACTTAACTTTCTATATTTAACAAACACAAACTTGTCACAATTCAAACTAAAGGGACTACCCTATTGATGTCGTGTTGTGATTGTGCACTTAATCCTTAATGCATTTATTAATGTTACATGACACTAATGCGCACTTGTTCGGATTCTATGCATCCCATACTACATAGGTCCGAGGGCAAGCCCTTATTCGTTCTTCATCTTTATAGGGTTCAATCCCCCGTTATGACTTAGTCTACTACTGTAATTACGGTAGTGTCTTAGATGTCCTATGATCTATGAGCCCATGTCCAGGCAGCCTGGAGGGGAATCCCACACACTGACACGACGCATCGAGCAGGCAACCTATGGACAATTCAGCCTCCGCCATGGAACAATGGCACCACTCATAGCCACTCGAATATCCCACGAGCGTCGACACCGGGACGGTACTCGTAAGCAGTATCCACGTCATGTCACGACGCATCGTGCAGAACCTGTGAATACCCTCACGCCGCAAATCCGTTGGCCCCCATACACGTGTTTTTCTTCTACTTTCATCACGTCTTCACTATGTACTGATCCTTAGTTTTATTAAAAATCATGAACAAAAATTAATCTCTAGAGTTAGCCTCTCCATCAACCGGACTTATTCATTTATTTCCACTTGACCAACCTTGGTCTAATTTCATTTCATTTCATTTTATTTCTCAGTGCCGGGGAGACTTAGCTACTCTAATTCAAATTTTTATTTCACAATCTTCAACTTATAACATTTTCATATTGAGTTCTCATACTCATATGTATATTCTCTTTTCAAATCATGATTTCAATTTGTTCACAAGTCCATAATTGCACATAAATTTGCATGCACTTAATTAATTATCACATCACAATAATTCCACAATAATTCCACAAAATAATTCCATCATGCCACAATAACCACATTTTTTTTACCAAATCAATTCTTAATGTTTCAATCCACTTATTCTTTCACATTATAGTTTCATACCAATAATCCATATAGAACCATATGTCTATATATGCTTTTTGACCCCAAACCATAGTAAAATTTATTCAAATAATACCCAAATCATTCTTATAAAATTCCTTACATTTTTATGAGAATTACCATATTTTTTTCATAATTTTTCGATACCTAAAACTCCAAAAAATATTTTTTTTTCATCTTGCCGATAGCAAGAATCGAACCCAAGCACACCACCGACACAGCCCAGAGAACAGGCCACTAGGCCGGTTGCCGCCACAGTGTAAAAAGCGACTGAGAGCTTTAAATGCTCTCAGTCTGCTGTTTAATTCTTTTGAAAGAATTAAACAAAATAATGTTTGATCCTGGGATTCGAACCGCTCAACCCAGAGAAGCCAGCCGCACTCAGTGACCGCCTGAGATACTAGCTCAGGCTGTCACGATACCCAGTAAAAACCCATATGAGTCATTTTGGTACTGTGTTTAAAAACAACTCGATGTTCAAATTAATCTTGGTTCATATTGCCTTTGTAAAAACTACTGAAAAATTCCAGATTAAATCCTCTTCACATGATTTTCATAACAGCAAGTATCAAATAATTTTTTGCACTAAAAACATAGTTTTTCCCACACAAATCAATGAATTGTTCATTAAAACTTCTATACTTTTCATTTTCGACATTGAATAATCAATTAGTCTTCTAATCCCCTTTTATTCACAATTTTTCTTATGATAATTCACTGTTATTAATTCTTATTCAACAAACACATATATTTTGGATCTATCCATACCCATATCAACATAAAGGTCTATTTAGCACATGAATAGGTAAAACTCAAACCTACTAATTTTTTTTGAGTAGTTCTTCTTTGATGATAACAAAGTAATTTCATTAGTTCATCTATGTCACAATGTATACTATCACTTATCAATTAGCATAATTACATCTCAATCATTCAAGAAAATCACTCTTTTCAAATTAAAGTGTGCCCTTTTCTTAATCAATTTCATGTTTCAATATGACAATTAACAAGCGTTCTTATTGGAAATTTTCATGCATCATGCTAGCAATATTCTTAAGGGATTTTAACCACCATCATTCATTCATGCTAATAATCATGGAGAATTCTACACACAATTTAATTTCATGCTAGAATTACACACAAGTTAATCACAACATTTCAATCAATTCATACACTAACTTTTCAATTAAAGTGTGTTCTTATTAGTATTCTTTTTCATGCATAGTTTTGACAATTAAATCTAGCATAGATTCCTACATTAGAAATATGAAAGGTTACCCACCTTGAATGGAGAGAAAAAGAAACACACAACGCAACCAAGTCCTTGCAACACGATGCACCTCCTCCTAGCCGAATGCGAGCACAAGCTCCAAGCCAAGCAAAACTGAATGCTTCCTCTTGTAGTAGCCGGCCACTCCTCCTTGGAACAATCAAGCAATCCCACACAATCTCTCTATCTTTTATAACTCACACTATTACTAATTAAGACTATAATTTGGAAGTATGTAATTGCATATGAAAATAGCCATGAGAGGGGGGTATTTATACTTGAAATCAAGTGAAATGGGGGGCCAAGATTGATTAGTTGGTTGTAGAATGGAGGGCCAAGATTAGAGTAGGAGTTATAAAAACTACCCACATCCACAAAACCACCTCCATGAACACCATGATCAATTTCAAAACTCCCTCCAAAAAGAATGCATGCCGGCCATGAAGAGAGTGTGCAATGCACGTGTACGTGTAGTGCACGTGCATGCAACTAGGCCAAATTTGTACATTTTAATTTGTACAAAAATAAAATAATGATAAATTAGTCTTCTACATGACAAGTTTAATTAAAAATAGATTCATTCATGGGCTTTATTTTTGGGCCAAAATAGTTATTAAAATAAATAAAATAAAAATACATTTGGGCTTTAAGAAAAAGGGCTTTTCATTAAATTAAAATAAGGCTTTCTTATTTATTAAAAAAAAGCTTTTGTACAAAATAATTTGAGAACCAATATATATATTTATACACATCATAATAAAATAATCCAAACAAAATATTGCACTTGCACACTACGTGCAAAATAAATAATTTTTCATTAATTGAAAAATCAGGGTATTACAGCAAAACACGGAACAGCGACTTCGACGAATCACGTCGCATCTTCTTCCTCTCGACAGAGGAAGGAGAGAGAGAGCGGCGCGATGAACGGCGACTGCGACGGCTGCAGCACGGTGGCATGAGCACTGCGAAGGCTACGGCACCACGGTCGGGTAGCGACAGTGGCGACGACACTCCGGTGACGAATGCCCTGTTCTTCGGTCGAAAATAGGGACGATGCTCATGGCGACTCTGGGGCCTCGACGGCGATGCACAAGAGCCTCAGTGGAGCGGCGGCGAACTACGAAGACAAAGGTGGAGCAGGGAGAGGGAATGGGGTGACGGTGGAGAGTCGAGGTCGATGGTGAAAGCGGGGAAGACGATGATGGCTAATGGCGTTGCGAGTTTGGATGGGTTTTCGGGAGTGGGAGTAATGGCGGGAGGCGATGGAGAACTAGGGGATGAGGACGACGAGGAGACGGTGAGGCAAAGTGAGGGGGTGCGAGGCGAATTGGGTTGGTTGGATTGAAGCGAAGGAGAAGGAGACGGAAAAGGAAGATGGGGAAGGAAAGAGGGTGGCGGCTGTTACGGGGGTTTAACAGTATTAGGTTAGGGTTGGAGTATAGGGTTAGGGTTATATAGTGAGGGTATCGGGTTTTGGGTTTTAGGATATCCGTTTTGAATAGGACCCAACAGGAGAATTGATCAAAATGTATCAAAATAGAGATTAAAGAGATAAATGAGAAGAAATGGTCAATTCTTCATGAAGAACGACACAAAGTCCACACAGATGAATTCGATAAAAGGACCAAAATTGAGTCGAGACAAAAATAATGATTTTATTCAATCTAAAACAAAATACAGGATCTCAATATAGATGAAGGTGTACAATGAGGCGAAATACAGTATAAAATACAAATACGGGAAAACAGGAGTTACATAATCAGAGAGGAGGAGTATAGCAATACCCTTCCCTTATAGTAGCACAACCCCTGTTGGAAGCTGTAGTGGGACTGCATATTGTCGTCTTTAACACATTTGGCTTGAATAGCCTTGTCATGCCCCGCTTACCAAAAGGAATACAGAATACGGTACGCGACTAAGCCCAGCGAGTGGTTTTCACCATCCATAAGCTGTATAGATCTACTTAACTCATCCCAACAGTAAATATAGCAATATACTCAACCACACATGTATGAACAATTATAAGTCAACAGTATTTATTTGCAACAATAATAAATATCCCAAGCAAATACAAGATCTGAATCAAAACAAAACTCCGGGACTACAAGACCAATACAAGTCTCAGTACAGTAGCATGAATGAAATAGTTCAAAACAAAACATTAAGCAAGAATTTTCCAATGCGCAGCTCAAAACTTTTTCTCTCCAACTCCAGTAGGCAAATGATTACCAAAACCTGCTCATATAACAATTACAAGGAAATAGGAAGACAAGAAGACATGATGCCCGTTAGTTGCAAGTTCCGAGCCACAAGTAGTACAAGCAGGAAAATGGAAAGGGAAAAATATGAAACAAAACATGAAGTACTGGCATGGAGAAAAGCAATGGTAGATGAAAGTCTACAGATAATAGGAAATAGTAGGTAAACAGTAAAGATAACAGTAACAGTAACAGTAAGGGACAACAGTAACAGTAACAGGATGTGACAGTGGAACAGTTATTCTTATGTCTAATGTTCATTACTATCTAGGTAGCACTTCATGCATCCCAAATTTTTACCACATGGTTGCTACATTCAAACAATTTCGTTTTAGAATTCGTAGTGGAACCTATAAGGTCGTATACTCAGACAAACAGTAACAGTCTTAGTAATAGAAAACAGTAACGGTTTCATGGATCATACCCTCATGCATCTAGGGAAAAAAACAGTTGATACCACAGTAAACAGTTGGGAGAAACGAGTCCCCTTCTGAATACACATTTCTATATTGTCCACTACTAGATCTTTCCCTTAAAACCCGGCTTGATTATTTTTCATTATTATTAAACAAGTGTGAACAAACACAAACAGGGCTAAAAACATGGCACGAACAAAGGACAATTCTAAGATGAATAGGGAACACAAACGGGTGACAAAACAACTTATAACAGTTGAAACAGCGAAACTTTCAGTTCTGGACAGCAAGACACTACTACACCAAATCTGAGATTCCCGTTGTCATAGGAATGCAAATCTGGATCCGTCAGAAAATATAGAAACTAGAATCCTTTTCGAATCCAGAGGATATATACAAGTCATACATCAGCCACAGTAACAGGGTCTAAAATAGTGTTTAATACAGAATTTATGTTTAGCCAGAATAAGAAAAATCTTGTTTGTAAGCATGAAAAGGTTTTAAAACATCATAATTAAATTTGAGAAAAATTTTAAAGATTCCCTAGAATATCTAGTCTTAACATATAAAATATCATGAAATTATACTACAAATAGTATAGTCAATATAATTGGGAAAACGAAGTAGTATAAAAAAATTGTAATTCTGAAAGTTCAGACACAACTGTACCAAAACAGAGATAATTCACAAAATACAATTCGCTATCCGGATCCGTCAAAAGGGTAGTAAAATAGACAACTCAGGCTACCGTTCATACTCACAAAGTTTTCATCAAAAATGAATAGAATCAGGTTGAAAACATGATTCTTTACTGAATAGCATGCAGTTTGGAAATTGTGTGATTGGTTTCATAAGCATGAAATGAGTTATAAAGGTCATTAAATAATTCTACAGAAATTAGGAGTTGATCCTAGTCATAACTAAACATACTCAGAAAAATATCAAGTCCAAATTCTACTTTTAATATCAGTTTTAAAATAATAATTCATACAGAAATCATATAATTCAGAATATGGAATTTATGATACAACTGCAATAAAACAGAGATAACTCATGCATCAAAGATCAGAATTCAGATCTGTTGAAAGTTCTTAAAACTAGAAAACAAAGACTACAAATCATATTCACAAATTTATTTATTTTACTGATGTTAACAGGGTCGAAATTACTGTACTAAAATAGGGCAGCAGTAAAACAGAACTTATTTCATGCATTTCATTAAACAATTTAATAACGATAGATCCAATCTTAGATGTCATACAAAGCATGGTATCTAGGTTAATCAAATCAGCATGGCATGTGTATTAACAGTCTATAATGAGGTAATACATCTAACAAAGCATCCATGTAACAATTATCCAGAATCTACGGTGTGTCACAAACAAGCATACGATCAAGATTCCATCTAAACTAATTTACTTTTCATGCAACAGGTGACAACTTATTGTGAAACAGTCATGATTAAGAGATGAAGGAACGGATTAGCTGACAAGATATGATTTTATCATGAGAGTGGCAACAAACACATGCAGGACTACTTATGGTATTTAACTTGTATGAAGAACAAAATAACATACAAGCTACTTGCCTGATAACGACGACGAAGATGATGACAGAATAACGGGAACGGATCCCCAACAACGAACACAACCACACGTGCACAAGAGACAGCACGCATGAGAACAAGTGCCAATAGCAAAACACGTGCGGTGCACGTGCTCTCCACCACACAGCGACGAAAGCAGCAACAGTAGCAACGACGATGGCTCGGCTGACGGCGAGGAGCAATGGTAGCTGGGATCGGGGACAACGGTCGACCACGGTAGCAACGAAAGCAGACGAAGAAGAAGACGAGGACAGGGATGAGGCGCTCGGCTGACGACGGCGACGGCACAGGGAGCAATGGATCGGGACAACGGTGAAGGGAGTACGGGTGGTCGCGCGGGGGGGGGGGGGGGGGGGTACAGCGAGGCAGGAGGGGGTTGAGGGGGCTCGGCTGTTGTGGGTGCGGTGGGGGGTTTAGGCGATGAGGGGAGGAGCGGGGGTTGAGGGGCGATGGGTGCAGATGGGGGAGGGGGTAGTTAGGAGGTAGGGGTGAGGAGGATGACGGCTGAAGAAGTGGTATAGGAATTAGGGTTTAGGTAATTAGGGTTAGGGTGTGGTTAATTAGGTTATATAGAGTCAAAGCGAGTTTGGGTTATTGGGTAGTATCCAGTAGGAAGAGAAATAGTCAAATATTAATCAAATATGCCATGAATTAGGTTTAGACAAAACACAAAGGAAAGAACAATTATTTAGATCAATCAAATTGAGAAATAAAGGCTGAATCAAAGAAAATGAATTATAAAGAGAGAAAGAATAGCACACGATTCAAAAGGGATGAAAATAAATACAATCGAAAATAAAATAAAATAACCAGGAATTTAATTAAATACAAACAAAAATACAATAATAAGTCACAGGGGTTACAAGCCTTGTAGAAGGGATCCTGTGCAGTCTTTTGCTTCAGATCATCTATCCAAGTAGGTTGGACAACTGTGATAGTGTTCAGCTATTTATCCTCAAACATACGTGACAACCCATCAACTCCTACATTCTTCCTTCCCTTCTTATAATCCACCCTAACTTGGTAACCATGAAGCTTCCATAACCATGTATGTTGTGCCTCCGTCACTAGTCGCTGCTCAAACAAATGCTTCAACAATTTGTGATCAGTTCTAATCAAGAATTCATTGCCAAGCAGATAGTGTCGCCACTTTTTGATTGCCAATAATATGAAAAGCATTTCCTTTTCATATGTCGATAGGTATATACTCTTCCACTTGAGTTCTTTGCTCAAAAAAGATATCGGATGTTGTTGCTGCATGAGCATAGTGCCAATTCCTATTCCTGTTGCGTCGCATTCCAAGACAAACTCCTCATCAATATTAGGCAGGCGGAGTACTGGAGGGTTAGTCAGAGTTGTCTTCAAGGCTTCAAAAGCCTTTTAAGCGACTGTCGTCCATTGGAAAGACCCCTTCTTGGCTAAAGCTACTAACGGAGCTGAGATTGTGGCGTAATTGGTGATAAACTTTCTGTAATATTCTGCTAGTCCCAAGAAACCCCTCAATGCCTTCATAGACTTGGGAATAGGCCAATCAATCACTGCCTCAATCTTGCTAGGGTCGAAAAATACACCATTAGCTGATACAATGTAACACCCCGCAAAATAAATAACTAAATAGTATTATATTGGTAAAGTTGACTATGTTGACTATTTTCTGAAAATTATAATTTTGTATGTGCAACACACGTGCAGAGTTAGAAAATTTTGAATTCTTAAAATTTTATGGTTAATGATTTATTTTCCTCATTTATTTATGACATTTTAATTTTCAGATTTATTTGAATTTATTTGACTATTTTATGAATTTTTCAATTTTACACGTGCAAAACACGTGCAAATATTTTTTGGGTGCAAATCTCCACTTTTAGATTTTTGAATGAATTATCCTATTTAAAATTGAGTATATCCTAAATTTTGGGATTTTTCTGAATAAAGA
Source organism: Hemerocallis citrina (assembly GCA_017893485.1). NCBI lineage: Eukaryota > Viridiplantae > Streptophyta > Magnoliopsida > Asparagales > Asphodelaceae > Hemerocallis > Hemerocallis citrina. The sequence continues at coordinate 14,267 of JACEHZ010000183.1, forward strand.
AACTATTTTTATAAATACTTCAAAAGAGAGGGGCTTTTATGTAAAAAGTCGTTTGGATCTCAAACAAATAATGAAAATTCATTTTTACTACTGATTTTTGGTCTTTCCATGGTCATCATTGAAAATAAAATTTATTTAAATTTTATTTAGAGTTGATTTGGTAAAGATTTAAACAAATATGGTGTTTTTGCAAATATAGAATTTAAGTGGATCTTGTGCAAATATTTTCTTGGAAAGTAAAAGTCATAAATTTTAACAGGAAAACCTAATATGTATTAGTAGATATTATTTTTGAATTTTTTGGATTTTTACGAATATTTTATGACATATTTGCAAATATTACAAAAAGATGGACTTTTGTGCAAAATTACCGCATTGAGTACAGATCCGAATTTTTTTATTTCTGGGCTATGCTTGTTTGTTGGATAACTTAGTAGTAAAAGAATTTGTTTTTATTTTAATTTATTTAACTTATTTAACTACTTTATTAAAGATGGAAAATGGACTGTTGCTTGGTAGGGCAGTGCAAACCCCTAATATTTTAAGACACATTAATCATAAAAACATTTAGACTCGAGAACTCTAGAAATTTCCAGATTACGAATGGCTTCGAAATCTAACAAATGATCCGAGTTAACCACAAAACCCATGTCAGAGGCTAGATGAAGTATGTCCGAATTAGACAAGGAATCAAAATGCACTTGATAAACAGAGCCTAGCGAAGGCAGAATCAATTTGTGATGGTCCGGAGGGGGAATTTCTAAATTATGGACCTGAGCTGCTAAGGAGGCTTTAGACCCCAAAGAACGGTGTCTCTTTTTTGGCCTTGATACGGGCGCTAGAACGAATTATAGGGAGGGATGATTTGCACCCATTAAAGGAAGAAATTTTCTTCTTAGCACTGGATAGTTGATTGTGGTCATGCGCTATGATAGAGACATGCGAGAGAGTCTCCTTCACTAGAGAATTAACCGAGGAATATTTAATAAGTCTAGACGAAACAAGGTCAGAGACCCGACCGGAAATCAAACTCGTCTCTCTAGTCGAGGGGGATGAAGGTGAGAGCAGAGTAGAAGGAAAATGGGGGGAGGAGTCAGAAGACAAAAAAGAATAAGGAGAGACATGAGAAGCCTGATTCCATTCGTTAAAGTGTCCGATGGAAACAATCCCCCGAAAAGATTAACACGTAAATAAGAACGGTATATAGAATAAGGAAGAGGCGAGAAAGGTCCAAAGCTAGAAGTAAATCAGCAAAAAAGATAATTGAACGACATAGTATAAAATTTAAGTAACGAAGAAGAAGACGGGATTAATACCTTATGCTGGGATCCCTGGTCGTCGAGATCCTTTTCCTCCACTGCGAGGAGGTTGTCCTGATCCATCCAGTCAGGTGCTGAAGCAGGGAGAGTAACTGAGGATTTCAGAGATCCCAAAATTGAACGAGGCTCAAGTCTAGGTGATCTATGAATAGACGTAGTGAACTTATCCCAATCTGACGCAATGTTGGGGTTAATATCCCACTCCGGCCATTTCGAATCATCCTCAGTAACTCGACTATGCGAAGACACGATCGCCTGACCCTTGCCTGCAGGGGAAGCCCCAGGGACATGACCAGAATCAAAGAAAGCTGGAGTACGAGAAGGATTATGTTTGGAGGTGGAGTGAGGAGTTATGTCAGGGGTAATCCAAACTAGATTAGGCAGCTTCGCCGGGGAAACAGCGTTGCCCGCAGAGGGGACGAGGCTCCTCCTATGAAACGAGAAATTCTTTTTCACTTAAGCCTTACCCTTCAGCTTAGCAGACTGATTAAGAGGGAGAGAGGAAACCCCAACGGAGAAGAGTTTGGAAGGCATACCTTCAGTTGGAGCAGGAGAGGATCCAGTCGGTAAAACATTAGCAACGGCCTTGTCAGGGAGAAGCTGATCATGGTAGGTCACTGAGATAGAGAACATGTTTTGGTCTATCCGCAGTGAGTAAGACCCAACTCTATCCTTCCCCACAGGACAGAGGAAATCCGCCTCAACATAGAGGCACCTCGAAGCAAGGAGGGTGGTGGAAGAGGTACAAATCAGATCCCCAATACATTTAGCCATATCGGCGACAAGTCTAGGGAAGTTGCATAAAGGAGGGAGCCCAATCAAGGTGACTTTTGTAGGCGACGGCAGAAGAACAGAAGAGCCAGGAAAACCCCATTTTTGAATAGAAAGAGTAATCAAGCCGATGGAGAAGGATTTAATGGCTATAAGATCATCAAGAACCTTGGAGTTAGGACATTTGATCACCACATCACCATTCGAATACGCATTAACAGCCCAAGTCCAGTCGAAAATATTGTAAGAATTGCAGAGGAAGGAATCTAAAGAGTAAGTGGAATGGAGCCACCAGAGAAAGGCACGACCCCGTAGCAATCCACATGGAGCAATTTGGCTGCGGTCTCCGGAAAGGGCACATAAACTAAGGTCACTGACGACCTGGGCACCACAGAAGAAGTAGTGAAACGGGGAGGTGGAGTTTGAGGCGGCAAGAAGGGGGCACCACGGCAGGGAGTTGGGAAGAATGCTTAGACGGAAGGGCAGAAGAAGAACCCACAATGAGATGCGAAGCCGGGGGCGTAGGGAGAAGGGGAGACTCCACAGCCAATTTTTGACGTTTAGGCTTGTTGATTTGAAGATCAGCAAGCTTAGCTTGAAGGGAGGGGTAGTCAAGAGCGGCCAAGACTTGGTCGGAAATAGGTACGCCGAAAGAGAAGCCAAGCAGTTGTTGAAGAGAGAAACATCTATTGCGGGAGTGGCCGGACTTCAGACAGAATAAACACTTTATACTGAGGTTGCAAAAGAACTTGAGGTGTCCTGGTAATAAGCAACGAAAGGAACGGGGAGTGGAGGAGGGAGATGAACGAGTACATAGCAATGCTGAAGCGACATTGGGGGAGAAATGGCATTTAAAAGGAGCAGGAAATAGTCCTAGAAGATTCCTATCAACGGGCCGCTCAGAAGGGAGCCCAGAGAAAATAACTTTTTTTTTATTTTTTCTTTTTACAATATCGACCCAAGAAAGGCCCATAATGCTGGCCAAGCCCAAATCAGCTCAAAGGGCAGGAGGGAAAGAGATAACAGTACCGTAGTGAACAGCTACTGTGAAGGTTAGTTAATAAGCCAAAGAACAGGTCAACACAACCCAAGAAAAGAGAAGAGAACACCAGAGAAGAAGGTGAGCTAGCTAATGGAGAAATGAAGAAGGCGGAGAAAAGAAAAGGGTCGGTGATAGCACACTCAATCTCTCGCGATCCGCGAGAAGGAGAAGAAATCTTGAAAAACTAGGGGAGGACAGAAAAAAATCTAACTCACAATGCACACAAAAAAGGAAAAGGCCAGAAAGAACAAAGAAAACGAAAAACAAGAGAACACAGCCACCCGAAAAAACACAAACCTCAATAAAAGAAAAGGAAAACACAATTTCAAAATAAATGAATACTTACAGTGATCGGATAGAGGTTAGCACCCAAAGGCCAGCAGAGAGAGGCCAAATAACGGCTGAAGGAGGGAGCGAGGATAGATCTGACTCAGCCGGCGCTCCGCCAGGACCAGGAAGAGGGACTACTGCCGGAAGAGGACCGAATCTGGGGAAGAGAACCCAAGAAGGAGGGCGAAGATGCTGAGGAAACCGGCCAAAGGTGGGGACTCTCCGAAAAGACAAGAGAAACCAGAAGAGAGGGAGACTCAAAAAAGGAGATGGGTGTGAAGAGGGGGCAGAGGAGAGCAATTTTACAAAAGGGAGAAGGGGACTAGAGTGAGGCGATCAACTGGATCTGGAGGAAGGAGATATAGCCTACAAGTTGGATTTTCAATTTGGTCTAAGCTCAAAATAATCTAATATTAAAGTTAATGCAAAAGGAGATGGGTTGAATTCAAGAATCCAAATTGGAGTCGGCTTCCCCAGATATCCTTCGTTCTATCGGTGGATCTATCATACCTAATTGGATCCCTCTTCACGCGGTCGGCACTCGTGGTGGGATCCTTTTCAGGTTTAAAGATTCTAGATTCTCGCTTATTTCTGTGCATCAACTTACCTTCTTCCTCATCGTTTTTTTGCATTGGATTGAATTCAGTTGCACACTCAATGTTGTCTCGGTTTATGGTCCCTCCTCCGCTGATCTTCGTAACCAGTTTTGGAGAGAATTTGATTCTTTTCTTAACCATACCAATGGTCTCTGGATATTCTGTGGCGACTTCAATGTCACTAGATTTTCCTATGAAAGAATGGGGAATGCCTCCTTTAGCTCAGATTCAAACCGTTTTAAAGATTGCATCCGGCAGCTTAATCTGGTCGATCTACCGCTTAACGGCAGATCTTTCACGTGGTCCAACATTAGGCTTATGCCATCTTTGGCTAAGCTGGATCGGTTCCTCGTCTCCCAGGATTGGATTACCTGTTTTCACAATTCCTTCTTGTGTGCTCTTCCGAACCCTGCTTCGGATCACATACCTATTGCCCTTCATTCTAACTTCAATTTCTCTAAACCCTTCAAATTTCGTTTTGAAAAGTTTTGGTTGCAAGACCAGATTTTCGTTAATATGATTGCGGACTGTCTCTCTGCCAGTACCGGCTCTCATGGTCTCGGTAGCTTACTTCCCAAACTCCATGCTGTCAAACATGGGACCAAAATGTGGCGTAAGGACCGTTTTGCTAATGCGAACACTCTAAAAAATTATTTCTTGTCCTTTATTGCTGACATTAACCAGTTGGAAGAGCAAGGGCCTATCTCTATCTCCCTTCATTGCAAACGGGATTATTGTAAATGTGAATTTGCATCCCTTCTCCATAATGACCACATTAAATGGGCTCAAACGGCAAAAATCAGGTGGCTCAAAGAAGGTGATGCCAATACTTCCTTCTTCCATAATTTTGCGTCACACCGCCAGAGATGTAATTGTATCTCCTCCTTAGTCGACAATGGCATTGCACTCAACTCTAACGAGGAGTTTCATGCCACCTTCCTTAATTTCTTCAAAAATCTTTTGGGTTGCCCTAAACCCCGCTCCATTCACCTTGATTGGACTCAGCTTTATGGTAATAATCACCCGGATCTTTCCTCCTTAGAGGCTCCCTTCTCGATTGAGGAGATTAAAGCCGCGGTCTTCTCTTTAAAAAGTGACGCTGCGCCTGGACCTGACGGTTTCCCTTCCTTTTTCTTCCAAAAATTTTGGGACTTCCTTCAAGAGAATATCCTTGAGATGTTTAGTGATCTTTACCAAGTTCTGTTATCTTTTGATCATATCAACTACGCTTATATTGTTCTTATTCCTAAAATCCTAGGGGCTAACTCGGTCTCTTGTTTTCGGCCTATTAGTCTTCTCAACACCTCCTTTAAGATTATCATGAAAGTTCTCTCTTCCTGCCTCAATTTAGTAATTTCCTCCCTTATTGATCCCTCTCAATCGGGTTTTATTAAGGATCGCTTTATCCTCGACAGTGTGGCTAGTGCACAAGAAGTTATCTCGGAATGCCACAGATCCAAGTCAGAGGGCATCCTTATAAAACTAGATATCCAAAAAGCTTACGATAACGTTAGCTGGGATTTTCTTTTCGACATTCTTCTTCACCGAGGTTTCGGTCCCAAATGGATTGCGTGGATTAAGTCTAGTCTCTTTGCTGGTACCTCCTCCATTCTTATCAATGGTACTGAAGGTCACAAGTTCAAATTCAAGTGTGTACTCAAACAAGGAGATCCTATTTCCTTGCTTTTATTTACTCTTGTTGCCAATGTTTTTAGCAGACTCCTCCGTAATGCTTGGGAAGCTCATACTATTGAAGGACTCTGTGGCTATCAAAGCTTCTGGGGAGTTCTTAATTTGCAATACGTAGATGACACCATTATCTTTGCTAAGCCTAACGGTAGCACTCTCCGGAATTTGAAACTTTTTCTCTATATATTTGAAAAGGCATCGGGTTTACCGATCAATTTTCAGAAATCTTCTGTCCTGTGGCTCGAGGGTTCGGATGACCGCCAGCTCGAGATAGCACAATTTTTCAACTGTTCGATTGCTACCTTTCCCTTAGTATATCTGGGCATTCCACTCAGATGGGGAAAGCTACACAAATCCAATTGGTTTCCCATGATTGACAAAGTGGATGCCAGACTTAATATTTGGTCTGGTAGACAACTATCTCGAGGCGGTAGGTTGATTTTGGTTAACTCAGTTATATCATCGATTCCTTTATACATGATGTCCTTCTACTATGTTCCTTCGTGGGTTATCAAGAGGATTGATCAGATCAGAAGGAATTTTTTCTAGTCGGGTTCTGACTCTTATAGAGCAGGTACTCATCTTTGTAACTGGAATATTGTTTGCTTATCCAAGTCCGCTGGAGGATTGGGTGTCCTTCACCTGAGAAATCAAAACGTAGCTCTTCCGGAAAAATGGTTATGGAAAATGATTAAAGATGACAACTCACCCTGGGCCCGTCTGATTTCTAAAAAATGTTACTCTCGCCAAAAGGTTTAGGAGTTCCATCCTAATCTCTCTGCAGCGGCTTCCCCTTTCTGGAAAGGCGTGTGGAAAGCGGTGGCCCCTTTCAGTGTAGCCTCCTACATGGTTGTGCCAACGGTTTGAAAACCATGTTCTGGAACGATCTTTGGATCGGTAATTACAAGATCGTCTATGCTTTTCCTCATCTATTTCAACTTGCTTCCAACCCTAATGCCTTAGTGGCAGATTACCTCTCGATCTCCAATGGCCATAGGGTTTGGCATATTTCCTTTACTTCGACTCTCTCTCCTTCCCTTACTATTGAGCACATTCACCTTCTAGACCTCTTATCCAGATATGCTTGGCATCCTAAAGAGAACTTTTTGTGGCGATGGACCTCATCGGGCTCTTTCTCTATTAAATCTTTTTAGAACTTCAGGGGAGTCCATTCGCCTTTCGCCAAGTTTGTTTGGAGTGTTTCGGCTCCCTTGAAAGTTAAAATTCTTTCCTGGTTAGCTATTAACAATAAACTTTTAATGGACGAGATTCTTAACAAAATGAACTTGGCCAACGGTCAATTATGTGCTTTGTGCCTTTCCGATCATGAGGATGTTAATCACCTTTTCCTAAATTGCGCTATCATCCATCCTTTGTGGAAGATTTGTCTTTTTGCGTGGAAAATTCCCTCTCCCCCTCCATCTTTCTTGTCCTATTGGACTGATTGGAGGATGTTGACTGTTACAAAAAGGTTCCATAAATCTTGGGATCTGTCCATTATGGTGATTTCGTGGGTCATTTGGAAAGAGAAGAATAATCGCATCTTCAAGCACTCTTCTAAATCGATTGAGAGTCTCACTGATGAATTTTTTCATTTACTAAGTTTTGGTCCTCGTCTTTATCTTTGGTAAAAGTTGAGGCCCTTAACCTTCAGCGCATTAAAGAGGGAGTTTTCGTGCACTGGCTTTACAATTTTCTCCCACCTTAATTTTTTTCTTTTTTCTTTGGCTGTAGAATTTATTTTCCCTTTTATTGTTCCATTCCTCTCGTTTACTGCCCCTTGTTTTTCTTTTGCAGACTGCAGGGTAATGGAGACTGTCTCTTTCTTCCTTTCGTTCTCCAATTGTAAGGAGGTCCTTTTCTGATCCGGTAGTGCGGAGGTGGGCATCATTGCCTTGAACGGTTTCTTACTGGCTTTCTGCCCTTTCTTCGTTGGTCCATGCTCTGGCCACCTTTTTGTTGGGGATTTTTGGGGCCTTTAGTTCTCTGTAGCCTTTTTGGTGTTTTTTTTTGCTGTATTTTGTTCTGTTGTGTTTACCTTTTACTCTGTTCTCTGTCTACTTTGTACATGCTGATATTGTCTATGAAGTTGTTCTACCCACTTACTTTGCTTTTCTATTCAGTTTCTCTCGTTTGTTTTTTATTTATTTTGTCGAGTGAGGGAGCAGGTTTTCTCTTCTTCTTGGTGTGGTGGTTGGGCTTGGTGTGTCCAGCCTTGTCGGAGTTGTCAAGTTGAGCCTTGCCGCCTGTTGTCGGCTGGGAGCTCTCAGGGGTATATTACTTTCCTCTTCTTCCTATTTTTCTGTTGTGGCCTGGTGCTTGTTTTGGTCTCTAGCTTTGTTTCATTTTTTTACTAGTTGTCTGTTACCGACCTCTTTCGAGCGATGGAACAGTTTCTTGTATCGTTTATTACTGAGGGCATTGCAGCACTTTGGTGGGCGCGATGGTGGCATTTGAAGCTGGTTTAGATGGAGGTCTAGCCTGGGTGTTTTTCATTTTCGCTCTGTTTCTTGTGGGGAGGCTTTTTGTTTGGCCTGGGTGTTTATTTGGCCTTTCTACTGGTGGCTTCCCCCAGGTGTTTAGTTTGGCCTGTCTTGAGGTATTTTGTGCTCCAGGTTGTTTGGGGGTTTGGTTTCGTTGCTGTCCAGGCGCTTTGGGAGGGCTGCGATCACTTGATTGGCTCTGTGGTTCTCTCCCGTTGGTTGAGTCCTGTCTTTGTTGATCAGCTCGTACCTCCTCTTCCATTTCCCCTGGCCGTCATCGAAGCTTTTGAGACGTTTTAGAGTGCTGAGATTTTCCTGTGTTGTTTTTGCAATGTCTGCCATTGCCTACGGTTCTGTAATTTGTGGACTTTATTTTTTGTATTCCTTGTTTCAATTTTACTCATTGTAAAATTTTCGTTTCTGTTATGTACTCTCGCTATTGTTTGTTTACCTCTGAATAAAATCTTCGGCTGGAGTCTCACGACTCTATCCGCTTACTCAAAAAAAAAACTACTTTATTAAAGAAAGGTTTATATATGTAAAGTAATAATTTGTTAAGAGCTGTTTCCATAAACTTGTAAAACCCTAAAAACTCTAAATTTCGGCCTATAAAAGTGCCCCTACAACCGTCCATCTCCTCTACAAAAAAAAAATATTTTTTTTCTACTATTGGTTTTCTTGGAGGTTCAAAGTGATGATCTTGGATTTTTGCAAAAGAATGGCTTTTTCTCATTCTTTATTAATTCGGTTGATTTCTTCAATAAGGTGAGTGACATATGTTTATTTTGCATTGTTCTATACATGTTGTGTGTGATGATTTGTCTTTTAGAAAGCATTTTAGATGATGGTATGAAGATATAATAAATTTTGATGAGTAGATGAACTAAAAATTGAATCTTTTCATTAAACTATACTATTGATGATTAAAAACGCTAATTTGATGACTTGAGAATTGCTAAGAACCTAATAGAAATCATGAGTAGGATGTTTTCAATCATATTATTGCTGATTAGAACTTATATATTGGGTTGTATGACATTGTTTCATGAAAGTAAACAAAAATTTATTAAGAATAAACTTTACTGTGTGTATGCATATGTTGTTTGGTTCTTGATATTTCGATGGATAAAACTTGATTGTTTGCATGTTATAGTTACATATATTCGTGGATTAATAGATGTAAGTGATTGGGTATGTGTATAACAAGTTATAAGAGGATTTGTTGGGTCAAAAAGATCAAGTTTTGAGTATTAAAAATGGGGTGTGCTTTGGGTCCGTTTGTGTGCAGGCCAAAATCGGGTTTCGTAATTTTTATGAAGTTTTCAATTGAGATTTGATTTGTTTCGATACTGAGTTGATTTGAACTATATACTGCTCTTATTTGGTGAATTCTAATACCAAAACCGATGCTTTAAGTTCGTATTTGAATACATACATACATACATACATACATATATATATATATATATATATATATATATATATATATATATATATATATATATATATATATATATATATTCCAATTTTGAAGGATTTTGTGAAAGATTTACTCTTTTGAGATCTGGATATGTTTTGATTTGTTTTATAAACTTCTATATGTTATACAAGTTATACTTGATCATCTAAGGAAGTTTAATTTTGATTTTAAAAAGTTTTATCGTCGTATCAGTTTAAAATATGCACAGATTTTCAAACTGCAACCTGCTATAGTCGAAAGTCGGCCGAACTAAAGTTGACAGTCGACTGGTCAGTTACTGAATTTCAGATTTTGTTTGCAATAACGTTCGACTACTTCGTCCTTGAACTGAAGCCGACAGTCGACTATCGGTTTTCTTGAATTTTGGATTTTCGCAGGACAGTAGACTGACAATGCTCAATAGTCGACTGTCACTGTCCTAGCTGACGAGTTATTGAATTTCGATTTTTCGCAGGATAGCCGACTGGTCACTTTCAACAATCGACTGCCATTGTCCTGACTAATAGTTTCCTTGAGTTTTGGATTTTCGCAGGACAGTCGACTGCCATTTGCGATAGTCAAATGTCATTGCTCTAGCTGATGGATTTCTTGAGTTTCTGATGTTTTCTTTAAACGGTTATTTCTTCGATATTATGGATTATTAATCTGCTATTTTTTATGATGTTTTTACTACAGATTACAATATTTTATAGAGAGTCATATTTTATTTATAATAGAGTTTTAAATGTATTCTTGTGACCTTATTATGTGAGTTATATGTGTTTTCAAAGGATTGATGTTTTGAAGATATTCTACGACTTAAAAATATGATTTTCCGTTATTTGATGGATTTAATATTTATTTGAATTCTGAAATTTTATGAGCACATTAAATGAATTTGAATTTCGTTGATTTAAGAGGTTTTCTTATCACAAACGTTTTATTGATGGATTTGTGAGTTTTATTGAAAAATATTGGTGTGATGGTTGAGTTGTGAGTCTCTAGAGGATGTGTGGGATCCTAGGCACCGGCAGTTGATGTTTTGTGGTTTGTCCAGTTGTGGCTATATTGTGATCAGTTGAGTTCAGTCCGGTAGGGTACACCAACTCTAGGAATTCATAATTAATTAATAAACTTAACAAGATAAGGACCTGCACTAGATGGTGATATTATGAAATGAGTGCAAACGTGAGTTATGGACTCCAGGATGATCCAAGGAGTGAGATATTCCTCAGTATTCCGGGACGATGGACGTATGGGCCACAGAGTGATCTGTAGAGTGGGATTGATCTCCAGTATTTCTAGGACGAGAGCGATGCTCATGGAATGTTTGTGCAATGAGGATTTCAGGATGACCTGCAGAGTGAGGCAATCTCCAGTTTTCCGGAACGATGGACGTAAGGGCCACAGAATGATCTGCAGAGTGGGATTGGCCTCCAGTATTCCAAGGGCGAGAACCGATACTTGCAGAATATCTAAATCTCATAGTAGTCATCGTAGTAGTATTAGTTGCATAGCGAAGTGTCTAACCCTATAAAGTGGAGAACGATAAGGGCTTGCACTGAACCTATGTAAAGTGGGATGCATAGAATCCGACAAGTATGCATTAGAGAGTCAGCATATAGCATTGTGTTTTTTTGACTTAGTTTTATGCATGTTGTTTCTTATTTTTCTACACTTGACACTTAGTCTAGCCTCACCTGATGTTTTCATATTTTATTTATTGTTATTTCATATTCTTATTTCATTTATTCTTGCTATTGGTACATGTTGTTTATGACTTTATCCTTTATGTTGTATTTATGTTGCTTTCCTTTTGATGTCACTCACACCATTATGGCTGACCCCTGTAGTTTTCGGGGTGAGGGTTATCTCTAGCCTCATGTTTTACAGGTAGGTGCCTATAGCTTGAGATTTGGATGCATGTGGTAGAATGATAATAGAGCTAATGTAAATTGTAAAAGAATGTGTTGTAAAAGAAAGAAATTGTAATTCAAGGTGTTTAATTTCTGTGTGCTTTGTAAACAATTGATGTAATAAAATATTTTAAATTTTTCCTGTTTTTGGTTGCTATGTTTATGATTACATTGAAGTTGATTATGGAATTGTGCCACATATTTCTGAGATATTATATTAAAAATTCGGGGCGCTACAGAGTTGGTATCAGAGCATGCTTCAATTAGTAATTTTAAACATGGTATGGGGAATAAACATAAATGGACACTTGATGTGAGTGAACCTAGGTGGACATTAGATGTGTGAGTACACAAGTGAACATTAAATAGAACCTAGGTGGACATTAGAAGTGTGAGTACCTTGGTGGACATCTGATGTGTGTGACTTGATTGTTTGGTCGTGAAGACCTGTGATGAGATTTAGACTATTTGTATACTTAGACTTGAATAAAATTTCTTTATCGCAAGTGCATTGGTTATTTTTGCATAAAGCATATACTTTTCTCACTAGCTTTTTTTTTTACCTCTATTATCCGCTTTATGCATTTGATATTTTACTATTACCCCCTCAACTTGTATATTTTCTATCTTACTTACTAATATTTACTATATCTTTTTCTATTTTACTCAGTATGTATAATTTTTGGATTCTACGATTTTCGCCAGTATTTTTCAGTTATTAAATTTAATTATCTCCGGCTCATTCTTTTAATTATTTATCCTCGCATATTTTTTTAAATGTTCTTTAGTTTTGTAGTTCTCACTCTTGTATCCTATCACTTTTACTATTTTACATTTGTTTGCTTACTAGATAACTTATGTGTAATTAACTTATTTCTACTTTTTATTCGGTTTCTTTTATTGACAGTGATTGATTTTATTTTAGTTTCTATATCTCCAACCGAGTTTATATTAATTTTATTCATTAGTACAAACATTAAGCTTTCCCTAATCGTCTTGTTTTTCTTTTAAAACTGAATAATGACTTTACTACTGGTTCTTACTTTTTATTATTTTGTCCAAATTATTATTTGGCAACTTTTGCTGTAATTCAACAGTGCATCCTTTAGCATTTTACAAGCTCATTTTTATTTTTGCAACTCTTACTTATTTCTTTCTTGACGTTTTCATCCTTCTTACTTTCTTGTGCTTTTTCGTTACTCGTATATTTTGCTATTACTTTTACATATTATATTAAGTTTTGAATTACTACGTGTTAAGTTATTACTGCTACTTCTATTTCCTTTCATTATTGTTTTTTCTATATTATAAATTTTGGTTTTGCATATTTACTTTCATTTTATATATACTTGGATTTTCCGATACTATATTTTTTATTATTTTGTATTGTCTTATTTATTTTGGAGCATTTAAATTTGATTGCAATATTTTACTCATATAAATATGATATACCTCTGCACAATTAAAATTTTTATTATTAATTTTGTTTTTGCACCTTATATTCAATACCTTTATTATTACTTACTGTTTACTGCTTTTGTTAAATTTACTTTTCACCATTTATAGCTACTTATTGATTTTGTTGCTTTATACTTCTCAAATGTACTATATGCACTCACTACTTATATTTTACTTTATTTTTATTATCATTACATTATTGATTTCTACATGTACTTCCTACTAATTACTTTATATGTACTATATATTTCAACATGCTTACTATGCATATCATTTTACACTTGTTTAATTCCTACATTACTGTATATTTTATGACATATTTATTGTGTAAATTTACTACACTGCATATTTATTTTCTCATCCACTTTTGCATTATGCTTATGCATGTATTTCATTCCGTTTTTCTCCATACTTTTATAAATTATTTTCATTACTACTATTTTGTACTATTATGTTTGATATTTATAATCTATGCATCTATTTTAATATTCCATCGTGTGACTTTCAACTTCATTTTTTACTTTTCTACTATTTTTATATCACGAATTTTCAAACATAACATCATACTTAAATTAAATGTCCAATATCCCTGTGCATATGGGAGGTTACATCTTCCATTTCACCATTTCGGTGCAAACTAATATCGAAATGCCAAATATGCAACTCGATGTCAATGGAGGCAAATTGCAACTGGATGCCGGGGAGGCAAAATGTGCAACCGAATATCTAGACGGCAACCTGCAACCTGATATCGTGAAAGCAAATCTATAACTTGATGTTAAGGAGGCAAGTCTGCAGCCCGACATTGATGAGGCGAACCCACAACAAAAAAAAAAAAAGGAAAAGAAGAAAGATTTTCTACCTATTTGCTAATTGATATTTCAATACTTTTTACTTATATAATGAAACTAATGGTAAAGAAATATTTTCTTTATGACATTTTATTTATACAAATTACACTTTATGTTTCCATGTAATTTGAACTAGTATAGTTGATTTTACTCTATTTTGTGTTTACAAAAATTTTCAAGATTGAGTGCATCAACTATGGTCTAAGTTATTCCCTAAAAAAAACTATGGTCTAAGTTTTCGTTCTTTGTAATTAATATTTATTGCTACTGTTTTATAATTCTTTAACATTTTAGATTTCTCACTTACTTTTGTTTCCACGTCCTAATTAATGATTCGATGCTTACTTTTGTAATATTCAATGAACTTCTTTTAAGTCTTCTTGCATATGTATTTTGGTCTATTTTTCTCATTACCCTTTTATGTGCTTTTAGAGTATTGATGATAATGTCAACATTCACTAGTATACTCATTATTCTTTGTCTTGTACATTCATTGTTATTAATATTTTTTTACTTAGCAAAATTTGTTCGTATTTCTAAGTATCTTGACTGATTATTTTCCAAAACTATTTTTTTATTTATAACCTTTAAGTATGTGTTCCTTCGTTGTTTGTATGATTATCAACCTTTTTATTTTTGGGTTTTATCTCTTCACTTTTGACTTCTTATTCTATAAGAATAGTCTTGTTATTTTCTTACGTTTTGGGATTTATTGTGAATTCTATTGGATTTCTTATACTTTTGTCATGTCAGTTTTCACCTTTTACTCTTCGATCTATAATTATATGTTATTTTTGTTTAGCTTAGTAATTAAATCCAATTATAAAAATAATGATAGTAAATTTACGAAACTATCTTGTAAGTTTTGTATTTTGTTTTCTTTTGGTTAGAGTAGTTCTAAGGACAGAACTATTCTAAGGGCGGAGTGATGTAACACCCCGCAAAATAAAATGATTTATTTTGCATTACTAAATAGTATTATATTAGTAAAGTTGACTATTTTGACTATTTTCTTGAAATTGCAATTTTGCACGTGCAACACACGTGCAGAGTTAGAAATTTTTGAATTCTTAAAATTTTATGGTTAATAATTGATTTTCCTCATTTATTTATGATATTTTAATTTTCAGATTTATTTGAATTTATTTGACTATTTTATGAATTTTTCAATTTTACACGTGCAAATATTTTTTGGGTGCAAATCTCTACTTTTAGATTTCTGAATGAATTCTCCTATTTAAAATTGAGTATATCCTAAATTTTGGGATTTTTCTGAATAAAGAAACTATTTTTATAAATACTTCGAAAAAGATGGGCTTTTATGTAAAAAGCTGTTTGGATCTCAAACAAATAATGAAATTTCATTTTTACTACTGATTTCTGGTCTTTCCATGGTCATCATTGAAAATAAAATCTATTTAAATTTTATTTAGAGTTGATTTGGTAAAGATTTAAACAAATATGGTGTTTTTGCAAATATAGAATTTAAGTGGATCTTGTGCAAATATTTTCTTGGAAAGTAAAAATCATAAATTTTAATTGGAAAACCTAATATGTAATAGTAGGTATTATTTCTGAATTTTCTGGATTTTTACGAATATTTTATGACATATTTGCAAATATTACAAAAAGAGGGACTTTTGTGCAAAATTACCACTTTGAGTACAAATCTCCTGAGCTATGCTTGATGGTTGGATAACTCAGTAATAAAAAGATTTGGTTCTATTTTAGTTTATTTAACTTATTTTACTACTTTATTAAAGAAAGGTTTATATATGTAAAGTAATAATTTGTTAAGGGTTATTTCCATAAACTTGTAAACCCTAAAAACTCCAGATTCCGGCCTATAAACGAGCCCCTACAACCGTCCCTTTCCTCTACAAAAATAAAGTATATTTTTTTACTATTCGTTTTCTTAGAGTTTCAAAATGATGATCTTGGATTTTTGCAAAAGAATGGCTTTTTTCTCATTCTTTATTAATTCGGTAGATTTCTTCAATAAGGTGAGTGACATATGTTTATTTTGCATTGTTCTATACATGTTGTATGTGATGATTTTGTAATATCCCGGACGGATATTACTGTATATAAATTATTATTTTATTATTATTTTGTTTTAATTCCAAAATTAGAACATTTTGGTGATTTTTACCCGGTTTGCCCCTAGACATTATCTGTATCCAGATATCAGTCAGTATATATCCGTATTGTATCAAATTGATACCGTGATCTTCCAAACTGATAATAATATTTATTTTATTATTATTTCCAAGATTTAATTATTTTATGCGGATTATGCGAAGATTTTTCGGTATACGGACGTATATGCGCACATACGAGTAGTATGACGATTAGTACATTATACGAATTATGTGTTGTATATTTTGGACAACACTTATTTTGCTATGACAAAATCTAGTAGGGATGGTTAGGGTTTGATTAGTGGTTAATCCTAGGGTTACAAAGACATAAAGGATTAAGATTTCTTCTAGAAAAAATCCTCCTCCATATCAATTTTCCCTCACATAACACCTCCCCCCAATCCCACCTCCCACCTAAGCATGGCCGGCCCCCAATTTATGGGGGGGGGGGGGTTTTGTGCAAAAGTGTGTGTGTGCTTTTACACTCTCCAACCTTCTCTCCACCTATAAATACCCCTTCATTCTCCTCCTTCTCTCATTTTAGAAAACAAAAGGAAAGAAAGAAAGGAAAGGAAAAGAAAGAGAGAACAAAAAAATAACTTGACAGTTTTGTTTTGTAGGTTGATTAGAAGAGTTCTAAAAAGCTAGGGGAAGGAGAAGGAGCATAGCAAGTCCTTCCTACAAGAAAGGAAGGTGGGGGTTTCTTCATGTTCTTTGTTTGTTTGTTTGTTTGTTTGTTTGTTGTTTTGTTGTTTGACTTCTTCTTCTCATCTTCTTGTTTTGTTTTCTTTGGGTTTTGATGGGTGTGTGTTGTGTGTGAATGTAGTAGTAAGTAAAAGAGAAAAAGTAGTAGTAGTGACTACTAACATATAAAGATCATAACTTTATTATGGTAATTGTTGTTTGTATGTTATTGGACCAAAAGATTCACATATTGCATAATGTTGGACATACAACCATTATTGGTTGTAGGACTTAATACACACATAGCATATGAACATTCTTTTACAACCATTGTGGGTTGTAGGACTTTGATTAAACATTGGACTAATAATAAAAGCATATGTTCTAATAAAAAGATCTTTTCTTTTTGCTAATCACTAGTTGTAGATTAAAAAGATCTTTCTTTCTTTATTAATCACTAGTTGTAGATTAAAAAGATCTTTCTTTTTATTTGATCACTAGTTGTAGCTAATAAAAAGATCTTCTCTTTTTATTTGATCACTAGTTGTAGCTAATAAAAAGATCTTCTCTTTTTATTTGATCACTAGTTGTAGCTATTAAAAAGATCTTTTCTTTTAATCACTAGTTGTAGAAATAAAATCTTTTCTTTCATGTTTACTAGTTGTAAAGTAAAATAAGATTAAAATGATCTTTCCTTTATCACTAGTAATCACAAAGATTAGTAAGCAACTAAGTAGTGGTAAGCTAAAATATAAAGTAGTAGTAGTAAGTTATATGTTGTGTTCTTGATAAGAATGGAGTAGTAGTAGTAGTAGATAATTGTGTGTTATGTTTTGATTAAAATAGGAGTAGTAGTAGTAGTAAAGTGTTGTAGGATTACTTCTAAAAATGTTTAGAAGCCATTTTTATGCTACTAATATTGTAGGATTACTTCTAAAAATGTTTAGAAGCCATTTCCATGCTACTAATATTGTAGGATTACTTCTAAAAATGTTTAGAAGCCACTTTTATGCTACTAATGTTGTAGGATTACTTCTAAAAATGTTTAGAAGCCACTTTTATGCTACTAATGTTGTAGGATTACTTCTAAAAATGTTTAGAAGCCATTTCCATGCTACTAATATTGTAGGATTACTTCTAAAAATGTTTAGAAGCCATTTCCATGCTACTAATATTGTAGGATTACTTCTAAAAATGTTTAGAAGCCATTTTTATGCTTCACATGTTGTAGGATCATTTCTAAAAATATTTAGAAGCCTTATTCATGCTTCACATATTGTAAGATTACTTCTAAAAATATTTAGAAGTCATATTCATGCTTAGTTAGTTGTAGGATTACCTCTAAAAAAATATCCTACCATGTTTCCATGCTTAGATAGTTGTAGGATATCTTCTAGAAATATTTCTTCATGTTTTATGTTTAGATAATTGTAGGATGTATTCTAAGAATATCCTATCATGCTTTTATACTTAAAATATTGTAGGATGTTTTCTAAGAAGTTCTATCATGCTTTATGTTTAGAATGTTGTAGGATTGTTTATAAAAATATTCCTATCATGTTTTAGACTTAAAAGGTTGTAGGATGTTTTCTAAAGAAGTTCTATCATGCTTATGTTTAGAAAATTGTAGGATTATTTCTAAAACATATCCCATCATGCTTTATGTATAACAAGGTTGTAGGATTTCTTCTCAAAATATCCTATCATGTTTCATGCTTAGTTAATGGTAGGATTTATTCTAAAAATATCTAGCATGCTTAATGATGTTAGAATGATGTAGGACAAATTCTAAGAGTTTCCTACCATGCTTGGATTAATTAATTATGCTTAGAATGTTGTAGGAATCAATCTAAGAGTTTCCTACCATGCTTGGATTAATTAATTATGCCTAGGACGTTGTAGGATCAATGATAAAATTACTTACTATGTTAGCTTAATTATAGGTATGTGATATACCATGTTAGTTTAATTATGGACCTATGCCATGCTAGCTTAATTACAAGTAAGTTGTATGCCATGCTAGCTTAATTGTAAGTAAGTTGTATGTCATGCTAGTCTAGATTGTGAGCAAGTTGTATACCATGCTAAAGTTCAAATACTTGCTTAGAATGATTGTAGGAGTAGTGGTAGAACTACCTACTATGCCTTGGAATGTTGCTTGTTTATACTAATTGGGTTGTGGTGATTAGTCATGATAAGTAGTAAGCTTTCATGATCAATTTGTAACCTACACTTGACTATAGTGGGCTTTATGTCTAGGTCGTAGTGTTTTTCATGCGTGAGCTCGATGTAAGCATAAGCATTAATCACATTCATACATAGGAATATCATGGTGGCCGTGTTATATGATTAGATTGATCGTAGGAAGATGCTTGCAATTGTGTGCCGTACTTAAGGCGCTATAGGTTGAAGTAATGAGGGTTGGGAAGACCACTAGTGATAGTTGGCCCGATAAAGGCCGTTAGGTCGCCTTCGGATTCTTCCTTAGTGGGATACCGACCATAGAATATTAGTAGATTCTTCTGTTACTTCTAATAATAGAAGATCGAGTTGCTAGTAAGCACGCTTGGTTGCTTCTAGGATTGATTACCTATATGGTTGTTTGCACACGGTTGTGCTCGTACGTGGCTCGACTGGCCCGTATGTAGCTGTGAGTCTCATATGCGGCTTATTTGGCTGGTATGTACGTTGTTGTCTCCTACGAGGCCCGCCTGGCTCGTGGGTAGTTATCGTTTCATACGTAGCATATTAGCTCGTATGTGGTTGTTACTCGTGTATAGCTGTTAGCTAGTACACAGTTCGTTGTGGGCTATCGACCATCAAGACATAGCGGCATGCATGTATATTCGCAGGGTCGAAGTCTTGGATCGATGAGCTACGAACCGGATCCTGAGGGGTTCTGGTAAGTCTAGGTTGAGCAGCCTAGTAGAGTTGTCTTGCGAAGCCTAATTTAAGGCCTAGCATGTTATGTTATAATATTATCGTCCCTAGGATCGTCGGGTCAGGGACATCATTAGGGTAGTAACTTATAAAGGTCATTTTGCTCAGACCCTTGCCGAAGAGAGAGGAGTTGGTTGTAGGGGGCACCTTACGACCAACTTGTCCCTTGAGGGAGGCCTTAGGTGGTGACATTGGGTTGTACCTTCCCGTCAAAGGGATACGTACGGTGGCGTCTCACAAGT
Source organism: Hemerocallis citrina (assembly GCA_017893485.1). Classification (NCBI taxonomy): domain Eukaryota; kingdom Viridiplantae; phylum Streptophyta; class Magnoliopsida; order Asparagales; family Asphodelaceae; genus Hemerocallis; species Hemerocallis citrina. The sequence goes on from JACEHZ010000183.1 coordinate 34,188, forward strand.
TGGGAGCACGGGTTGCGTATCTCGCTCTGTTAATTCCTGAAATACCGTGGCTGGGGTGCCACAGGATGCCTGGTGCAGTCCTGCGCTTGCTATACCCCAGAGGGTGCCACAGGGTAGGCTTCGTGCTACCCTGCGCTTGCGAAACCCTATAGTTTGATTTTGGAACGATGCCCGATATACTGGGATCGAGTGAGGTCCGGCATGCCGGGTAGTAGTGGAAAACGGAGACACCATAAGCAGACTGCATGGGGGGACTTGACCCCTTCTGCAACCTCACAGAGTCATGGAGTATTGTCAGGAACAGGTCGTGTACAATTAGAATGCGTAATGCGGGTTCAAATCCCTATATATGGAGAAACGGCTTGAGATGGGGTCGCATGTAGTATGGGATGCATGTTGATTCCGGAGACTTGCTGACATTGGAATAGGAAGCGTCCCGTCAAAGGGGTACGTACGGTGCCATCTCACAGGTTGAGGACACGGGTTACGTATCTCGCGCTGTTAATTCCTGAAGTACCGTGGCTGGGGGTGCCACAGGATGCATTGTGCAGTCCTGCGCTTGCGATACCCCAGAGGGTGCCACAGGGTAGGCTTTGCGCTACCCTGCGCTTGCGAAACCCTATAGCTTGATTTTGTTGCAACACCCGATACATTGGGTTCGTCTATTTGAAGGAGGTCCGGTTAGCCGGGTCGCAGTGGCAAACATAGACACCACTGGCGAACTGCATTAGTGGGACTTGACCACATCTGCAACCTCATTAGCCACGTGTGGCAGTCAGGAACGGGTTATGTATAATTAGAATTCATAATGCGAGGAAGCATTCTAGTTCTACTTAAATATCGCATTAGAGTCTAGTCATAGCACTCACGTACACTTAAACTACACCAACACCATTGCTATGTTTGTATATGTTGTATATTGTTTGGGAGATTCGCTGCTATATGATCAGCCTTTAAGCGTCAGTGAATACTGACGTCCCCACTTCCATAGGTACTAGATCGCCGAAGTACAAAGGCGAAATTCAGGAGGACTCAAGGCAAGGAAAGCAAGGAGTCAGTGTTATGTTTAGTTCCGCTGCAGTATATGTATTGATTATGTATTAGTTGAGAAGTACTCTGATGTAAGATGTTGAAGGTTGTAATACTTAGAAATGTAAAGGAAATATTGTAACTCTATTGTAAGGTATTACAGTTGTACAATATTCGGACTTGTAACACTTTGTGTATTGAATAAAAAGTTTTAAATTCTCCTGTTTTTCTGTGTATTGTGACTAATTGAAGAAAAGATCTTGGCTCGTGTCACGGTTTTCCGGTGTCGGAAATCGGGGCGCTACATATTTGTCTATTAGAAAGCATGTTAGATGATGGTATGAAGATATAATAAATTTTGATAAGTAGATGAACTAAAAATTGAATCTTTTCATTAAGCTATACTATTGATGATTAAAAACCCTAATTTGATGACTTGAGAATTGTTAAGAACCTAATAGAAATCATGAGTAGGATGTTTTCAATCATATTTTTGCTGATTTGAACTTATATATTGAGTGGTATGACATTGTTGCATGAAAGTAAACAGAAATTGATTAAGAATAAACTTTACAGTGTGTATGCATATGTTGTTTGGTTCTTGATATTTCGATGGATGAAACTTGATTGTTTGCATGTTATAGTTACATATATTCGTGGATTAACTGATGTAAGTGATTGGGTATGTGTATAACAAGTTATAACAGGATTTGTTGGGTCAACAAGATCAAGTTTTGAGTATTAAAAATGGGGTGTGCTTTGGGCCTATTTGTGTGCAGGCCAAAATCGGGTTTCGTGATTTTTATGAAGTTTTCGATTGAGATTTGATTTGTTTCGGTACTGAGTTGATTTAAACTATATACTGCTCATATTTGGTGAATTCTAATACCAAAACCGATGCTTAAGTTCATATTTGAATATATATATATATATATATATATATATATATATATATATATATATTGCCAGTTTTGAAGGATTTTGTGAAAGATTTACTCTTTTGAGATCTTGATATGTTTTGATTTGTTTTATAAACTCCTATATGTTATACAAGTTATATTTGATCTTCTCATGAAGTTTAATTTTGGTTTTACAAAGTTTTATCGTCGTATCAGTTTAAAACATGCACAGATTTTCAAACTGCAACCTGCTATAGTCGAAAGTCGACCGAACTAAAGTCGACAGTCGAATGGTCCGTTACTGAATTTCAGATTTTGTTTGCAATAACAGTCGACCGCTTCGTCCTTGAACTGAAGCCGACAGTCGACTGTCGATTTTCTTGAATTTTGGATTTTCAAAGGACAGTCAGCTGACCATGCTCAATAGTCAACTGTCACTGTCCTGACTGACGAGTTATTGAATTTCGAGTTTTCGTAGGACAGTCGACTGGTCACTTTCAACAATCGACTGCCACTGTCCTGACTAATGGTTTCCTTGAGTTTTGGATTTTCACAGGACAGTCGACTGGCCATTTGCGACAGTCGACTGTCATTGCTCTGGCTGATGGATTTCTTGAGTTTCTGATGTTTTCTTTAAACGGTTATTTCTTCGATATTATGGATTATTAATCTACTGTTTTATATGATGTTTTTACTATAGATTACAGTATTTTACAGAGAGTCATATTTTATTTATAATAGAGTTTTAAAAGTATTCTTGTGACCTTATTATGTGAGTTATATGTGTTTTCAAAGGATTGATGTTTTGAAGATATTCTACGACTCAAAAATATGATTTTCCGTTATTTGATGGATTTAATATTTATTTGAATTTTGGAATTTTATGAGCACATTAAATGAATTAGAATTTCGTTGATTTAAGAGGTTTTCTTATTACAAACGTTTTGATGATGGATTTGTGAGTTTTATTGAAAAGTTTTGGAGTGATGGTTGAGTTGTGAGTCTCTAGAGGATGTGTGGGACCCTAGACACCGGCAGTTAAGGTTTTGTGATTTGGCCTATTGTGGCTGTATTGTGATCAGTTGAGTTCAATCCGGTAGGGTACACCAACTCTAGGAGATTTGTAATTAATTAATTAACTTAACAAGATAAGGACAGGCACTAGATGGTGATATGATAAAAATAGTGCAAACGTGAGTTATGGACTTCAGGATGATCCAAGGAGTGAGATATTCTCCAGTATTCCGAGACGATGGACGTATGGGCCACAGAGTGATCTGCGGAGTGGGATTGATCTCCAGTATTCCGAGGACGAGAGCGAAGCTCATGGGATGTTTGTGCAATGAGGTTCTAGGATGACCTACGGAGTGAGGCAATCTCCAGTTTTCCGGGACGATGGACGTAAGGGCCACAGAGGGATTGGCCTCCAGTATTCCAAGGGCGAGAACCGATACTTGCAGAATGTCTAAATCTCATAGTAGTCATCGTAGTAGGATTAGTTGCATAGCGAGAGATCTAACCCTATAAAGTAGAGAACGATAAGGGTTTGCACCGGACCTATGTAGAGTGGGATGCATAGAATCCGACAAGTATGTTTAGAGAGTCAGCATATAGCATTGTGTTTTCTTGACTTGGTTTTATGCATGTTGTTTTCTATTTTTCTACACTTGATACTTAGTCTAGTCTCACCTGATGTTTTCATGTTTTATTTATTGTTATTTCATGTTCTTATTTCATTTATTCTTGCTGTTGGTACATGTTGTTTATGACTTTATCCTTTATGTTTTATTTATGTTTCTTTTCTTTTGATGTCACTTACACCGTTATGACTGACCCCTGTAGTTTTCGGGGTTAAGGTTATCTCTAGCCTCATGTTTTACAGGTTAGGTGCCTATACCTTGGAATTTGGATGCATGTGGTAGAATGATAATAGAGCTTATGTAAATTGTAAAAAAATGTATTGTAAAATAAAGAAATTGTAATTCAAGGTGTTTAATTTCCGCTGTGCTTTGTAAACAATTGATGTAATAAAAGGTTTTAAATTTTCCTTCTATTTGGTTGCTATGTTTATGATTACATTGAAATTGATTCTGGAATTGTGCCACGTATTTCTGAGATATTATATTGGAAATTCGGGGCACTACATACAATGTGGCCCAAATATGACACTTCCCCTACTTCAAAAACACATACTCAACTTTGCTTGTAAGGAGTTATTATGCAGTACCTGTAGTACTTCGTTCGAATGCTACGCATGCTCTTCGGGCTCCTACTATAGATGAGTATGTCGTCGAAGAAAACCAAAACAAATTTCCTTAGATAGGGCTTGAAAATAGTGTTCATGGGGGCTTGGAAGGTGGAGGGGGCCTTTGTGAGGCCAAACGGCATGACGGCATACTCGTAGTGACCTTCGTGAGTCTTAAACGCAAGCTTGTGAAGAACTTCTTCCTGCATTCGTATTTGGTGATAGCCGCCTCTTAAATGCAACTTGCTAAAGATTGTGGCCCCTTGCAACTCATCAGAAGTTCATCGATCACTGGTATGGGAAACTTATCCTTGATAGTAAGCTTATTAAGGGCTCGAAAGTGCATACACATCCTCCATGTTCCGTCATGTTTCTTCTCATTAATACTGGAGAAGTGAAGGAGCTTGAATTAGGTCGGATCACCCTTGTTTGAAGCATCTCTTTGATCATCTTCTCAATCTCGTTCTTTTGATACCACGGGTGTTTATATGGACTCAAACTGACTGGTTGCACATTGGGAATAAGGGAAATTCCATGATCACAAGCTCTTGGTGGTGGGAGGATAAACTTCTCATGGAAGACTGCTTCATATTCCTGCAGGATGGGGGAAATTTGGGAGATGTTCTCAAGTTGCAAGGTTTCAGGGTTGGATGTTCGGGTAATCTGTAGTAAGAATCCCTTCTTGACAAATGAAAGAGTTCTTAGCATAGATTTGGTGGTCGCCACATCAATTGGTTTGCTGTTCACTCCTTTCAGTACTTTGATTTCTCCATCCTGCTCGAAGTGCAAGGAATAGCTCCTGAAACTCACCCGAACTCCTTCCAAGGTTCTCACCCATTGAGCTCCGAGCACTGCTTGACTGATACCAAGGGGTGAAGCATAGTACTGAGTCTTTATAGTGACACCTTGACATTCAAATTGCATATCTTCATATTTTCCTTCACAACTCAGCTTTTTACCTCCTGCGATGGTGACTTCTAATTGAATGCCCTTGGTTATTGGAAGCTTGAGTCTCTTGGCTAGCTGCACATTGATGAACTTGTGTGTCCAACTAGTATGGAACAAGACATACACCTCCTTGTTAGAGATACTTCCCTTCAACCTTAAGATTTTCGGAGCCTCTACACCTGCCATGGCATTTAGGGAAATTGTGGGATGAACATGTAATGTGTGCCTTCAAACACTGCAATTCCCCATCCGAATTGGTCTTGCTTCCCTTTTCTTCTCCACCTTCTACACTATCTTCTAATACAAGACCCTCATCAATATCACCCTCAATGCGCAGAGTTTGACCCTTACACCTATGCCCTTTAACAGACTTTTCATCACACCGAAGACATAAACTCTGGGCTCTTTTCTCAGCTAGAATTCTATCAAACTCAATGACTTTTGGGACCTCACTAGCATTCACCTTGCCAGAATTTGGGGTTTGACTCTTAGTATAGATGGTATAGGAGCATACCCTGGTTTGTTACTCATGCTTTGGAACTTCGTAGCCTTGCGCTGATACATCAAAATGGTCTCCCTTGCCTGTGCCTCCCTGTATGCCATGGTGATAGTTGTTGGATGCTTGAGTATCACCTCCTGCTGCACCTCCTCTCTTAGCCCAAAGATAAAACAGTCAACCAGAACCAACATGGCCAATGGTTTACTAAGATGGATGTACTTAATGTACTCCATATGATACTCTTGAACTATCCCATCTGTCGGAGCTTAAAGAGGGGCGTTGTTGGGTTATGGAGCTCTGCGGGGCCGAATTGGAGCAACATCTCCTTCTTGAGCACTTCCCAAGTCACTCTTGGGCCATACTGACCCTTAAACCACCTCCACCACATCAATGTGTCTTCCCTCAGGTAATAAACTCTGAAATCCACCCTATACTGATCTTTAATACCCTGTGTATTGAAATGGTGCTCTAGATGGAAAAACCAGTGAGTGATATCCCCACTTCCGTCGAATGTGGGAATCTCAAGCTTCGTATGCTTGGGAAAATAGACCGAGGACGGTTGAAGCTATCCCCACTCCTTCGCAACCATCTACGTTCCTCAGTTCCAACTGGGTTAGTGAGCGAAACAGAGAATTCGCCTACCTCTAGCATCTTCTTTAACATGGATTGGATCTGATCGATCTGACCCTGCATCTTAGATCCTTGGGTTCTCATACTGGTGACCTGTGTTTCCACGTTCTTGGTGAAGGTACCCATTGAAATCTCGATGTCCTCAACCCGAAGATGTAGATCGGTCGACTGTTGAGGTTCGACACCCACATGGGTAGATCCTCGCGTCAACAGTTCATGTGATCCAAGTCCAGAATGAGATCCAGACTCAAAGACCGTGAAACGCTCGAACTGAGCGGGTATTTAGCCATCGATTGGCTCTGATACTATTGTTACAGCTCTGATTCGTTGAATGATGGGTTCCGGGTTACTTCGCATCGCCACCGGCATTGATCTACCTGTGATTGATAGATTCGATAATAGAAGAACAAGAAGGAGAAGGCGGAAGACGACAAACAAAAGCTTGATTCAATTCATTAACGTAACCATTCCATTACAAGCAGTTGGGTTTATAAAGACCCTTACAATCTGATCTACCAATACGCGAGTGACACGGACGCACGTGCGCACCCAGTGCTTCTACCGATGCACTGCACCTAACAGCCTCCTTCCCTATGGGTCCCACCACTCATTTCCCACCATTTACAGGCGCACAGCTGTGAAGGAATAAAGTGTGGGGTTATTTGCAATAGGGAGAGAATTTATTCACCAAAGAGATTTTTAGATACAGCTTGGGGTTGTAATAGCACTACGATTTCGACTGTGATCCTTGGGTTTGGAGGAGGAAGAAGAGGGCGACATTGCAGAGTCGGGGGAATTAGGGTTTCAAAATTGGGGATTTAGGGTTTGAGTGATTTGGGGATAAAGTTTCCGCTTTTTTTAAGGGAGGGATTATATATATATATATATATATATATATATATATATAGAAAATGCTCCATTGAAAACGTAATTGTTGTGAAAAACGTGAAAACAAGTCTAGGCCGTTGTTTTCAACAACGGCGTAAGTGGTTTTCCACGTTTTCACAGACATTTGCGTTTTCAACTGAGTATGTATATATATATATATATATATATATATATATATATATATATATAGTAAGTCTATTAAGAGCTGGGAAGCTGGGCTCCTTATCGGGAGTTGGAGATCTCAGCCATCCGATCTAGAGTGATTCAGATCGAATGGCTGAGATCAGATCCCGTTCTCCATCTTGTTTTGTTGAGGGTAAAATGGTCATTTTCCCCCTCTCCTTATCTTTTGGCTTCCTGGCTCCCATCTCACTCCCGCTCTCTCTTCGATCATAAGAAACCCTAGTCTGCTCTCCTTTTCTTACTCCCGCGCTCTCCTTCTTCGATGAAACCCTAATCGTCGGAGAGAAACCCCCATCCTCCTTCTACGATTTCTACTTTCTTGAGCTCATTCACTCACTTCGACGAGAAACCCTAGCCCCCAAATCCGCTGGTCTCAGTGGTCTCTTTCTCTCTCTCTGCGATCGAAGACCCAAATCGCAATTAGGGTTGCGAGGCTCTCTCTCTCTCTCTTCGATGTCAAACCCAGCTTCCGATTAGGGTTCGATTCCTCATCGATTCGAATAGAAACCCTAAACTGATCTCCATCTCCATCTCCAACTTGGGTAGAGGTCAAATTTCAACTTGGGTAGAGGTAAAGTTGATATCTTTATTAGAATTACCCCATTAATTTTATTTTTGGAAATGAGCTTGTTGTTGCTCTCATTTTTCCTGAAACTGGGCAAGTTTGGAAGTGTTCTGATGCATTTTTTTTCCTGAATCTGTGCTAAGATGACTGCTGATTTGATGCTCATGCTTTGATGTCAATATTTTTGCTATGGCAGTGATGAAATCACACTATTATGCTTCATTATGAGATTTCAATGTGGTGATATTACACTAATGCACCTAATTTGGTTATGACTGTGATGATATTACACTGTTATGCTTCATTCATAATTTAGGGATTGAAGATTTTCTGAATTTTGGGCAATGATGAACTTAATTTGGGTCTCTTTTAGTTTTGCACTTTGTTTTGTCATGGTGCATTACACTTCTGCTGCTTCTTTGAGTATGAGTTGTGTTTCTGAGGCTCTATCCTTCAATAGTCTTTCATTATGATCACTGAGATCACTGAGAAGTCATTATGGCTCTCTGAATATGAGATTGGTTTTGACATGGTATATTTCACTATTGGTGATGCATTCATTATGCTTCCTCAGACAATTTCCTAATCTTCATGAAATGTGATATTCAGAAAGTTCTGAGCCTAAATAGTGAAGAAATTAGTGTGATGCCGAGCCATACAGTTGCCTTTAGAATTGTGTTTCTTGCATCCTTTATTTTATTAATTAATCATTAGTCTAATTATGTATAGTTCCTATCCAATTCTCTAATTCTTCTCTTATTAAATAATTCTAGTTTGTAAGAGTATAATGTATGCAGGGAAGGTCAAATCTGAGTCTTTTTCATCAACTTCTTGTAGACCATTAACATGAATTCACTAGGTTGCTCTCAGGACAACACTATGGGTGGTAACAGAAGTGTAGAGCATTAACTTCTTGTAGAGCATTATGATCACTGAGATCACTGAGAAGTCATTATGGCTCTCTAAATATGAGAATGGTTTTGACATGGTATATTTCACTATTGGTGATGCATTCATTATGCTTCCTCAGACAATTTCCTAATCTTCATGAAATGTGATATTCAAAAAGTTCTGAGCCTAAATAGTGAACAATTTAGTGTGATGCTGAGCCATACAGTTGCCTTTAGAATTGTGTTTCTTGCATCCTTGACAAAAGATTGTTCAAAGCATCTGCTTCCAATTTTGAGGAAAGTATCCACCCAATCTGAATACGACTTTCGAAACCCTAAACGATCTCCCCTCGACATCTCTAACTTGGATAGAGGTATAATTCCAATGTTAAATTTTTTTTTATTATTGTTTATATACATCCAAAATCAGTACTGTTTTGAATCTTTTTAGAATCTTGATTAGAAATATATGTTCTTTACGCCTAATTTATATAACTGTATGGTGTTTGTAGGTATGGAAGGCCAAGATGGAAGTGCTAATACCATGGATAATCCTATAATCGATAATATGAATTGAGGAAAGTATTTGGTTTTGTCTAAATTTTTTGAGTTTTCCCCTTCGAATGAGGTGACGGTTCTCATTATGCTTTTATGCCTATATCTGGGCTGAAGATGAACTACTTCTTTTAATGCTCATGCTTTGAATTCAATATTTTGGTTATGGCTGTGATGATTTTCACACTATTATGCTTTGAACTGAATATTATGATATTCACACTTTTGTGGATGTGATGATATTCAGACTCATTCTGCACCAAAGATGAACTCATTCAATAATTTCTGAAACTGGGCAATGACGAATTTAATTTGGTTATATATATATGATATTCACACCATTATTGCGAGGTTCTAGTGATTGAAGAATTTCTAAATCTAAGCAATAATGAACTTGTCTCTTTTACTTTCGGAGTTGGTTTTGACATCTACAATTACAATATGGCATTGGTTTTGACATTGCGTCTCTGAATATGAAATTGGTTTTGACATGGGTATATTACGCTATTGGTGATGCATTCATTATGCTTCCTCAGAGAATTTTCTTAAGTTCATGAAATGTGATATTCAAAAATTTCTGAGCCTAGATAGTGAAGAAAGTAGTTGTTCTGTATATACAGATTTGTGTTTCTTGCAAAATATCCTTATTGTTTCGTTTGTAAATACTTTAAGCAGACAACAAAATATTGTAGTTTCAGCTACTTTCAATTAAATTTAGTAGAAGTTGTTTCTTCATAACTCAACATCTCGTAATAGCTCATTTTCAACTTGGGTGTTATAATTTTTCATTATTATCAACTTCAATCTCAGGAGTGAACTGGTTCACATAGGTTACAAGCACAAAGATGAGTACAAACAAAGCAATTGAGAAGTGGCAGAGCAACATCATCCGACAGTTACAAGCACAATACTACAAACAAAGACTTGACTTATTGTTGTTCTGAGCCTACAATGTTTAGAATTTTGTTTAATCTTTTGTATAATCTTTAGAATTTTGTATAAAGATGAAAAGTCCAAAGATGAGTAAGACATGTATGAGAATTTTTGAAGTTGTATCATTGAGTAAGCCTAATGTTATTTCAGTTATATCATTGATTGATATTTGTATACTTCTTGGATTGTTCTGGGCTTACAAAATCATGGATGTGTTTCTGTTTGTTCTGAGATTACTGATTCTTCTTGGTCTGTCTCTGATTGTTCTGGGCTTACAAAATTTGATAATTCATGGTCTGTTTCTGTGTGTTCTGAGCTTACAAAATTTTCGTACTTCTTGGTCTGTTTGTGTTCTGAGCAAGGGCAAAATTTGATACCGCATGATCTGTTAGTGTTAGTTCTGAGCTTACAAAATTTGATAATTCATGGTCTGTTATTGTCCAAAACAAGCTTACAAAATTTTCATACTTCATGTTCTGTTTGCGTTGGTTCTGAGCTTACAAAATCTGCATACATCATGCTCTGTTTGTGTTAGTTCTGAGCTTACAAAATTTTGATACTTCTTGGTCTGTTTCTGTCAGTTCTGAGCTTACAAAATTGTCATACTTCATGGTCTGTTACTGTTGGTTCTGAGCTTACAAAATTTGTACACATCATGCTCTGTTTGTGTTAGTTCTGAGCTTACAAAATTTTGATACTTCTTGGTCTGTTTCTGTCAGTTCTGAGCTTACAAAATTTTGATACTTCATGCTGCGTAATACACCAAAACAATCACAAAATTTCAATCATGACACTAAAACAATAATGAACTGAATATCTGGAAGAAATTCGATCTTCATAGAAATGTAAGGTAATACTTTACAAAAACATGTACAACGTAACAAATGTTCTTCACATCTGACACTTTACAAAAAACTGAAACTTAACACAAACTGTACAACGTAATACAATGTTCAGTAGTTTGCTGCAAATGTCAACTTTTCGCGTAGTCCACTGTTCAATAGCTCCAAGAAGCACAAGAAGCACTTCATGCTGGAATCAACCTGAAATCAAAATCAAACATAACTCATTTAACCTGGAAACGATATAATTACAAAATATAGTCGGCTCAGAACACAAAAAATCATGTACTAAATATGGTAGGCTCAGAAAAACAAACGCTGAACATGAAGTTCAAAATTTGTTACCTCGGCAAAAACAGAAACTGAGAAACAAGTAGCTTAGGAGCAAACAGAAACAGATAATGAAGTATCAAATGGTTGTAAGCTCATAACAAACAGAGACAGAGTAATACAATGAAGTGTCACAGTTTGTAAGCTCAGAACTAACACAAACAGATCATGAGGTTACAAATTTTGTAAGCTCAGAACTAACACAAACAGATCATGAAGCATCAAATTTTACCCTTGCTCAGGACTAACACAAACAGACCATGAAGTATCAAATTTTGCAAGCTCATAAATAACACAAGCAGAGTCTGAAGTATCAAATTTTGTAAGCTCATAACCAACACAAACAGAGCATGTAGTATCAAATTTGGTAAACCAAGAACAAATAGAAACACATCATGAAGTATCAAATTTTGTTAACTCGGAACAAACAGAAAAATGAACTCTTCGAAACTAGACAGATAGTATCAAATTGTGTATGCTCAGGACAAACAGAAGCTGGGCATGAAGTTTCGAATTTTGTAAGCTCAGAACAACATACACTGAACATGGGGGTAATAAAAAACCAGTAGGCTCAGAACACACTATTCATAACTAGGGCTGCATTGGGGTGCCGCGCCAACTAGGATATGATAGATATATAATCAAGAATAAATACAACAAATTGAAATAATTATTCAGATCATAAAGTGTTTAGCATCACTGCCTACACCAACACACCATCACTGCCTAATATATAGTTTATTATATAGTGTCAAGATCTGTTTGTGTTTCTTTTGAGCTGACAAAATTTGATACTTCATGATCTGTTTGTGTTGTTCGGAGCTTATCATCAACTGTCTTATATATATAGAGTAAGTCTATTAAGAGCTTGGGAGCTGAAATCCTTATCTAGAGCGGGGGTTTTTAGCCATTCGTTTGCGATTGATCGCGACGGAACGACCATATTCGGTACCGCTTATCTTCAGAATGTTTGGGGGTAAAAGGGGTAAAATCAAAAACCCCTATCTCTTATCTTCTCACACTCAATCGACCAAGCACACAGAATAGACTTACTCATGAATATATATAGACTAAAAAAACCAGTAGGTTCAGAACACACCATTCATATGTAGGGCTGCATTGGAGTGTCGCGCCAACTAGGATATGATAGATATATAATCAAGAATACTTAAAACAGGATTGAAATAATTATTCAGATCATAAAGTGTTTAGCATCACTGCCTAACCCAACACACCGAAGGAGAGAATCAAACACCAAACGGCGTAAATGAGTATCCACCACATACGTATCCAACGTTCTGAGCTTACAAAAATTATACTGATACTATCAATCATTGTGAGTCATCGGTGCATCAAAATTTGATGAATTGAGCTACTCTCAAGTCACATATTCAAAATCAATTTCATCATTGCCTACGCGCAAAACCGAATGAAAATGCAAGAAATTAAACAGAAATCATAAAAGCATTTATGAGAGTCAAACACTTCCCTCCGGAATCTGGGAGAGGCAGAACCCAATGAGCCGAGAAATCGAATCCCTTATCGCGGTTTGGGTTTTCCGTCGAAGAGAGAGAACGAACTTGTGAGAGCTCTTCTTTGGTGCTGAGACGACAAAGAACATATATTTCTAATCAAGATTCTAAAAAGATTCAAAACAGTACTGATTTTGGTTGTCAATATATTTAATAAGAGAAGAATTAGAGAATTGGATTGGAACTATACATAATTAGAAAATTTTGCAAATGTTTCTTACTAAACCCATACCAAACATCAGCTACATAATTAGTAACTTAATCCCTTAGGTCAAATTGGAATAAGAGAATTCATAAAATTAAGATTTATGCTGATCACACTCTTTCTAAATTATAAGATTATAAACAGGACCTAATATATAAACTTGATGTATTATCATTATTTGAATAAGACTTATTAGATTTCAGGATGCAAATTTTTGTATAAACATCAAGCAGAGAGATTACTATAAAAATTTCTGCACCCAAAAACAACAATTATTTTACACTTACAAACTAGGAGTATGTAAGAATATGCATGTTTGGTTCTTAATTTCTTATTTTCAAATAATTAATGAATTCGGTTAAAATTCTCATAAATTGGAACTGAGTAAGACTGACTAGTTAATGTGTTTGTCATCAACAGAATAATAAACACCAAACATCAGCTTCCTCTCATTTTCTCATGCATTTTTTTTATTTTTATAAATGAACTGATAAAATCAACTAGAAATATTTGGGTGAATCAAAGATGCAACCACAACATACAACTCATAAAGCTTGAGATCATCCTTTCTATTAATAGAAAAAATATTAGACTAATGATTAATTAATAAAATAAAGGATGCAAGAAACACAATTCTAAAGGCAACTGTATGGCTCAGCATCACACTAATTTCTTCACTATTTAGGCTCAGAACTTTTTGAATATCACATTTCATGAAGATTAGGAAATTGTCTGAGGAAGCATAATGAATGCATCACCAATAGTGAAATATACCATGTCAAAACCAATCTCATATTCAGAGAGCCATAATGACTTCTCAGTGATCATAATGAAAGACTATTGAAGGATAGAGCCTCAGAAACACAACTCATATTCAAAGAAGCAGCAGAAGTGTAATGCACCATGACAAAACAAAGTGCAAAACTAAAAGAGACCCAAATTAAGTTCATCATTGCCCAAATTCAGAAAATCTTCAATCCCTAAATTATGAATGAAGCATAACAGTGTAATATCATCACAGTCATAACCAAATTAGGTGCATTAGTGTAATATCACCACATTGTAATCTCATAATGAAGCATAATAGTGTGATTTCATCACCGCCATAGCAAAAATATTGACATCAAAGCATGAGCATCAAATCAGCAGTCATCTTAGCACAGATTCAGGAAAAAAAAATGCATCAGAACACTTCCAAACTGGCCCAGTTTCAGGAAAAATGAGAGCAACAACAAGCTCATTTCCAAAAATAAAATTAATGGGGTAATTCTAATAAAGATATCAACTTTACCTCTACCCAAGTTGAAATTTGACCTCTACCCAAGTTGGAGATGGAGATGGAGATCAGTTTAGGGTTTCTATTCGAATCGATGAGGAATCGAACCCTAATCGGAAGCTGGGTTTGACGTCGAAGAGAGAGAGAGAGAGCCTCGCAACCCTAATTGCGATTTGGGTCTTCGATCGCAGAGAGAGAGAAAGAGACCACTGAGACCAGTGGATTTGGGGGCTAGGGTTTCTCGTCGAAGTGAGTGAATGAGCTCAAGAAAGTAGAAATCGTAGAAGGAGAATGGGGGTTTCTCTCCGACGATTAGGGTTTCATCGAAGAAGGAGAGCGCGGGAGTAAGAAAAGGAGAGGAGACTAGGGTTTCTTACGATCGAAGAGAGAGTGGGAGTGAGATAGGAGCCAGGAAGCCAAAAGATAAGGATAGGGGGAAAATGACCATTTTACCCTCAACAAAACAAGATGGAGAACGGGATCTGATCTCAGCCATTCGATCTGAATCGCTCTAGATCGGATGGCTGAGATCTCCAACTCCCGATAAGGAGCCCAGCTTCCCAGCTCTTAATAGACTTACTATATATATATATATATATATATATATATATATATATATATATATATATAGAGAGAGAGAGAGAGAGAGAGAGAGAGAGAGAGAGATCTTCCATTGAGCACTCCTTTCCGTGAGCACTCGCTCTTCTAGCCATTGTATGGATGCTCCAAATCGTTCACATTTATCTACATGTTTAAATTAGTCTAAATATGTAAAATCAAGTCATTTAAAATTCATTTCCTCATTCATTGAAGTGTTACAAAAATTGTATGGCTGAATATCGTTATTTTTATAATGACATGATGGAAGAGCAAATGAATTTCAAATGACTTGATTTTATATATTTAGACTAATTTAAACATGTAGATCAATGTGAATGGTTTGGATCATCCATGCAATGGTCGGATGGCGAGTGCTCACGAAACTAGTGCTCAACCGAAGGGCTCTCTCTCTCTCTCTATATATATATATATTGCGGATATCTGTATCCGAATCCTCTTTTTAAAGGGATATCCATTTCTGTATCGGCATCCGAATTTTTTTGGATTCGGATATCCAAATATGTATCTATAGCTGCCCAAATACAGACTTTTCATATCTTTATCCGCAAAAATTTCGGATTCGGACGGATCGGATTGGATATATCCTAATCCGAGAGCATCCTGGCTACAACTCATACTCTAGTAAACAACAATATTTTCACTCTTCTTTCATACGTAGAAAAACTCATGTTGCACAATGATTCATTGTTTCATACTAACAAGATTTCCCTGCTACTAATTTTGTTGTACGTGAAAAATAGTTGTATACACACAAGTATCAGGAACTAGGTTGTTTGTCTCCTTGGCTAAAGATCTGAGTTACGAATGCTTGTTCAGATTTTTAAAATTAACTCAAGTCAGGCATACATAATTAATCGCTCCTAATATCCAAAAACTGAAATACGGGAGGGAATACAGAATTCATCGATCCCAATCACCAAAGATACATTGGTCATTACAGAATTTAGCTAACTTGTTGGCAGCAATATTCCGCTACCTCTTCTCACGCACCACCTTAACATTAGGCAAGGGTCGACAACGTGGAATATCATGTGGATAGCCCAAGGTTGGTCAGCTGAAATGTTGTTGATCCATGCAGTATGTTCCAGGAATCAGTAACTACAGGATCCTCGATATTACGATCATGAAGGCACGGTAAAATTGCATCCCAAGGCAAGTAGCATTGACTACAGCTAGATTAGGAATCTGTGCTGCCACTTTGCAAGACCTAACCTTCTTTTATAAAAAAAATTCAAACAAAATGAGTATATTATAATGCAAGAAGAGGCACAAAATTTCGGAAGAAATTCAACAGGAAGCCATGCTGAGGTAGCTCTTTATGTCGACCTAGGAAATTAGTTCACGGGCACATCCAAGACAATGCATGCTTCGCCATGGTCGATTTTTCTTCGTTTATATTTCATCTCTTCATCTCTCTCACATTCATAGATCGATACTCTACAAATTTCCTCACCAACTCAGGATCGAAATTGTTCTGGAAACTTTACAACTTTGCCCACTGTTTCTGACTTGATGGTGTCCAACGTGCTGCTATCAAAAATAAGGTAATGAGATAATTGCCGGCATTTCCCCTCCCCTCGAAAAAGCTCCAGTTGGTAAAAAAAAAGTAAGGTTGAAGAGCTCTAGCTTGGGGCACGCCTAACATAACTTGTTGTAATTATTTAGAGTTGTTAGCTTTATCAGTAACCTCCTCTAAGGCTCAAGAAGTGATCCTCATTCTCCTCTCATTTAGTTGGCATACCCATCCATGCTGAGCTCCTCGGGAGCCTGCCGGACAGAAAAAGGCAAAATGTGCCGACCAGTTCTGTTACTTGTGTATCTTCAACCCACTTCTCCTCTTCTTTGATTTCTTCACCATTCTCTCTGCCTGTAATGCCATGATCCTTTCCTGACTTCACAAAATCAAGAACTTTTTTTTTATTGAATTCAATCAACAGTAGGGAGGAGGATGAAGAAAATCAAGGAACGGTTAGGGTGGTTTCGTATTGCAAGACCCAACCATGCTGATCTTTCCTTGAGAGTCCCTAGCCAAAGCAGCCACAGTCGAGTGAGCTCTGCCTACTGTTCAATCAATTTACATTAATTTTCAAACTTCCAGCATCAGGTTTGATCCAACTTAGATTCAGCTTGCTCCCCGATGAAAGCTTGTTTAGGGGTTTTGTTGGGAAGGTTGCAGGCTGATGAGGGATGCAAGGCAGGCGTTGCTGCTACTTTGTCTCTGCTTTCATAGGCATATTTGCAGAGACCAACTTGCACCTCTTTAGCTAAATAAACAAAAACGTTGTCAGAAATAACCAGTTATTGTCAGTAATGGAAATTTGAAGTTACAAAGAGAACAAGCACATGCAGCAACAGACCAGTATTTATCACAGAAACTATCGAAGAAACAAAACAACTGGTTAATCCTGCACCAGCAACAAAACACACAAGATCTCCTGCTTATGTTCTAAGTAAAATATTTATCTCAGGGTTGCAAAGTAAGAAAGTCAATTAAGAAAAGAAAACAACAACAGCAACAACACTGATCCCTCGTGCGAATCATATCCAACAGGAAATAGCACTATAATCAGACAAATGAATGAATGTCGACAAAAACACATGCAAAAAGGCATAAAATTTAAGACGTTGTATTGAAAATGCTTAGACCAATATCTATTAACAAGAAAATGAAATGAGCCCTGCAAATTTTCCTGCTTTCAATAACACATTAACAAATCCACTGAACTTTTAAGACTATTAAGAATAGAAACAATGAGCAAGGCTCCTTTCACCACCAAAACAAAATGTCAAATCTGTATCCAAGAGTCGAAGATTTTTTTATAGAAAAAGGAAGGGAAAAGAATATTGCAGAAAGGAGCCCTGGCTAATTGTCTGTGAATAAATGAGAGGAGAAAGTTTTCACCAACATCAAGTATGGGAATCAGTCCAAGTAAAAGAGAGTAACAATCTTTCTGAGGTTCTTTGCTTCTTGACAGGTTTCCATGAGCAGTCGACTATCGTGAAATGCAAAACATATGACTTGCTGCACGTGTGAGAGAATGTTTCTGTTGCATAGCCTGTACTTTCTCGGCCAAGAAATATAAATTCAGAAGATATCCATTTTGAAGCATACATATATGTCAAATTAGTATTGATGAACTTAAGCCAACGCTCACTTGCGACAAAAAAAGACTTTAAAGTTCTGAAAATAATGGACATCACACACACACACACACACACACACATATTGGTTCGGAAAAAAAGGGCTACCTTGTAGCCTAGTCTTGAACCTGCGACCTCCCCTACCATCTGAGCTACTACTGAACTACAACCGAGTGATTTGACATAAATTTCAGGTCTTCTATGTATATGACTTTAGATGAACTACCAAAGAAAGGATTACTGATAAGTTGCCAAATTAAAGGTGTTTGAGTGGGTTCCAGATTAAATTTATAAACCTGCCAATCGGATTTCCCTGTCAGATTTCCGATTCAGCCAACTGGCCAAATTTCCTTCTTTCAACATGTTTAGACGGGTGAGGAGGTTTAAACTTTAAACTACGATTCTATAAAAGTTAAAAGGTTTTTTTTTCCTTTTCCAGAAAATATATAAATATTTAATTGTTCAAAAGTATGGTATTCTTTCCAGAAAAAATATTTCAATCGTAATTATCTACACAAATAATACATGAAACAAATGGGGATATGGATAATTATTTTATAAAATAAAATGTATAAATATACTAAAAAGATCAGGTTTTCCGAAAATCCACATGAGTCCAGTTTCGGGTTTGGGTCGGGTGGCCCAGTTCAGGTCAAACCCAACCAACCGCACAACCCTGTCGCCAAAATCCCTTAGATATATAAAAGTAAAATAAATAAGATTAAAATATCTTGCCTCAAACATATCAGAGATCAAATGGATAAAGAGCGTATGCACCAAATAGAACAGACTCCAATTTTTTCTTGAATAAAACAGCGTTCTATAGAAGGTGAGAAGTTCGTCTAAGGTGAAACTATGACTTCCAAGTAAAGACTAACGATCATACACATAAAACCAAATGTTCTCTCGACTGGCTCAAGATAACTGAGAGGAAAAAAAGCACTAACCTGCTAGCTTCAATCAATGGCAGATGATCATTCTCAGGTTTTTCTATAAGATTTTTAACCTGTAATATGCATAAAAAGTATATAAATTTACAAGTTAAAATGAACAGAATGCAAAGAAGCAATTACGTCAAAATACAACATTATCGATGCACCTAGTGACGTAACTTTTGTTACAGCAAATAAAACAAAAGCACATAATACATATCAATATGACTTCTGGCCTCTTCTTCCTACATCTCCCACCATTATTGCAACTGCTGTTAATTCTGAAAGTTGTGATGTAACTCAGAACTCCTCTTACATGAGTAATTAGAAAAAACATCTAACTTGCCATTTATCATCTAAGCTTTTCATCCTCTTTTCTCTTACTTTGGCAGCCATAATATATAGTATCCACCAACAGGGCCGACCCTGGGCCTGTGCAACCTGTGCGGTTGCATAGGGCCAGTTAAAATGAAGGCCCGATTTTTTTCTATTTTCCATTCTTTCTATCTAAAAAAATTGCCCAAATATAATAAAGGCCCAGTTACCATGAAGGCCCAAAATTTTACTTTAACTTAAAAATCTTTTGGTCTACTCAAAAAAAACCTTTTCATCTTCCTCCTAGAAATCCAAGCACCCGGGTCCCCAAGAAATCCACCTCTCTCTAATCAGAAAATCCACTTCTCTCTCTCTCTCTCTTGTAGCAGGTGGTACAAATCCTACTGTTCCAGAGAGTCCCCCTACGGCTTGAAGTCCAATTTATGTGTAGTTGTTCACGTAATAAAGATACGACCTTTTAAAGGTTGGTCTTCTGAATCCTTGTTGCTCTGGTAATTTTTCAAAGATTTATATTCACTATACACTTAATTTTTGTTGATAATGAGAAGTGGGTCTGTGGGTCTGTGGGATTTGTTGATATTGAAGGGTTTCAATGCTGAGGAAGAATCAGAATTTCATTGTGCCCGAAACTATAGCAGCTGGAGCTAATCCAACTTGCTGCTCCATTTCGACGTAGTGATGAGGAAAGCTATGAGAGTCTACAGTTTGCAGTGTCCAACCTTAATTGCTAGTTTTCTTCTCTGTTGTAGATCATATTTGGGCTGTTCGAAACTAATCTTCTGTCTGTACTTAATGGTTCCGGGGTTCCTGGAGTTGATGGAGATGAGGAAGCAGAAGATGTTGATGACTTGGATAATGTGTTTAACTATCCTCAAGACAGTTGCATAGAGAGGAATTGAAGGTTGGACAGATTATCATGATTCAACTGGTATGCATAGTAATTAGTACATATACATAAATGTTTGTAATTAAGGCAAGAGATTTAATTTTTAAATGGTACATATACATAAATTGTTGTTTTGTTTATTAAGGTTTTCTCATGGAACTCCTACAAGATGCTGGAATTTTAGAGAGATCAGAAATTTTTGAAGATACTAAAGTTTGCAACTTGAAAGGTATTTTTAAATGAATTTATATAAAATTATGATTGATATAGAATGTACGCTACTTATATTTTTCAATTGAATTCGTATAATATATATAAGTACTAGGTTTGCCTGTTGACACGTGCCTACGGCACGTCTTCAGAATGGTGCACCTTGTTTGATCATAAAAAATAGTTTTGGAGGTCCAGCAAATTAATTGAAGTAGCAAACATAGAGCAAAAAACATATTATATGTTTTTTTTTGATTTTTTTGAATTATTTTTAAAGTTTTTAAATTTTTAAAATTTTAAATTTTAAATTTTTAAATATTTTAAAATTTAAAAAAATATATTTTTTTTAATTTTTTAATATTATATAGAAGAGAGAGGGAGAGAGAGAAAAAAAAATTTAAATAAATATAGGAGTTGTTTTGGGTGGGAGATTTGAATTTGAGTTTTGAGAGACTTTTGGGGGAAAAATATGTTTTGTAAGGTTAGATCTGGGCCTTTAATTTTTTTGGGGATTGAAGGAGAGCCACTTGATAGCTTTCTTTGTGTTTTATTATATAGATATATACATGACATCGAAACCAATTTAATACTAAAATTAGTATTGGAATATGTAAAGAAGGCCCAATTTATTTTTTTGCACAAGCCCCTAAAAATCTTAGGACCGGCCCTGTCCACCAACACAAAGAATCACTAATAAGCAAGAAGATATATACTTAGAAATATTTTATTTGGGCTAAATTTTCTAAATTACAGTTTTTAAGCAAAGCAGAATACCAGATAAAAAGTGCATCTTCTACCTACTTTTTAATGATGACAGTGATTTATAGTTTAATGCCAATAATATGCATTACTTTTAAATTTCCAATTTTATTAGAAAATAATGTACATATTAGAGGTTAGGATCACAGAAAGCTCGTGATTCTGTCTAATTACAAAATTAATTTACGAATGAACAATTATAGTTATTCCTATTTCATACGGATGTTTTTCTAACATTTGGTTATGCGAGAGTTAATTTAGAAATATATCATATAAACTGTAAAAGGTTATGCGAGAGTAAATTTTAGAAATATATCATATAACCTGTAAAGCATATGAACTCATTATAAATTAAGATTCACTATCACATACAGGCTTAAATCCTAGCACAAACAGGTTTACAATCCAATATATATGGACTAGAAAAAGAACACGATCTTCATGAAAATTTAAACAAATTTAGATTTATTAATTACGGACTCCCACAGACTCCCTGATTCACCTTGGGACTCCCACAGACTCCCTGATTCACCTTGGGAGAAAGGCACCAGTCTACCAGCAAAACGAGAGCGTTCAGGTGAGAGAACGGGAGAGAAGTGTGGTTAATTTACATTTAGGAAATAATAAAAGCAATTTTACAATCAAAATTTTAATGCTAATACAATGATGATAATAACTATAATAAATCAATAAACAAATTTTATGCCTAGGAGTACAAACTATTTTAAAGTTTGAATAAAATAAAATAAATTTTAAGAATATAGCAAAATTTTATCACTTCTCACATACTTGGTCTTACACGTATGTGCTCATGGGTATGATGTGCTATAGATTGGTGCATATGCATTAAGCTTCCTAAAACCTATCAACTACTTGCTTTCAGCATGGTTCCAAGAATCGGCTAATCTATACACACAACAAACGAGAGTTTCCCTACTAATACTTTTGGAAGTCGAGATCTGGTAACACCTCTAATGATAATTAGTGCTTGCCTGAAGGCAGTGACGTGCCAGTGTGCCACGTAATCAATATTCGATGGGTAGTAAGGAAGCCCAAATTCAATATTTACAAAAATAACCAGTTGATTCAAAATACCAATATCGATTGTGTAAACCATGGGTTTGTGCTGCCTCACTTTTATATCATGCTCCCACATATATCTCTTTTTTTTACTTCTCTCAATATGGTATTATGTTTGAGTATGCCTACCCCACAACTATAACTGTGGGCTTATGGTATTATGTGTTCTAGCCTTTGAGGGAGTGTGAATTGCAAGATTATACTTGCAACATAATGTATGAAATGTCTCTAGAAAATGAATACGAAATGAGAAAAGGAATCACGTAGCTTACTCCATCTAGGATTAATGATGGAGAAAAAGTGAAAGCCTAGCTGGAGGAAAACTGATGTTTCAAGATAACAAACTGTGAGGTTCTTACTTTTGATAACAACTCTTGGCTCTCAGGCGGTTGCATTTTCAGGCTCTGGGGTAAGATAACAGTAAGCAGCTCCGGTTTTTCTGCTCTTAAAGCTCCTCTAATAACAGCTGCATTAGTCCCTGATGCTCCTGAGGTAAAAATATGATTTTTCTGCACAGAAATAGGTTCTGTTTATTCAGCAGTGTAAGAAGTTCAGAATCATGTAAAAATGATAAGAGGTTCCAGTGAAGAATTAACAAAATACCGTTATCACCATAGCATAGCTGAGAATCTCAATAAGCTGCTGATGCATGAATCCCATATTACGTGTTCCAAAGAAGCCAATCGCTCTTGGTCCTTGTTGTTGGATGGCTAGTAACTCCTGGAAATAGTATGTGATAAGAAAAATCAATTCAAACTTAGTTAAGTTATCGTCTTATCAAATTACACTTGAAATATCTGGAGCACATGTAAAGCAAATGATGATAATCAGTTTGTTTACTGTGCATGGACACAGGTTCCTGCATCCATATACAGGAAACACATTAAGGCTCAGATACAATGAAACATAGAGTTTCCTATTTATTCTCATGAGTGAGATCAACCAACATAATTCAGTTGTATTTATTAATGACCTCAGTTTGAGGCCATAAGGGTGAGCTCTGATTATTAGAGGTGGTGGTGGTAAACGGAGATGACAGATAGTGCAGCTGACCCCAGATATTTGGGTTAAGGGCTTTGTTGCTTTTGTTGTAGTTACAACCAAATGTTTGGGAACCGTAAAATAAGTTAATGAAAATAATCATCTTTCCCCAAAGAGATAAGAAACCTATAAGAGAATATAGGGTATACCTGGAGATAATCTAGATCGGGAATGGGCTTATATTCAGCAAGCACAGTGCTTGAACCTTCAACAACAGACTGAAGTTGAGTCGGTACTTGGCCTCCAATATCCTCATCAGACCCAAACATAACAGCTTCACCAGCGTCTTGATTACTCCAACTACATTTATCTTGATCTTGTCTCGCACATCCACAAAGCCACTATACCAGTACATAAAAAAAGTCCCTGGTAGTAAATCATTAGTGAAAACCAAATATGTATATATATATAAGCAAGTAAACTACACTTAGTATCAAATTAATATCATAATGCTTGGTCATCCATTACTTCATATCATGTAAAAAAAGGATCATGTCCTGTAGGTCTGTAAGTGAAGAAAAAAGAAATTTATATGTAAGAGGTTTGACAATGTATGTTGGTGCTTACCATACCATGTATGAATAGTATCAGACAGAATAAGTATATAAGTGACAAAATCATACTATGATCATCAAAAGATGAAAGCACAATCACCTTTTGCTCACAGTTCTCTTGGTAGCACCAACTAGTACAATTATATCATGCACATTAATTCCTCAGACCGTACAGTGATATGTTTAAGTACAATTTTACATTTTTTTTTCAAAACCTAGTTATCCTTGGTCAGGTCACATGACTATATGAAATGCCTGAACTTAACTGTATGTTTGATTAAATACACAATGCACACCACGAGAAGAATGCCATTAGGGACCACATAAATGTTTGATGTGGTAAGACACTAAATTATAATCACAAACTGTAAGCTGAGAAAGAGATGAAACTCCAGGTCACCTCAGTTATTGCCCTACCCTATTAGATATTTTCCAGAAGACTTGGAATCAATACTTAGAATCAACAGCAAAAGGAAACCCAACAAAACATACAATAGTAACAAATCAAAACTCTATTGTGTTGGCAGCATCAAAGACAAATGGGGACAAATGCGAGAGACCATGTGATGAGGACATCGGTTCTGTTTTATTTTTATTTTAAGATTTATCCATATATAGTTTATTTGAGAGATTTGTTTGATTAATTTGTTTTAGATTTGAGAGATTTGTTTTGAATTTGTTTTGAGCCTATATATAGGCCTTTGAGAATAATGAGAAATTATGCTATTCTTGATTTTTTTTAAAAATTGTGTTGAGTTATTGCTCTTCATCCCTCTTTTTGTGTGAGACAATTGTGAGAATTATTAGAGTTTGTGAGAAATCTTAATAAAATATTAGGGTTTGTGATAAACTCTAAACTACACCCCCAAAATCCCCAAATTAATTAAACCCCACATCTCCACTTCTCTCTTCTCTTATTTCTTCTTCTTTCTCTCTCATTCTTCCCGATCGACATCTTCCCCCAAACCCATCGCCGTCGTTGACCACCCCACCCTCGACGCCATCGTCGATTACCACCATCCACCAACCCGCTGCCTCTCCCCTCACTCTGACGAAACCCTAATTCCCAAATTCCTTCCACTTCTATGTCAGGATTTGGGTTATGGTGCGATCTCGAACGAGCCATAGGAGGAAGATGGGGAAGCTAGAATGGACGACGAGAAGATTTTAGAAGATTTTAGAAGATTTTTATTCATATTCCATACTGAAAAGTTACAGATCTTTATGGGAGAGGTGGTTAGATGGTTTCACTACAGGACAAAACTTGGAGCACGTGCATAGTGCACTAAAACCCTTCCCGCCATCTGCCTATTTCGTTTACAGGCGCTCTTTTCACATTCAAATAAAAGAGTGTGTATAGCACGTAAAACACTGATACGGATATACATATACAACTCTACTCTGATACTCTGCTAATACTCTGCTAACATAGAACCCATCATGGCAGACTTCGTTAATGGCCCATAACTGTTCGGAGACGCTGACGATCGGAGATACCACTGCCGATGACGACCCTAACAACTCCCCCTCTTACAGCGAGCTTGTCCCAAGCTCGAAGTTAGGAAATCTGACACGGAGGTCATCGATATCTATCCAGGAAGCATTTTCCACAGCTGAATTTTTCCATTTGATCAACAACTTGATGCCGACTCTATTGTTCTTTTTGAACATCCTCCGTCCCAACACCTGCTCTGGTCCTCTTCGTCGTTAACCGGAACTCACCACTGCAGCAATTCAGGTGAAACCTCTGGCAGATGGTTCCCATGGCAGCGTTTGAGTTTTGAAACGTGGAAGACAGGATGAATTGAAGCACTCGGGGGTAATTCTAGACGATAAGCGACTATGCCTATCCTTTCTATAATGCGATAAGGACCAAAGAATCGGGGAGAAAGCTTCTGTGGGTTAGATCCTCGTATAGTCACTTGTTTGTATGGTTGCAGTTTCAAAAACACCGAATCCCCAACTGCAAATTCCCTCTCCTTTCTCCTCTTGTCAGCAAATAGCTTCATCCTCTGTTGAGCCACTGTCAAGTTGTCCTTCAACAGCTGCAGCATTTCATCTCTAGAAAGTAATCCTTCTTCCACTTCTTGCACAGCTGCCGTTCCTGGCACATATCGCAACAGTGTCGGGGGACGTTGCCCATATACTCCTTGAAATGGAGTGATACCCGTTGACACATGCCAGTTGGTATTGTACCAAAACTCCGCCCACCCCAAAAACTTACTCCACTCTCTAGGATTCTGTCCACTCAAACACCGCAAGTAGAGTTCTAAGGCTTTGTTTACAATTTTCGTTTGTCCATCACTATGCGGGTGGTAAGCGGTGGAGCGCCTCATCTTACACCGCTGAAGAGCGAAGAATTCCTTCCAAAACTTGCTCATGAATATCGGATCCCTATCACTTACTATACTTCGTGGCATTCCATGGAGTCGATACACCTGATCAATGAAGACTTGTACTATGGACTCCACAATGTAAGGGTGTGAGATTCCGATGAAGTGGGCATACTTTGTTAAACGATCTACCACAACCAAGACAGCATTCTTTTCCCCCTCTTAGGTAATCCTTCGATGAAGTCCAGGGAGATGTCTTCCCAAACTCTCTCAGGTATTGGAAGAGGATTGAGTAACCCCGCAGGCAACAAAGTTTCGTACTTATTTCTTTGGCAAATTAAACACTCTTTAATTCCCAACTTCAATTCCTTAGTGATTCCTTCCCAAAGGAAGGTTCTTTTGATTCGATGTAAGGTTTTATGGTACCCAGAGTGTCCGCCAGTGTTTGAAGCATGGAACTCAAGGAAAATCAGCTTCTTCACTTCTGCATCAGGACTGATAAGAATCCTTCCTTTATAATACCACAAGCCCCCTACGAATCTATAGAGATTATTGTCTAGCTTCCCTTCCCTTTGCCTTTCATCCAGTTGCTGGAAATATGGGTCTTGTACCACCATTTGCTTAATATCATCAACCCACTGGGGTACGACTACAGAGATTTCAAAGCAAGTTTCTAGAATTCCCTTTCTTCTCAAGAGGCCATCTGCAGCAGAATTTAAAGTTCCCTTTTTATATTCAACTGTGACAGTAAATCCCAATAGTTTCCATAACCATTTCTCTTGAATTTCTGTGTTGATCTTCTGTTCTAAGATGTGTTTAATGCTTTGTTGATCTGTACGAATCACAAATTCATTCCCCAAGAGATATTGTTGCCACTGTTTGATAGCTTGCAGAATTGCCATTACTTCTTTTTCATAAGTAGAGAGTGTCAAGTTCCTTCCCTTTAATGCTTTACTCATATATGCAATGGGGTGGAGATCTTGCATGAGAACAGCTCCTATACCTTCCTTGAACGCATCAGTCTCTACGACAAAGGGTTTTGCAAAATCAGGAGCTTGCAAGACTGGCGTTGCGGTCATTGCCTTCTTGAGCTTTTCAAAAGCTTGAGTAGCTAGAATCGACCACTTGAATGCAATTTTTCTTCAGGAGCTGAGTGAGAGGTGCCACAATGCTTCCATAATCTTTCACAAACCTACGGTAATATCCTGTGAGACCCAGGAAACCTCTCAATTCCTTGATTGTACTTGGCTCTGGCCATTCCTCCACTACCTTAATCTTGTTAGTATCAATGGCAATTCCCTTAGAACTGATAGTGTGTCCCAAATATCCCACAGTGGTTCGCCCAAAACTGCATTTACTAGCTTTGGCCAGCAAGTGATTATCCCTGAGCACCGTTAGAACCTTCACTAAATGTTGCAGGTGCAACTCCCATGAAGAGCTGTAGATTAATATGTCATCGAAGAGGACAAGGACAAATTGTCTGAGATACTCACTGAAGATGGTGTTCATAAGATTTTGGAAGGTTGTTGGTGCGTTAGTAAGCCCAAAGGGCATCACCACAAATTCAAAATGCCCATGGTGAGTCCTAAACGCAGTTTTGGGTATATCTTCACTGCTAACCCTGATCTGATAGTACCCCGACCTCAGATCTATCTTGCAGAAATACTGGGCTCCATTCAACTCATCCAACAGCTCATCTATAATAGGGATGGGGAATTTAGCCTTGAAGATTTGGTTATTGAGAGCCCTATAGTCGACGCACATCCTCCAACTGCCGTCTGACTTTTTGATCAAAATCACAGGAGATGAGTAGGGGCCGTGGCTTGGTCTAATTAAGCCTGAGTTGAGCATTTCTCTTGTTTCTCAATCTCTGCCTTGTGAGAATGGGGGTGTTTATAGGGTCTTAGGCATACAGGCTTCTGTCCATCTTGTAGGGAAATTTTGTGGTCGACACTTCTATGTGGGGGTAGGTGCATTTCTTCAGAGAACACTTCAGCGAATTGTTGAAGTATGTTGTGGATATCAGGTGCAAATATCTCTTCATTACTTTCCTTCTCTTCTACTAAGTGTTGTGCTTGTATCATGTAAGCCTGACAGATACAATTCTTGAGACTCCCCAATTCCGAAGCTTCCATCATCTGCAGTTGAGGAGGGACCAAGCCTTGCAACCTCTTTATCCTTCCTTCCACCTTGAAGTCCATGGTCATCTCACAAAAATCCATAGTGACTGGTCCCAATGTATGCAGTCAATGAGCTCCTAGAACCATTTGCGATGGCCCCAAGGGTAACAGCAGTAACTCTGCTTGTAATGGTACTCCCTGGACTGAGAAGAAAGCATTCTCCACCTTCTCTTCGCTATGCATCACCTGACCATTAGCAACAATCACATTGTATCGGAGCTCTTTGTTAACTTGCAAATTTGCCTTCACAGCTGTGTGAGGGTCGAGGTAATTATGAGTAGACCCCGTGTCAATTAGAATGTTCACTTCTTTGCCGTTGATGGTACCCTTAACTCTCATGGTTTGTGGGTATATTTGAGTCCCTATCAAGGCGTGTAGGGAGATTTCTGGTTGTTGTATGCTGGGGTTGGGTGTGGGAAAACATTGATAATTTTGAAAGTGTTTGTGTGATGAGGAGATGGGTGGTGGTGAGGTAGTAGGAGTAATTGGTAAGGATTCCTATGCCATGGCAGCATTCATATGGACTTCTTCATCTTCATCCTCCTCTAAGCATTCAATGTGGTAGAATTTTTGAGTCTTGCAAATGTGGCCTGAGGTGTACTTCTCTTCACAATTGAAACACAACCCTCTTGCTCTCCTGTCCTTCATCTCTTGCACACTTAGTCTTCTAGGAACAAAACTGGGGTTGGAAGATTTTGGAGTTGAGGTGTTAGCAGTAGCAGCAGGAATAGGTGCCATTGGAGTTGGTTTGCGCGAAAGGCACTTGATAATTCTTCTCGAGACATGCCTATTTTTCTTCGAAACCTTTAGTAAACCCACAGCTTCATTCACATTCCTAGGCCTCTGCGACTTAACATCCCACCTAATCTCGTCCCTTAATCCATTGATGAAGGTACTCAAATAATGTTTTTCAGTCCAATCCTCAACAAAGTTGGAGAGTTGATCAAATTCCTGGATGTAAGGCTCTAGATCTCCTTTTTATTGAAGTTTGGACAGCATTCCGCTGTAGTCTTGAAACTCCGTAGGGCCAAACCTAGTGAGCAACTCCTCCAAGAATTGAGGCCACGTAATCTCTTGCATTTTCGGTTTGACATGTCTGCGAAACCTGGGCAGCTCTTCCTCTCAGATTGAGTGATGCGTATTTGAGTTTTTGAGTCTCCGGGACCTCATAAAACTCCACGAATTGTTCTACGCCACATATCCACTCAATTTGATCTCCTTCCTGAAAAATTGGGAACTCCACCTTGAAGGGGGTTCTAAATAACCCTCCATTTTCCTGCGCTCCTGTGAAATTGTTAGCAATTTGATAGTTGGGGTATATTACCTCTCTATGAGTAATCCGCGGTGGTGGAGTAAGAAGTATGGGTGGATTGGGAGGAGTCGGAAGTATGGGTGGATTGGGAGGTCGATGTGGGGACTGTTGCATCATTGCTAGCATTGCATCAAATCTAGCATTCATCCTTGTTTCCATTGCCGTGAATCGATCATTGATTCCCTCTGCGACTGCTTCTACTCTCTAGGTGAGATATCCGCTCCTTAATTGGATCTCAGCCATTTGACTCTTGAGATTGGCCACATCGCCTTCCAACATTGTACTCCCTTCATCACGTCCATCGCCTTCGCTATAACCTAGCTCTGATACCAAGTTGTCGGGATTTGGGTTATGGTGAGATCTCGAACGAGCCATGGGTGGAAGATGGGGAAGCTAGAATGGATGACGAGGGAGATGAGAGAAGATTTTAGAAGATTTCAGAAGATTTTTATTCATATTCCATACTGAAAAGTTATAGATCTTTATACGAGAGGTTGTTAGATGGTTTCACTACAGGAAAAAACCTGGAGCACGTGCATAATGCACTAAACCCCTTCCCGCCATCTGCCTATTTCGTTTACAGGTGCTCTTTTCACATTCAAATAAAAGAGTGCGTATAGCACGTAAAACACTGATACGGATATAAATATACAACTCTACTCTGATACTCTGCTAATACTCTGCTAACATAGAACCCATCATGGCAGACTTCGTTAATGGCCCATAACTGTTCGGAGATGCTGACGATCGGAGATACCACTGCCGATGACGACCCTAACATTCTAAACCCTAATCCCCAAATTTCCGTCTCCACCGACCATCTCGCCATCCCCTTGACCCCCCTCGACGGCCACCCGCACCACCACTACGATCTCTGCTACCTCCCAATGCTGCTACTCCTCTTGACCTTGTTGCTCGCCGACTACACCACCGCCGGCTGCGACCACTCTTGCTCCCTTTGCTGCGTCGCCACCTGACTGCAGCCAACCAGCCATCAAGCACCCCTTCGGTAGCCTGCAATTCCAAACAGCAACTCAATCCCGGCATCTTGGTCACACGTTCTTCGAGCCCTGGGTAATTTCTTTCCAGTTCTCAAATACTTGTGATACTGCTTTATCATTTCTATAATATTATTTGATTTATCTGTCGTCCACAAATATTGAGAGTGTGTGTTTCTACTTGCCAATTAGCGTACGAATCTTTATTGCATATCTTACTTGCTAAGAACGATTAAGTAAATTGTTGATTATTAGGTGAGAATCTTTAATTAGGCTTGTTAACGTATTTCAATTCTTGAAAATCAATCGAACCAGTTAATTGTTTTAATTTCTAATTTAATCCGCATTACATGTTGGTAAACTTAATCTTTTAATATTCTTGAAAATTCTCTATTTACGGGTTAAGTTTACATCACCATGAGAGAGAAATATTTTAAATATATATGGGGTACATAATTTTATAGTATATCATTTCTATATTAAAAAGTTTATATTTTGTAACATGTAATTTACAACTTAAAATTCATAATTTATTGTTTATTTTATAAAAATGTATCACACCAAACCCATTTTACGTAACTCATAAGTAAAAATACCCCCATTCTGCAACTTGCTTTCTTAGTAATGTGATGTTTAATATCACTTTCAAACTACAAAATTATCAAACCGAAAAAAATGCTAATATTACTATCTTGGGCCCAATTCAACCACTCCTAAAAACAGCATGAACTTAACAAAACCATTCCTAACACTGGCAAGATGATGACAAACCCATTTTCTGTAACTCTCCTGCTCCTTCCTTCCATTATTTCATCACTAGATATTCCCTAATCTATACTAAAAGAAAAATGAACACATACTCAACCCCCCTCACATCTCAAACTAGAAGCAAACCTCATTGACCCACAAAAATTCAACATATTTATGGCATACCCAAATCCCAATTCACCACCATTACAAAATCCACTCACTTTTTTTATAACCATAATAGTATCAAATGCAACAGCCTATATCACCATTTTTACCAATCAAACACTATCATAACTTACAACCCTAATTTCCAAAATACCCACTTAAGAAAAAAAGCAGGAAAAAAAAAAAGGTAAGATTACCTTAGGCTTCTTGCTAGAGGTAGCCCAACTCCTAACAACAGAGGGTTTGAGAAAGGTAGGGTTTTCCAGGGAGTTGGTGAAATCGAGGGATACGGATTGAATGGGAGAAGAAAGGGCTGGCCTTGATGGAAGATGAAGAAGCCCCAATGGAGGAAGACAACTGATCATCTTTTTTTTCTATTGCCAAAAAAACACCTTTTTTAGAAAGATTGCTCTTTACTTTCTTACTCGTTTTTTTTTTCCTTCCTTTTTGTGTGCGTGTGTGTGGGTTTTAAGAGATATGAGGAGAGAGAAGTGAGGCAATTTGTTCAGCTCTTCTACTCTTTGTTGGGATTTGTCTGCTTGCTTTCTTGTTTGTACTGTCGTTTGTTTTCTTATTGATTAATTGTTGAGTGAAGTCATTAAATTAAAAACATCATGGGATTTTTAGTTGACATAAAATCAAATTAACTTTTTGAAAGAAGAAAGGGAAAAAAAAAAACTTTCTCACTCATAAAGGTTGACATATTCTTGGCTTTTGTTTTTCTTATACTTATTTTTAGGTTTATTTTTTGGCATAATACTTGTTTTTAGGTTAATCAGGGATTTAAGCATCAATTCTATATGCATGGGTATATGAGTAATGCATCAATTGTCTTTGAACTTTTTGTTCCTTAACTTGAAATAAAATGTGTGCCAATTAATTGAAAGCAAAATATTTAATTCTTTCTATATATTTTAGCCTCATCTCTCCCATTTTAATGTACAACTAAAAAATTTTCTTCTTTTCCAAATAAAAAAGAAGAAAAAAAATCAAGACACTGATTGAGTACGGAAAAACAGAGTTACACCAAATTAGGGCTGCAAACGAATCGAGCTATGCATGAGCTATTCAACTCGAGCTCGATCAAAGCTCTGTCAAAGCTCGACTCGAGACGAGCTCAAGCGAAAATCGAGTCGATAGCTTAACGAGCAGAACTCGAGCTTGGTTTTTTTAATTTTAGGCTAAGCTCACGAGCTGTTCAGCTCGAATTCGGTCAAAACTCGGTCAAAGTTCGGCTTGAACCGAGCTCGAGCTCAAAACTAAGCTCAATTCCTTAACGAGACGAGCTCGGGCTTGAAGATATTCGGCTCGGCTCGATTGCAGCCCTACCCCAAATGTAGCAACAATGTGACATACCTGATGTGATGTTTCTGCCTACAAATGGATCGGGTTTGTATAGCCATACTGCTTGATTCATGGTTGACCTCAATCAATATTGGATGAGCAAGTCAGAACACCGAGTTAGCAATTGATATAGCCATGCATCAACTCTTCCAGACCTAGTGGGAGGTCTCCAACATGGTAAAACCAAGTAGCGGTAGTATCAAGAATTTTTTTTCCCTACAGAGCCACTTGGTGAAAATAGTTACCAAACTTATTCAAAAATATTTACCAAACTGGCTCATTTTTGAAACGTCGGTATAAAACGATATTGATATTGCCAATACCGGCGTACGTTATTTTGATGTTGTTGTTGTTAACAGCGGCAACTGTTAAATTTTTTTTAATATGCCACTATTGGAAGTAACGTCATATGTTCATTTTTCAATCAAGACTTGAGTATTAGGAGCTCTCTAACTTGATAAAAAAATTGTTAGTATGAATCATCTTATAACTGATGCCGCAATCCTAAATAAGAGAAACCTTATGCGGGATTCGTTATTGAGGATAGCAGAATCAGTTATAATATTGCTTACATATAAATTGTGGCCCCCTCTTTTCCTTCCCCTTTCACTTTATCTCTTTCTCCCTCCACCCCTGAACACAAAACCCTAAAATCCTAGATCCCACACTTCTCCTTCACTCTGTGATCTTTCTTATCCCTAAAAATTAATAAAATCTTAATTCGTCAACAATAATCCTCATCCCCTGTGATTCCATCATCTCTCTCTCCCCCCACTTGGATCTCAGTGCAGAACCTTCTGTAGCTCTCTGAAATTGCGAAATTGCTGAGCAAATATCGAAGCATATCTAGCAACTTTCCCACTCAGCACCGAAAACATCTACGTCATTAATCTCTGTATTGTGCAAGGTAATCCAAAACCTTTAATTTGTTTTAAAATATTCACTATGTATTGAGATTTATTTGTATGTATGCATATAAATATGTAGTGTATTGAGATGTTGTGGAGATTGATATGAGTAGTAGTATGATACGAGTATTGAGGCATGCTTTCAATATTGATATTGATATGAGTAGTGTATTGATACGAGCAGTCAATAGTCGAATTTTTAATATAAGAGAATTTATCTATTTTTCAAAATGTGAAAAATTGTATATGTATGAATGGATATGCGCAGTGTTTTTAGATGTTGTCAATATTGATATGAGTAGTGTATTGAAACGAGTAGTGTAATCTCAATACGAATTTTGTTCATGAGAAATGCTTTATTAATGTTGACAGGAAAATTGTGCGAGCGAGTGGATCGTTACAGCCGTCAGGCAGTAGTAGAAGAAAATAATTTTGGGGAAAATAATTCTTATTCTTCTTGTTCTTTATTCTTTACTGTATACAACTATATATAAGGATTACATTCTTGGAGAAGAAGAAAAGAGATTGAGAGAAGATTTGGAAGATGAGAGATTTGGGGAATCTGTTTCCTATATTAGGAAACAGAATATACAATTACTATATTTCAACACTCCCCATCAAGTTGGTGCATAGATATCGAGCATACCCAACTTGTCAATAAATTTCAAGAAGAGCTGAGTCGAAACGGCCTTGGTTAGGATATCTGCGAGTTGATCTTCTGACTTCACTTTGGATATCTCAATAACTTTCTCATCTAATTTTTCTTTGATGAAGAATCTGTCCATCTCTACATGTTTCGTCCTATCATGCTAAACTGGATTAGCCGCAATATCACACGCCGCTTGACTGTCACAATACACCTTCATAGGTTCCTTTGGACCATAGCCTAAGTCCTGCAACAGGAGTTTTAGCCATAAAGCTTCTGTTATACTTAAAGCTACTCCGCAATACTCAGCCTCTGCACTAGAGCGTGGAACAACATTTTGCTTCTTGCTCCTCCATCTAACTAAATTTCCTCCAACAAAGGTGAAATATCCTGAAGTGGAGCGCCTATCGATTGTAGGTCCTGCCCAATCAGCAATAGTATATGCCTTAACCTTCAAGTGACCATGTTTCGCAAATAAGACTCATTTTCCTGGGGCTGACTTAATGTATCTCATAATTCTCATTACCGTGTCCATATGTTGTTCTCGAGGTGCATGCATAAACTGACTTACCATACTTAAAGCATATGACAAATCTGGCCGTGTATGTGCAAAATAATTAGTCGTCCAACCAATCTCTGATATCTTTCCTTATCACAAGGCACATGATCCGCTTCGTTGCATAGTTTCAGTCATTCTTCCAATGATGTACTAATCGGTTGACAAGCGAACATTCTAGTTTCCTTCAATAAATCCAGAGCATATTTTCTTTGAGAAAGAAATATCTCCTTTCTTGAGCGAGAAACTTCAATACCAAGGAAGTATCTCAAAGGACCAAGATCTTTCATTTCAAACTCTTGTGACAAGTAGTTCTTTAATGCCTTCATCTCCTCAGGATCATCTCCAGTTACTATCATATCATCAACATAAATAATAAGAGCAGTAATTTTACCTTCTTTCCTTTTTAGGAATAGAGTATGATCAGAATTACTCTGATCGTATACGAATGTCTTCATTGATTTTGTAAATCTATCAAACCAGGCTCTTGGTGACTGCTTCAGTCCATACATTGCTTTCTTCAGACGACATACTTTGTTGCTGTAATGGACTGGTCTGTTCGACCCTGGTGGAAGATCCATATAGACTTCTTCTGTCAATTTCCTATGCAAAATGCATTCTTCACATCAAATTGCTCCAACAACCAGTCAAGATTTGCAGCAAGTGACAGTAGAACTCGAATAGTATTGAACTTTGCCACAGGTGCAAATGTTTCGTCATAATCAATTCCATAAGTTTGAGTGTACCCTTTGGCAACCAGCCTTGCCTTGTACCGCTCTATCGAACCATCCGATTTATATTTCACTGTATAAATCCATCTGCATCCTACTGGCTTCTTCCCTGCTAGCAGCTCGACTATCTCCCAAGTCTCATTCTTCTTCAAGGACTTCATCTCCTCATCCATAGCTGCTTTCCACCTTGGATCGGCTAAGGCTTCCTGCACACTGTTAGGAATAGATACAGCAGATAATTGATTCAGAAATGCCTTATTTGATTCAGACAATCGGTGAGTGGACACATAATGACTCATGGGATACTTGACTTTACTAGTGGGATTAGGCTCGTAAGTGGATTTTGGGATACCTCTAGTAGTACGGTTTGGGAGTTCTCTTCTTGGAGCTTCGGATAGCGATGACGATTGGTTTTGGGGTTCTGCTGGGAGTAGAGATAGATCTAATGGTACTGGTGGTGGAGAAGGTTCAGATGGTGCTGGAGATGGAGATGGTTCAGATGGTGCTGGAGGTCGAGATGGCTCATCTTCATGGAGGTTCAGCACTGACTACAGATCTTCGTGAAATTTTTTTCCTCAACCAAGTCTTCATTCGAATGATCGTCATTACTTACATCCTGATTTTCTTCCCTTATATCTGATTGTTCAGTTTGAATAGTAACTACTTCATCATAGGAAATAGTTTGAACTTCACTTCGGTACTCTCCTTAAAGTTCAACCTCAGAGGAAAAATACATCTCATCTTCATGGAACACAATATCCATAGTCACAAACATCTTTTGAGTTGGTGGGTGATAGCACCGATACCCTTTCTTATTCTGTGCATATCTTACGAAAACACAACGGACAGCTCGAGGAGTTAACTTATTGCGTTCATGTTGATGAAGATGAACAAATGCAACACACCCAAATACACGAGGTGGCAAGTTGACGACTTTTGGTGCATTCACAGCTTCAGTTAATGCTTGGAATGGTGTGAGAAAGTTTAGGATATTAGAGGGAACTCGGTTGATTAAGTATGCAGCAGAAGTAAGGGCTTCTTCCCAATAAATGAGTGGCATATTTCCATGGATGAGAGAAGCACGGACCACTTCGGACAAATGTCTATTTTTCCTTTCTGCAACCCCATTCTATTGAGGTGTATACGAGCATGTAGTCTGATGAACAATTCCGTGTTCCACCAAATATTGTTGCAGATTTGAACTCAGGTATTTTCCACCATTATCTCTCCTAAGAACTTGAATCTGTGATTTATACTGAATCATAACATGCTTGTGAAATTTCTGAAACAAACCACTAACTTCACTTTTCGACTTCATCAAACAAATCCAGGTCATACGCGTACAGTCATCAATAAAGGTCACAAACCATTTGGCTCTTCCAAATGTAGTGGTTTTGGATGGACCCCAAACATCAGAATGAATAATCATAAAAGGTAGGGAGCTTTTACTTGGACTTGGAGGAAAAGAGACACGATGACCTTTTGCGAGTTCACACACATCACACCGAAAGGCAGATATATCCAACTTCAAAAATAAACTTGGAAATAATTTCTTCAAATAACCAAAAGAAACATATCCTAGACGTCGATGCCATAGCCAAATATCTTTTTTCTTCTTCTCATCTTGGGATCCTTCCACACTTAGAGCTTGAGTCAACTTGCTCGAACATTCAGATTCTAAATTCAGGTAATAGAGCTTCCCGTGCCTAACCCCATAACCAATCGTCTTGCGAGTCCGAATATCCTTAAACACGCAATGGGAAGGCCAAAAGACTACAATACAATGTAAGGCAGTAATTATTTGAGCAACAGATAATACGTTGAAATTCAAGGATGGCACAACTAGGACAGTATCTAAGGTTAGGTTGTTTGTGAGATGTATGGTACCCTCGCCAATAACAGTGGCAGGATCACCATTGGCAGTGGACATAGTCGATTTAGTGGATGGTTGAAAATTTTGAACTTGTCTAGAATCAAAAGTCATATGGTCGGTAGCACTCAAATCAATTATCCATGCACTATTCATAACAGAAGCAGAAATATTAAATACCTTACCATTATTACCTGCAGCTGTGACTAATATAGAGGCGAGTCCAATACTCTTCTCAGCTCTATCAGTTTGTCTCATGGTAGCGGCATAAAGGGAAAAAACAATGGATCTGATCTTCAGCAACCAATAGCAAACAACACAACTTGGTCAAGAACAGCTCCAAGTCTTCAACAAACAGCAAAACAGTAACAATCCAACACCCAAACAGCAACTCCACAGTGAATCAAAACACCAAACACCGAGATCCAAATGCCAAACACATGATCAAGATCCCTCCTTCACAAAAACACCAAACACTAATCAAATACACTTCACAAAATAGCAACACAGTGAATCCCCAAACACCAACATCAAACAACAGTAAAAGTGGCTGCAGCATCGACAACAAGGGGCTTCGGTGGTGTTGCTGGTGGCCGAAGTAGGCAGTGCAGACGCTGGAGAGGCGTCGCAGGCGGCGCGTGGGGGACAGGTAGCGCGTTCGACGGCGCACTGGGTCTGGTGTGTTTTCATCGAGGAATAGGAAAAGGGAGGTCGGGTTGTGCTGAGGAGGTCAGGGGGTTGTCTGGTGGTGCTAGAGCATTGAGGAGGAGGTGGGCGATGCTTAGGAGGGGGGAATGGCGACGAGGTTCACCGGAGAAGGTGATCGGAGAATAGGGGTTCAGGGGATTTGGGTTGATGGGTTTGGAGCTCGTTAATGGTGATGGCAGGGATGGAGGGTCGGGGTGGGGTTCTGTGGAGGCGGCATGGGCTAGGAGAGCGGCGCCAGAGGGAGGAGTGGTGACGGGGGTGCCGGAGGTCGATCGGAGAAGACACCGGAGATGGGGTTGTGCTGTTTTGGGCGGGAAGACGGGATCGGAGACGATGATCGGTGATGGGATCAACAACGGGATCAGATCAAGATGGAGGTGATCAGCCTCCTCTTCTTCTTCTTCACTTGGCCTAGATCTGATTAGGCTCTGATACCATGAAGAAAATAATTTTGGAGAAAATAATTCTTATTCTTCTTGTTCTTTATTCTTTACTGTATACAACTATATATAAGGATTACATTCTTGGAGAAGAAGAAAAGAGATTGAGAGAAGATTTGGAAGATGAGAGATTTGGGGAATCTATTTTCAATATTAGGAAACAGAATATACAATTACTATATTTCAACAGTAGTAGAGGCCAACACCATCACAAGTAAGAAGCGGTTATTATTTTTTAGCACTGAATCTTAATGTCTAATATTGTTTCTATAATAACATGAATTTATATTTTTGTGTAGAATGCCGGCCAA
Source organism: Hemerocallis citrina (assembly GCA_017893485.1). Lineage (NCBI taxonomy): Eukaryota > Viridiplantae > Streptophyta > Magnoliopsida > Asparagales > Asphodelaceae > Hemerocallis > Hemerocallis citrina. The sequence goes on from JACEHZ010000183.1 coordinate 73,449, forward strand.
CCATCTTCTTCGCATGCAGTAGGTGTGTTGTCTTCCATCGCACATGGAGGTCCAGGTTCATTAGACCCAACCCTACTCTACTTAAAAGAAGAGCATAGGTATCTGGCTGTATGGAAGGGAGAGACGAAGGCTATGAGTTTCCGGCTACACCCGACTTTGTCGGTGCACCCACGTATACTCAACTATTTGGTCAATGTCGGTATCCATGGAATGTCGATGTTGACAAATGTAAAATGTGACTGTTCATTACGTACAGCTCTTGTGAAGCGATGGAGGCCGGAGACAACACACGTCCACCTACCAGTTAGAGAGATGACGGTGATGCTACATGATGTAGCGATTATATCTGGACTTCCAATAGATGGGGCTGCCGTAATCGAAAACCTGGAGTTCAACAAAGTTTCATTTGTTAAAAACTATCATGGGAAATAGGTTGATGAGGATGAAAAAGGTGTGTTCGTCGGTGAATCAATCCGATGTTTGTGGCTATATTCAAAGTTCAACGAAAGTTTGGGAGACAACCCGACCGACTTCGAACTTCAATGTTACACTCGGGCGTACCTCGTGAGTGTGATCGAAGGTGTTATCTTTCCAAACTCTTCCGGTTTGTCGTCCACCTAATATACCTACTATCAATAGCCGACCTACACAAAGCCGGCCGTTATAGTTGGAAAAATGCGACGTTGGCTACCCTCTATCGTGCATTGTGTAACTGTGCGATGAGTTGGATACAGTTGACATGGCCAATGAGGTTATTACAGATTTGGTGCGGGAACGTATACACCTCAGTCATCCCCAGACAACGGTTCTTTCGAAAAATTGGAAGGTAGTTGATGAGAACCTTGTGATGTGGGCTCCTCTAGGGATTTATTGGACCGATGGTCACATGTGGAGAGATAACCTACGTGGAGTGTTAACGTACTACAGAAATGAGCTTGAACAACTGCGGGAAGAGTACATCAACTGGAATCATTACACCCGCGATAGACTTGAAAGACTACCTCCCTTGTGCACGGCTAACATGCAACTGTGGTTGACGAGAGCTCTACTTGTGAACTTCAATATCGTGGAGTTCTACTATCCGGATCGAGTCATTCGACAGTTCGGCGTGCAACAAAGAATCTTAGAACTCCGTATGTATGACTGATGACTACACAACATCACCGGCCAGGGTCGAATGCCAAATATTGATTGGGTCAATCATCATCGAGCTCATGTGGCCATGTGGAATGAGCGAAAATATGATTTGGTGCTTGAATGTCTCATACCCTACGATGGGTCGGAGCAAGAAGCGTACATGACGTAGTACCGTCGTGTTACGCATTTATATATGTCTCCACGAACCACTATACTGGCAGGGATCCAAATACCAATCATGAGGCACGAGGTCGAACCACAACCGGCACATTCTAGTTCTCAACCGATGTTTCAGCCCAAGGCCTCGTCATATCGACTCTTGGTTAGTAACTCGGTTGTTAAGAATTAAAAGTTAACTAGTTCCGTACATATTTTACTTATATGTGTATCATATAATTTTGTTTAACATGAGTGTATTTAAGTGTTGTTGTAGATTGATAATTTTTGGGATATTGCGTGGAAATGCGCTCGTGGGTTGAAAAGTAATGCTTCGAAGGCCATTAAGGAATTAGCGCGAGAAATTCTCCACCCATGTCAATTGTCGCTTGAAGAAGTTGGAGACAAACCACAACTCAATGCCCTTCTAGCTCCGAATCAAGCACAAGCTCAACCTCCGCCACCACCACCAAGACAAGCTCAACCTCCTTCCCCATGACAAGCTCATACAACCATCACATGGCCAATGGCGGAAGAGCGTTACTCGGCCGAGGGAATGTGCCTAACTTCAAGCGCAAGAATGTGCATGGTCATAAGAAATTGTAGAAGAGAAAGTCGGGCATGAAGAGGAGGTTGACCCACATATACCCGTGTCACAGTTGAAATAGAACGTACACAGAGAGTCCCACAATGGAAGAGGAGCAAGCCGTAACACTACACGCCTAGTTAGTCTATGTATGATTATGCATGACTCCTATAACTGTGAACTTGGGTTACTATGTGAACTTTGGATATAGTGTACTTGGTTGTTGTGAGCTTTGGATAATTATGAACTTCTGTGTGCATGTATATGTTTTGGATAATCGTGAACTTTGTTGTTGTTGATTATGCATGATTCATATACCATATTGTGTTGTGAACTTTCTTGTTGTTCCGTATGCATGAATACAAAATTTGATATATATGGCTGAGGTTGATTAGTGAGAAATTTGTACATGTCTGATACACAGCTTGAAGATCTCTGGATTTTTTTGTTAAAAAGTTCAAATAACTGATGCTGCTATTAAAGATAACGAAATTAGTTACATGTAACGTTATCCCTAACAGCGGCATCAGTTCGAATGGCTTTCACATTCTAGTCAATTTTCATTATAACTGTTGTCGCTATTGCAATTAACGACAACATGTATTATTATACCATTCATGGAACTAACGGCATCAGGCTAGGACATTTTTTGGATCAAACTTCAACTTTCCGGAACTCTCTGTCTTAACACTCATTATTCCCAATAACAGCATCAAAATATCTGATGTCGTTATTGGCAATAGTGGCAATAATTATAAGATGTTTCCGCACAATTTTTTTCTCAAGTCTGAGAGCTCACAATAAACGATAAAATGTACTAATGTCGTTATTCTCAAAAGCGGCATGTAAAGAAAAAAATTATAGGTGCTGCTATTGGTAACAACGTAAGAGCATCTGTAGTCGTTAATGTTAAATTTATCCATATATCGATAAATAGAAATAGATATTAGGATTTCGCTGCACTCGTCGTAAGCTATATTATAGCAAACAATTATTTAATATTAAGCGATGGCATTTCGTATGCCGTCGGAGGCCGAAAAAGGTGAAAAATGCATGCGGAATCGTCGGACGGCACACAAAGTGCCGTCCGTTTTAAAAAAAAAAAAAGAAAAAAAGAAGGCAGCCGCATGTCTAGGACGGCACATGAAGTGCTGTCCGACACTAAGCAACTTTCCACTAATATAATAGCTGCATTAATTGCAGAAGACTATACTTAACAGCTAATTAATCTATAGCTAATTAATAGCTACTTAACTGCATCTAACTATTAGCAAATTTTTTTTTTTTAATAAATTCCCAACGGACGGCACATCAAGTGCCGTCCGGGAATAGCGGAAATGGGAATTAATTAATCCGGTTAATTGCGGAATTTTTGAAACGGACGGCATATTGAGTGCCGTCCGACGCCTAGAACAGTATTTTGCACGCGCGGGACGGATCTTCGACCACCGTCGCTGACTTATCGATAAAGCTATTTCGTCTCTCATATATAGCAATCGACTGTAGCGATTTATCGATAATATCGATATATAGCAAACGACTGCAGCTACTTTTTAAGCTATATATCGATATTATCGATATATAGATAACGACTACAGATGCTCTAACAACGGCATTAAAACCAATACCAATAGCTTTTCAAGCAGACTTGTACAAAAGTGAGTCAGTTTCGTAAATATTTTTCGAAAATGGATTAGGTTGATAATTATTTACAAAAGGTGGGTCAGGTTGATAATTATTTACAAAAGGTGGGTCAATACAGAAAAAAGTTCTAATATCAAAAGGGGCTGATGTCAAAAGGGGGAGGAACCATATATCTATTTTCCCCTCACATGTCAGGAGATGACGATACTAGTTTTGAATCTCCATCACTATCTACTATATATATTTTTTTTGATATATCGGATAGAGCCAAAAGGCTCCAGCCATAAAAAAATATATTAATCAATAATAACATTTAAGATACAAATAAATAATCGATGGCTTTACAAGATGTAAAACAATAATAAGCAAAATATACAAAATTAAATCCTAACTAGGAGAAAAAGCACACCCAAAAGGGAAGCTAAATGACAACAGTTGAACAACCGCTGAACAGGGAGACAACACCTTCAGCCCGACAAACAACGCACGATAAAGAGACAAGACGCCCTGTCTCACCCACCAAAGGAGAGGAAGCAAGAGGAGCGGCGAGCCTAACGCGGGCAAAGAAAAACACCCTTCCGCAAAGATAACAACCTCCACCAACAGCCCAAGAGAAACACTAGCGGCACAAAGGGAAACAACCTTGCTACCAACGCGAGAGCTCAACAATGCACCAACGGAAGAGCTGACATAGCCTTAGCTTTCCTGGCGAGAATACGCGCACTCACTCGAATCTGCCTGATATTACCGACTTTCTTATTGTATTTCCGCTTAACGGGAGGAGGGACTGCCTCCACTACAGGGGAAGAAATCGTAGCTGGGGCAGTCGAAACCTCAACGTCTGATTTGGGGCAAGAAGGGATAAAGAGAGCACTAGAACCCACCGATGAGGCTATAGTGATGGGGATAGTAGGATAGGAAGAGACTACGCAAGGGGAGTCAACCAGACTCGGAGAAGACTTGAGGGGGAAAGAGAGCAGGAAATGCAGTACCTCTCTAAGGAGAATATCGATCGAAGCTAGCTCCCCTAAATATTGATAGAACGAGTAGATGTTGCCCGGAAAATGACAAGATAGCATTGACAGTTTAGGAGAAAAAATGGTCATAGAGCAGGGAAATTTATAAAATAGGGTAGGAGTCTCCAAAAAGTCATTAGCTTTGTCCGAAGGTACGGGGATTGAAATGTTGCGAGACCGAACGTCCCCCACTGCACTGCGATACCCGGAGTGCCAAAAAGAAAGGGATTTAAACAAAACAGAATTATAGTCTGTACACAATCTCAACGTAGTTGCTACCGAGGAAGAGTGGGGATGAGCTATTAAAGGACCCAAACGAGGGAAGGAAACCAGCTTAGAAAAGACCTTGTGATCTTTAAAGAGTTTAGCAATATTAGGACGAAGAAGCATCGCAATAGAATCACAAGAAACAGAGGACGAACTCGAGAAGTTCGAAACTTGAGAAGGAACAACTGCAGAGGATTCGAAATTCTTACCAGAATCAATACAGTGTTTCGAAGCCAAGCAAGCATGCAGCTTGCTCTTCAAAAGAGGGTAGTTAAGGAAGGAGAGAAGTTTGGCTGGTAAAGGGAGACTTATGGGAAGACCAAGTAGATTTTGAAGGGCAAAGCAACGACTGCGCGAATGACCGAATTTATCGCAGAAAAAGCATTTCATTTTATACACACACTCACGCTTGAGATGCCCAGGAAGGAGGCACCTGTGACAAACCCGAAGCTGTTCAGGCTTACCAGCAGAAGGGGCAGTATCGAGATTAAGAGAGGATTGATGGTAATATGAGTTAGTCAAAAGGGGAGATGATGAAACAGTCTCCAATATCTGAGTCGGCGCTCTAGCTACCGGCACAAAAAGAGACATGGTAGCAGCCGGCCACCAAATGCTTCAAATCGAAACTCAAACAGGCGCCGGACTAGAGAAAAATATTATCCAGAACGATGGAGCAGAGCCGATCAGAAAACTGATCATCAAAGGATAAAAGGAGAAACTAAACTCCTTAAATGTATTAAAAGAGTACCAGAAAAGTAAAGTGTCGAACTCGCAAACGATACTCAAAAGACACCGATAACTCGGGGCAGAAGCCGTGATACCAGCAAAGCCTCTACAGGATACTATAGCGAAAGAAATAGGAAGGCCAAATCCCCAATCTCCCAAGATGGGGAAGGCAATGCCTCAGGGGAGAAGGTAGAGAAAATGCGGAAGCTGGAGGGTTAGAGAAGTAGAAATACGGGAAGGGGAAGGAGTAGAGATGAACTAAGCGCACTAATAATAGCACCTTACAGCCTCCAAAGCACCCAAAAAGGAAAGGATGCAATAACTTACAGTGGTTGGGGGGGGGGGGGGGGCGAAGCGAGGAAACTGGCGCCTTGGAGCGAATGAGGAATGGATCGATAATGGAGATCAAGGAAACGCTGCCACCAAACCAACGTCGCTACACTTCCGCTGGAAAGAATCGACAGGGGAACACCACTCCAAACGGGGCTAGGAACTAGCACTCAAAGGCGCCGAGACGTTCGAGGTGGGTTGAGGGGAAAGGCACTTCGAAGCCAGACGCGGAATCAGCAAGGAAACACTGGGTACCAACGCGGAATAGATCAGAGCGCCACCAGGGAGAATCACCGTCGAAGAAAAAATTGGGGTGAGGAGGTAAATCTCAGCAAGATCTACAACATTAATGAAGGAGGGGCGAAGGAAAAGTGACGAATTCAAGCGGATCTGGGGATCTAAAGAGAGATTGAGGATGGGAATTTGAATCGCAAGAGGAAAAGTTTCTGAGGAAGGTGAAGTTAAAGTAAAACTGTAATAAAAACTATCTACTATATATTATAACGGAAGAATAACTTAAAGGTGAGGAACCAGATATCTATTTTCTCCCAACTTGTCAGGGGATGACGATACTGGTTTTAAATCTCCATCTACTATCTACTATATTATAACTAGTAATTTGCACGTGCGATGCATGTCTTAATAAATATAGTTTTTTAAAATAAAAATTTAGACATAATCTGAATTTGAACTTAGAATATCCTTTATAATAGTTATGCACGTGTATTGCACGGGTTGATAGATTGACAAAACATTTACAAATGACACTAAGGTCTTCTCCCATTATAATATTAGATTAGAAATAGGAGTATTTCTTAGTTTTTAAAAATAGTGGGGGTATATACTAATTTTCACATTTTAAATGGGGGCATTTGCTAAAATATTCCTTTTTTAGGAGCTGCACGTGCATCACACGGATATGTTTGGTAGATTTAGTTTGCCGTATATTGCACGTGTTTACTCAGTTACAAAATTAGGGTTTATTTGTTTACAACCCCAACTCTCCCATTAAAATAGTAGAGATGAAAGAAGAACCTAGTGTGTAAAGCACTAAAGCTATCACTTTACAAACTTTGCACATACAATTCCAATTCTTCCATTACACTATTTATTTATTTATATTGTATGTGCATTGCACGTGCAATTCCAACTCTCATTCTTTTCTTTATTACGAAACGTTTTTATTGTTCAAACATGCATCAAACATGCATCACACATTGTTCAAACATGCATCACACATGCTCCATTGTACTCTTCAAATCAATCAAATAACTGCAACTCTAGCTCTCCCACTCTACTCTTTATTACTTAAAAAATAATAATTATTCAAACATGCATCGCAAGTGTTAAATACTAGTTATTATAACTCTGGACAAACGGATTATAGACAATCAAATGCCGTCCGAAGTATAGAGATCATAAGTCGTTCATTTAAAAGTTATAAAAGTTCATTTAAAAGTTATAAGAGTTATAAAAGAAAAACGCCACAATGCATGTGCTTTTCATCTAGTATAAACAACGAGAAGACACAAATATGCTAGATAAGCTTTGTGAACCTGCTTGGATTCGCTCCTGGGCACATGATTCATTTAGGGAAGGCTGGAAAGACACTATAAAATCTGACAACAGAAGCAAACACAAGATGCCATCAGAGTCAAAGAGATAATTACTTATACATCATTAAGTATTGCAGTTTTCTGTCAACATGACAAGGCACTTAAACTCATAATGCACAACACTTGCTAATACATGAAGCATCCTAACTTAGTTTCTCCATACATTACAACACCATGACAGAACATAAGAAATTCAGAAGCTGAGAAAGTTTTAGTTGAGTTAAACGCCTAATAGTTAGAAAAGATCACAAATCAGTTTGTGTCCTCTCTACTTCAGTGTATATAGGATGCCTGATACTGAACCTGGTACCCATTCCCGTAATAAGTGGTATGAGTTGGCGAGATTGTGTACGTTGGGGATGCCATCACCGGCATAGGATGGGTTTCAGGCGGGTACATGTACTGCCTTTCATATGGGTGTGGGTATCTTTCAGGTACTGCCCTGTAAAAGCTTTTTTCCGGAGGGTAGTTGGTCACACGGGGATTGCCGCAATTGGCACGGGGTCTCTTGGACTGGGGCTTAGCGGCTTCAGCAGCTCTCCTTTTGTCAGCCTTTGCCTTTTCAAGCTGAAGGATCCTTTTCTGAAGAGGGTCCACTGGATATTGCTCCTCGAGCTTGTGCTCTTCGATGCATTTGATGATGGCTTTGAGAGAGGATAACTCCCGTTCATTCAATTCATTCTGAAATAAGGGCAGAATGCTATAGTGAAACGGAATACTATTAAAAACTTTTCATATACTTCCAGTTCCTTTCAAGGAGCACCAGTTTTATGCAGCTAAAATAAGAAAAGGACTAGTCTTTAGAGGAACTATGGCTACAATTTTTGAATGTAGATTAACACTAGGGTCTATATCCAACATCAATGGAAAATATGAATGAAATTAGATTCATTCACAAATTATTTTCTTTCTAATATCATCACGCTTGATTGGTTCAATGTAGCACAACTAAAAATAATAATTCAAAAAAGAAGGTTAAGCTGAAAATATAGGAATCAACAGTAGTAACGTGTGAAGCTTAGGAATAAGAGAACTACAGAGAAGCTAGAGGTAACTTCCTATGAAAGATTTTTAGGGAAAATTGTTCAACATATTTGTAATTTGAAGATTAGAGGCCAAAAAGTGTCCAATTAGGAAATACTTGTTAATATTCACAGTTCATGGACTAGGACTAGGCTAGACAAAAAGAAACATTAATTTGACAGAGTTAAATCAAGAAAAATGATTCTCATCCGTAACCAGAAAAGCTATGAAGATAATAGGTTTTTTGTTGTTGTTGAAGGAAAGGTGGAATATAGCCAATCTGTTACGTCTTTTACATTAAAGACCAAATAACTGAGAAAGTAACCAAACAAACACAAAAAAAAGGGAAAACCAAGTACAACGAAGATGAAATTTTTTTAAAAAATTGTTGTGGTTGTAACTCATGTGAGAAAATAGGCTGCAAAATAAACATTTCTAACAAGACAAATAATCCCACCTGTGCACCGGGTGACATGCTTCCAGCTTTGACCTGCGTCACTTTCCTCACATCCCTCAAGTATGCTTTTAATAATGGAACAGGAGAAAATTGCTCTGTCAGTCCAAATGCATATGCCAAATTAACACCATCGATTTGTCTCCCACTATTCACCAAAGATTCAACCACAGCTACAAAACCACAAAAAGTGTAACAAATTAACAGAATGAGATAAGATAAATGGAGAAACAAATAATAAAATAATTAACCAAAAAATGTCTAGCAAGTAAAATTATAAAACAGCAACAAGCTGGGAAAATTTAAGTGAATAAAATTATTTTATGAACAAAAAATATGTATAGTAATAAGCAAGGACAATCCAATTCCAAAAGACCAATTTGCACTTTGATAAGTATTAACCGACATAATAGATAATGGAGGATCATAATTTTGAAAGCAGAATAACTCGACCACGCGAAACTCTATAGTGTTATGAAGTAAAGCCCGCAAACAATAAAACAATTAAACAAGCAAAAATCTAATCAGTAGAAAAACTTTAAACTTCAGTTACAAGCTGGTAAAATTTGAGCGAATATAATTTTATTATGAACAGAAACATATAGTAGTAACTAGTAAGCAGGGACAAACCAATTCAAAAAGAACAATTTGCATGGTGGATGACCCAGTATTTAACCATCATAATAAACAATGGAGGATTAAAAATTTGCAAATTGAGTAACTCTAATATGTGAAACTCTATAGTTTTATGAAGTAGAGCCTGATAAGGACCTACTAGAACCACATTTTTAGCACACATATGCGGCTGAATAGATGTGATAACTGACAATAACCATAATAGTTGTTAGAACAAATCACCAAATGGCTGCAAAGGTGTTCAATCAACTAGTAAAGTTTGATGAAAAACTCAAGTCTAGATGCACTATCCTAGCTAGCATTTGTGGCTTTGAGCCATATAGGTCAAAGTAACACACATCAAGACCTGTGAAAAGGACTCCCAAATCCATGCACAACTGAGGGACCCCAGGGTTCACAGCCTCTAGGCCTATTCATTTGTACATTTTCACATGACTACACTCATTAATATAAATAGGCTTCAACTACAAACTTTATTTAAAAACCGTCAAAATATAAATGCAAATCATCTACTTTATCTGCCATAGGATATGACCACTCAAATTTCAAACAGAGAATAGCGAGTTGGCATCAAAAGAAGTGGTTGGTCGTATGAGTTTGTTATGGAGAAAGTATCCAACCTACTTTAGTAAAATTACCATAAATTATGTATCCATGTAAGTACTTGTTTATATATGCGCATGCATACATACATAAATCCAAATCTACTTTCATTATAAGAGACATAAATGTGGAGATACAGTAGAGAAGCATATCTGAAGTCGATCAGCATGAATTATTTGTGCAAAACAACAAAGAATAAGGATAACAACGAAACACTAACCTGGCATTTTTTCTGATAACCCGAGTGAACGGCACAATTCAGCAGTTTGACGGCGTCGGGCGACAGCTGGTATCAGTTTGCAGATCTCTTCTTGATTAAATTCAGTAGATATTCCAAAGGTGGCAAGAAGTTGAAGAAAAGCATGTACTTCTAGCGAGTTCCCATTGTTAGCATCAGTGTCGAGACCATCCAACTTAGGCTTCCAATCATTAGCAATCACCTTTGCTTGTTCTTTCATCTCTGATGTAAGCATTTTGTCATTAGGAATAGACTCCAACAACATGAGACAGGTCCTTCGTGATCCCAAAAGATTGGCATCCTTTTTTCCATCTAAACCTAGAACTTCCCCAGGGTAAAAATCTTTCAAAGACTCTAAGACCAAACTGAAAGGATTAGTAGCTCTTTTTAATGCAACAGGAATTTCTTCTCGAATTGAAACAAGATTTTTACGGTTGTCAGAAATGAACTTATGAAGCCCCTTGACATCCATTTCTTCACATAAATCCATCAACTGTGAGCGAGGATGAGATTCTGCTTCATCTTCAGTCTTCACCTCAGATTTTTCTTCCATAGTAGCATCAGTTATTTCACTGATTATTGTTTCTGAAGGAGAAATCTTGTACTTCTCAAATACAGTAGATAAAACAATATCTCTTTTCTCTTGAAGCCTTTCCAACGATTCTAGCTCCTTAGCCACGACAGCAGCCTGTTGCTTCTCCAACATCTCGTGAGTCTCAGACACCCTGCTCACATATTCCTTTTCCTGATCTTCTAACTCCACAATTTTCTTCTGAAGCGACCTTTCTAGCCCATTGAAATGTTCTTCAAGCTCTTTCCAGTTCAAATTCAAAGATATGGAACTATGGCTTTTGAGTTCAGAGAATGCTTGTTGAAGTTGTTGTATCTTCGTGGCCGTGGAATCGATTAGCGTTGCAATTGAATGAGTATCAGCCATTGCATAAAAGCCCTGTCAACAGTTATTAGGTAAGAAAAGTGATTGCACGACGAAGTGCAAGACACAAATTAACATTTAGCGCGTTTTTTGAAGGATACTATGAACTAATAACAACTTATTTGTGAATACCAACTCGTTTCATGAACACACATATTTTTTAGAAACAAATTAAACATTTTTCATGATGAATCTTATATATGGCACTCTAGTATTCCTTTTCCGCAGCCTGACCAAATGAAAGAAAAGTACAACTTTGAAGAACAGAGGCTTCTGCATCGATGCAGTGATAATTGTCCAGCCATGCATTAACTGCATGCATAACTAAAGAATAGAGACCACTAAGTAGAAAATAGAAGAAGGAAAACGAAATATAGAATGAATAAGTACATAAGAAAACCTTAAAAGAAAACTCAACAAGCAAACTATAACATAGATGATGAGAGAAAAAAGAGAAATGAGAAAATAAAAAACCCTATATAACTAATTATTTTTAAAAAAACCAAAATGAGTAAACAAGAAAAACAAAATTTTGATTGTGACTTAGAACATGCCTCAATGTTTGGCAATAAATCTGAACACCGCAAACTGCACTAAAAGAAGAAATATAGTCTTGCACGCAGAGTTTGAGTGAGCCAGTCAAACAAGCGAAAAACCAATCCTTCTTTCATAGTGAGCAACAGAAATAGACTAACTTTAGAATCAGAGATGTCACATCACTCCCCTTTTTCCTATCACTCCACACCTTCTAACACCTGCCACAAACCCCTCTTTGTAGGCGTCATTATCAGCTCCAAATACTTCACCTCCCTCACTTCTCCATTTTCCCTCCCCCACCCTCCTTTCTTCAAACTTCCTTTCCACTACTACTACTATTACTTCTTTCTCTATCATTCTTTTAGTCATCACCCTCAAGGCATCGGCCGCATCACCATCCCAAACTGAAACACCTCTATCTTCCTCTCTTTTCTTTGTCTTTCCTACTTTCTTCTTCGGCTCTTCTTATCCATACTGTCAAGCCTTCATCAGTGCCAGGCATCCATCAGAGGAAGAAGAGATGAAGATCATAAAGCAGAAGTGAAAGGGAAAGGGTCCTTGAATAGCCTTATAATTATTAAGATTTTAATTCAAGTAAATGGGGATAGTCAACAGAGGGTGCATTCTCTTACAGAAATATTACGGGTGTTGAAAAGTGAACTTTTGATAGGTTCATAGTTCACCTGAATGCAATTACGTGTATCTATTATCCTAGCAAAGAATCCATTTCTTAAGGCTAATCAAGTTCCAAAATCAAATTCTTCCACTTGGAAAAAGTAATCTTACTAGATTGTATAAAGAAACATTTACTGTGCAACTTCCATCACCACGACAGTATTTTATTCCTGATCTTCAACTTTCTACCGTAGGAGTTAGGAGTCACGACAAATTTTAACTTTGGTTACTCATGCATGTTACCTCAGTGTGTATATGTGTGGCGATAGAGCTAACTATAAGGAAAGACCATTTCTAGCCTTTTTAAGGTGATGAAAATTGTTCATAATTATAATATAAGAAAATCCATGAGAAGGAGAATGAAAACCAACTATTTATATAGTAAGTAGTATGACCATCAAGTTCAGCACCCTAATATAGTGAATTACTTTGTATACCAACTTCATTGTGGAAGAACATATAACACCAAGAAACCAGTCTTATACCATCCCTACAAGCTTTTACTTTTCCATTGTTAAAAATCAGAAGCAGCTTTAACATTATTTTCATGAACAGTAAGATTGACTTGGATACTTGTATCTTGAATACACCTCCACAGTTTTATGAAAGTGTATCAGAAATATATGTATCCAAGCCATGGATGAAGGAAATGCAAAAAATTAGCAGGGCATGGAAAGCAAAGATCAGGAACCTTAATAGTGTCACCTTTTTGGAAAACAACAATTCTAAACGTACTCATGAATGCATTCGTATTCTTCAGTATTCTTACTAGCGCCATCTAGTTATTGTAGCTTTATCCTCCACTTCATGCTGCTCGGGGTGAAATATTAAACAAACTCCAACAAATTTGCTTATGGAAGCTCGGAAATATATTTAGCCCACGGGAAAAGTCAGTCATTTCTACAATGTAGAATTCTAAGTCATTGAATTATAAGCATCACGATTAAAGCTTTTACGCAACAAAAGGGTTGCCATTTCAGCTGACTAACTATATCCATGACATCATTAAAATGAATTTTCTACCAAGAAAGAATCTAACAGCTGCTAATTAAACAAGACTTGACCTTAATTAACCGTCCCTACTCCCTATCAATACACCATTACTCCAAAGTTGTGGTCAGGGTTATGAGAATTATTCCTTCAATTTGAGCTCCTTTCTTGTGGTCATATCAGACAATAGTATTTCTCTTTATAAATCCATTTCAGGTAAGTGCTTAACAAAATCCAAATCCAAGTACCTTCAACCATTTGCTCTCTAATCTCAGTAAAAGAGACAACTTTCACTACCTTAGACCAACAAGTACCAATTTACAACCAAACTAATCAACAAAATATAAACTTCAAATCCAATCAACATTACTACCAAGTTATGGTAAGGGTTACGAGAAATATCCCAATTTGAGCTCTTCTTTTGTGGTCCCAAACATACATATCAGAAAATGGTATTTTCCCTTTATAAATCCACTTATATAAGTGCTTACTCAAAACTCCCAATTGCTCTCTTACCCCAAAAAGGAGACAATTTTCTTAACCTTAGACCAACCAGAACCAATTTGCAACCACCCAATCACCAAAATCCAAACTTTCAAACCCAATATCTTCAATTCAGCTTTAAAATCTCTCATTTTCAACGGATCTAAACATGTAACACAACCAATCAACTAACCCAGGCCCCAAATTAGCCAAATCAAGCCAAACCCAAAAGGGGCAAGTACAAACCCTAACCCTAATTCCTCAAATACTAGCTCAAACTCCACCAAAAAAGCTCTTTTTTCCATACAAATAGCAGAGAAACAACTTACAGAGATTAGAACAAGGGGGATAGCGATCGATCCGGTAACTCCGAGAACATCATAGAAAACGAAAGTGAGGATAAGAGAAGGATATCACTTTTTGAACTCTCTCTCTCTCTCTCTCTCTTCTCTTCTCTCTCTCCTCTCTTTTTTTGCATTTTATGTAGGGGGGCTGCCTGGTATAAAGTAAAAGAAGGGAGATGTCAGGGAAAGTGAGAGGGACTTTGATATTGGCGATATAGCTACACCTGTACTTTGAGATTCGTGCGCGTTAATCTGGACTGTTGACATTTCTAACGGTACAGTTGAATTAGGTTGTTAGATATTTCATTTTCTTTCTCATTCTTCTCTCATTGTTAGATACTAGATTTGCCCGTGGTCACATAACTACAGCCAGGGGCGGATCCAAGGGGGGGCTTGGGTATGCTACAGCCCCCCCCCAATATTTGACATTTGCTTGTATGTTTTTTTTTTTTTTTTTGTATATTAGTATAAATTTATGCTTCAGCCCCCCCAAAAAAAATTTAAAGCCCACCCCAAATATATTTTAAAGCCCACCCCATATATATTTGGGCAAACCTTGCGCAAAAAAATTTTCCAGCCCCCCTCACATTTCAATCCTGGATCCGCCCCTGACTACAGCACGTCTTCAGAACGATACGACATATGAAAAGTCTTGTAAACAGTAAATCAACAATTTTGATAGCTTTCTTTGTTTTATTATACTAGTAATATACACGTGCGATGCACATATTAATGGAAGAGCTGGAGTTGCACGTAAGTAGGTAGATTTACAACTCTGACTCTTCCATTATAATAGTTATTGTTGCCGCTAAATTCGGTGTAGGGGCAAACAGATAGTATTTGTGAGTTCGTGGAAAACCTGAATAGCAAACACCTAACCTGTTCCGCCGGAGCTTGACCGTTGACTCCTGCCGTTCACCTGCAAGGAAGTGCGAGACACCGGGGTTGATCCCGGCAACGCACCCTCCGACGCTCAAGTCAGTAACCAGAAATGATTATAAAAGAGCGTTTAACTAGCAAAAGATTGATTACCTCTTAATGGAGATGGGTGTGGGGTATTTATAGTCGCCGTTAGGATCAGATAAGGAATGTGATTCCTGTGATCTGATAAGGCATAAAATCCTCGTAATCAGATTAGGAATGTAATCCCTTATTCCCGGTGAAAAGATAGATGTGAATCAGAGCCGTTGATTAGGATTAATCAGAAATCCTAATTCTATATTTTCTGGACTGGGTGTGTTTCGGGTTGGGACCCGTACCCAGTTGAGGTGGATCCGTTCATGGGTTATTGGGTCATGAAGAAAGACCCAGTTCCCATTTCAGACCCGTTAGTAGGTGAAATTACCGTTTTACCCCTGAGCTTTAAGATTCGTGTCCGATGTGAACGGTCCCGATTTAATCCTATTTTTAGCCATATCACGAGCCCCCCACTCCCGAAGACTGAGTTTGATCAGCCTTTGAGGAGTAGTTTTACTGTTTTAATGGCGTACGGAATTTTATCGGTGTTCTTAAGGGAGTTTGGAATCTTGCTGGGGGTGTAACAGTGTTATCATGGGCTTGTAAAATGCCCAAAAATATTCTCAGAATTTTCTGGATTTTTGGTGATTTTTCCAGATTTTTCTGAATTTTTTCTCATTTTTTTGAATTTTTTATTCATTTTCCAAATTAAATAATTAATTATCAAAAATATTAATTAATTATTCTAATTTAATAATTATTTTTTCAGAATTTAAAAATAATTTTTTCTGAATTAATAATTATTTTTAGAATTTTTAATTAATTTTTTTTGATTTTTAAATATTTTTTTCAGATTTTTCGAATAAAAAAAACAATTAAATAAATAAATAAATAATTTAAATATTACCTAGACACGTGGCGCGTTTCTGACCGTCTATCATGATCAGATGAGTGCGCATCGTGAGGCAGATCATGATCTGGACACGTGGCGCGTTTCTGGCCGTCCATCATGATCAGATCTGCGCGCATCGTGAAGCAGATCACGATCGGGACACATGGCGCGTTCCTGAGCGTCGATCGTGTCGCGACGCGAATTTTGAGACAATCGGACGGATCGTGTGCCTCGGCGAGTATTTTCTCCATATACGAGGGTCGGTACCCCGGCACCTCGGCTCGGATCGGCACCTCGGATCGGATCGGCACCTTGGATCATTGAGATGATGCCACGTGGCTTTTTTTTTTCTCTCCTCCTCTGCTTCTCTCCTTCTTCTTCGCTGCTTCTTCTCTCCTTCTTTCCGAGCGTCCTCTTCGTGCTCCGACTCTTTCCTCTGCTTCGACTCTTTCCCCGCCTTCACCTGTTCTCTCTCTCGTTTCCCTCTCTGACCTCCTCTCCGTGCGTCGTGGGGCTCGAGGCCTCGGAGTAATGACGAGGCGGTGGCTCGTCGAGGAGGATGACGGAGCTTCGACGGTGAGCTTCGACAGGGGAGCTTGGCTCGGCAAGAAGCTTCGACGAAGGTGGCGAGGCGGTGGCTCGTCGAGGAGGATGACGGAGCTTCAACGGTGGAGATGCGTGAGCACGACAGTGGAGCTTCGACGAAGGTGGCGAGGAGTTGGAGCTTCGGTTTGATGGGTTCGGCTCGGCATGGAGAGTCGACGCTTCGGAGCTTGACGACGAGTGAGCTGCTCGGAGCGGCGCTGCGTTTGGAGTTGGGTTCGGCTCGACGACGAAGAGTATGGGCGAGCTTTGGCGAACGGCGATGAGTTCAGAGCTCGGCTGTTTATGGTGAAGGTCGTTCGGCGACCTTGGAGAACGAGAGACGAAGGTCGTTTGGCGATAGAGGAGCTCGGCGAACGGGTGATGGGGTCGAGCTTGACGCGGCGGTGAGCTTCGTGAAGAAGATGGGTTCGGCTCGACGACAGAGGGAGCTCGACGAGAGTGAGAGCACGAATGTGGTCGTCGGAGCTCGACCTCGCCATATTCCGAAGCTAGAGCTCGTGTGAAGTCGAGGTGAAGCTTCGAGCTCCGTTGATGGCTCGGCGATGGAGGCTCAACGACAGAGCATGAGCGCTGTCTTGGAGTTCGGAGGACGAGGTGTCAAGCTCAGTATGGCGAGCTCGACGTTGGCGATGGCGGTGTGGAGTTTTGTGAGCTCGGTGAACAGAGCTCGGTGGTGGAGCTTCGACGTCGGAGGTTAAGGAAGAAGATGTTGGGTTTTCCTGATCTTCGGTTGGTTTTGCTGTGGCGGGAGTATGGAGAAGAAGGAGTGAGGAAGGGTTCGGGTTCGGTACCCTAACGGGTCTGACCCGACCTTTCTAAATTTTTTTTCTTTTTTTTTTTCTCTCTCTCTCTCTCTTGTTGCTCGGCTAATGCATCTGGCTCGGCAGATCCGAGCACGGATTTTGAGGAGAATTTTTTCCCACTTTGCTGTTCGATAGGTCGGTAGCTCGGATTTGAGATCCGAGCTACGTGGCTCAATCTGAACGGTTGATCACGATCGTGGCGCGAATCACGAGACAAGAGGCACGAGTTTCGAGAAAACGTTATCTTGTCGTTTTGTGGAGACGTGGCGAGATCTGAGCCGTTCATCATGTTTTAGCACGAATTTTGAGATGATCCGACGGTGAGATGGGATCGGCCGAATTTTTCTCCATATACGAGGGTCGGTACCTCGGCACCTCGGATCGGATCGGCACCTCGGATCGTTGGGGTCGGCAGCACTTCTAAGAGGAGAAGAGGAAGGGGAGGAGAGGCATTTGGGTTCTCTCCTCTGCCTTGTTCTTCCGCACAGTGGAGAAGAGGAGAAGAGGAGAAGAGGAAGGGGAGGAGAGGCATTTGGGTTCTCTCCTCTGCCTTGTTCTTCCGCACAGTGGAGAAGAGGAGAAGTGGAAGGGGAGGAGAGGCATTTGGGTTCTCTCCTCTGCCTTGTTCTTCCGCACAGTGGAGAAGAGGAGAAGAGGAAGGGGAGGAGAGGCAACTGGGTTCTCTCCTCTGCCTTGTTCTTCCACACAGTGGAGAAGAGGAGAAGAGGAAGGGGAGGAGAGGCAATTTGGTTCTCTCCTCTGCCTTGTTCTTCCGCACAGTGGAGAAGAGGAGAAGTGTTGGGGAAGAAGGAGAAGAATGAAAGAGCTACGAAGGGTATGGGTCGGACCGTGGGTATCAGATCCGACCCCGACCGTTAGCCTCTTTTCCTTTCTTCCTCTTCATCTGCTTGCTTTGTTCGGCGAATCCGAGCCCGGATTTCGAGGTACATTTTTCGCCGCTCCGCAGTTGGGTAGATTGGCAGATCCGAGCTGCACGGCTCAATCTGGACGGTTGATCACGATCGTGGCGCGAATCACGAGACAAGATGCACGAGTTTCGAGAAAATGTTATCTTGTCGTTTTGTGGTGACGTGGCGCAATCTGAACCGTCCATCAGATTCTGTCGCGAATTTTGGGGAGATCCGACGGTGACTTCGCCTCGGGATGATTTTTCTCCATATGCGAGGGTCGGTACCTCGGCACCTCGGCTCGGAGACTCAGTGGTTCACCCTCTGCCCGTAGTAGCTCGGTGTAGTGGAGCTCGGAGCTCGGAGTTCGGACGACTCGAGCTTGAGGAGAAGCTCGGTGAGTTGATGAAGGGGATGAGTCGGCATATGGAAGAGGTGATGCTCTGCTTGGTTTTTGGAGATTTTTGAAGAGGAGCTCCACTCCTAGGGGTGGAGAAGAGGTGCTAGGAAGATCCTCGTAAGAGCCATGGGAAGACCCATTCTTTGAAGTGAGCGCCAGGAGCAACTCTAAGAGAGTTTTAGCTCCGATCTCGTCGAGAAGAGCTATTTGAGAGACAAGTTTGAGGAGGAACTCTAGGAGAGAGTTGCGCTCCGATCTCGTCGAGAAGAGCTATTTGAGAGACAAGTTTGAGGAGGAACTCCAGGAGAGAGTTGTGCTCCAAACTTGTGGAGAAGAGCTCCGCTTTGGAGGTGAGCGGAATGAAGAGCTCGACTTGTAGAAGAGCCATCTGGAAGAGGAGTTTGAGGAGCAACTCTAGGAGAGAGTTTTAGCTCCGAACTCATTTGAGAAGAGCTCCGCTTTGGAGGCGAGCAGAGTGAAGAGCTCGACTTGTAGAAGATCCATCTGGAAGAGGAGTTTGAGGAGCAACTCTAGGAGAGAGTTTTAGCTCCGAACTCGTTTGAGAAGAGCTCCGCTTTGGAGGCGAGCGGAGCGAAGAGCTCGACTTGTAGAAGATCCATCTGGAAGAGGACTTTGAGGAGCAACTCTAGGAGAGAGTTTTAGCTCCGAACTCGTTTGAGAAGAGCTCCGCTTTGGAGGCGAGCGGAGCGAAGAGCTCGGCTCTGGGAGAGCCATCTGGACGGTTGATCACGATTGTGGCGCGAATCACGAGACAAGAGGCACGAGTTTCGAGAAAACGTTATCTTGTCGTTTTGTGGCGACGTGGCACGATCTGATCCGTCCATCACGCTTGGGTGCGAATTTTGAGATGATCTAATGGTGAAACCGGATCGGCGGAATTTTTCTCCATATACGAGGGTCGGTACCTCGGCACCTCGGATCGGCGACTCAGTAGTTCACCTTCTGCCCGTAGTAGCTCGGTGTAGTGGAGCTCGGGGTTCGGACGGCTCGAGCGTGAGGAGAAGCTCGGTGAGTTGATGAAGGGGATGGGTCGATGAAGCTCTACTCCTCGGCTCGGGAGGATGGGTCGGCATATGGGAGAGGTGAGGGGCTCTGAAGCTCTGCCTCTATTCTATTTGGTTTTGGAGATTTTTGAAGAGGAGCTCCACTCCTAGGAGAAGAGGTGCTAGGAAGAGGTGCTGGGAAGACCCATTCTCTGAAGTGAGTGCAAGGAGCAACTCTAGGGGAGAGTTGTGAGCTCCGAACTCGTTGAGAAGAGGTCCGCTTCGGAAGCGAGCAGAGTGAAGAGCTCGACTCTAGGAGAGAGCCATCCGGAAGACGAGTTTTGAGGAGCAACTCTAGGAGAGAGTTGTGAGCTCCGAACTTGTTTGAGAAGAGGTCCGCTTTGGAGGCGAGCGGAGCGAAGAGCTCGGTTCTAGGGAAGAGCCACTTGGAGGGGGAGTGTGAGGAGCAACTCTAGGAGAGTGCCATTTGTGAGACGAGTTTGAGGAGCAACTCTAGGAGAAGAGTAGTGAGCTCCGAACTCGTTATTTAAGTGAGGGAATCAACAGTTGTGGGAGCAATTCCGAATGGCGAACCACTTCTAGCTCGCTTAACAGCGAACTTGCGAAGTAGAATCGAGCCAAGTGTTGGACTCCGGAACCATCGTTAGAAAAATTCAACGGCTGTGGGAGCAATTCCGAATGGCGAACCACTTCTAACCTGCTTAAGAGCAAGTTATTCGAAGCAGAATCGAACCAAGTGTTGGACTCCGGAACCATCGTTAGAGTTATTCAACAGTTGTGGGAGCAATTCCGAATGGCGAACCACTTCTAACCCGCTTAAGAGCAAGTTATTCAAAGCAGAATCGAACCAAGTGTTGGACTCCGGAACCATCGTTAGAGTTGTTCAACGGTTGTGGAAGCAATTCCGAATGGTGAACCACTTCTAACTCGCTTAAGAGCAAGTTATTCGAAGCAGAATTGAACCAAGTGTTGGACTCCGGAACCATCGTTAGAGTTTAGTGAGTTGCGGGAGGAGCCATGTAGAAGAAGCTGGACTCCGAACCCACCATTTAAGAGAGTCGTGACTCGGAGAGATAGAGAAGCAAGAGCAATAATTTTCAATGAAAAGATGTAAAATTTTATTGAAATAAACTAAGTGGCTGCTCCAATAGGGCGAGCCATTATTACATGCTGTTGGCCGAGTTACAAGCATCGGCCTTATTGAAAATCAGAATCCTACTTCTACAATAAGGTGAGGACCTCTTGGGCGGAGCTGAGTCTTGAAGCTCGGCGGGCCTTTCTGTTCGTTTGGAAGAGGTGATGGTCAGGGGAGGAGCTAGGCCCCGTCTTTTTGGATGAACTTGGTCAGGTATCCCCGCTGTACGAGTTCTTCGATTTCCTCCTTGAGAGCCCGACAATCATCCGTGTCGTGGCCGTGGTCCCTGTGAAAGCGGCACCACTTATCTTTGTCCCTCTTCTTGCCAGGGGTATTCATTCTAGGGGGAGCGCGGAGTAGTCCTTCCTTGTCTACCTCCATAAGGACTTCTGATATATTAGCAATGAGGGGGGTGAACTTCTCAAACCGAGGAGTCGGGCGGTGCTGGCCATTACTGTCCTTCTGGGATTTTTGGGACCCCTCTTCACTTGTGTTCTTCCGTTTGTTCCCGGAAGCTGTCTCCTCCAGAGCAAGGGGGTCGAGGGCTTCTTCAACCCAAATGTACTTTTCACACCTGAGGAGGAGGTCGGCAAAGTTCTGTGGAGGCTTCTTAGCAAGAGAGGAACGGAGGCTGGAATTGAAGACATTGGATTGGAAGGCGGCTGTTGCGACGGATTGGTCGAGGGAGGCCATGGACCTGACCTCCGCAGTGAACCTCTTCACATAGTCTCTTAATTTCTCACCTTTCTCTTATATGAGTTGGAGGAGTGAGATGCTGGTCTTCTCCGTGCGTCTGCTGCTCACGAAGTGGGTGATGAAGAGTGTTTCGAACTGCTCGAAGGAGAATATGGAAGACGGTGCGAGGCAGGAGTACCATTCCCGAGCCGAGCTTTTAAGAGTGGCAGGGAATGTCTTACACAGTAGGGCATCGGAAGCCTGGTGGATGAGCATGAGGGTTTTGAAGCTTTCGACATGGTCGACGGGATCTGAATCCCCTGAGTAGGTTTCGAACTGCGGGGGCTTGAAACCCCACGGGATGGGAGCCTCCATGATGGTCCGGGAGAAGGGGGGGCGGCCCGGACGGATGGCCTTACCCCTTTCTTCTTCGTCTCGGTCGATCCGGCCGATGCGCCTCTCCACTTCGTGGAGACGGTGGTAGAGGGCATCGTCCCTCCGGTGGTAGTCGAACGAGCCTCTGGACTCGTCTTCATAGGAAGAGGAGTGACGACGGTAGCTCTGGGAGCGGCGAGGGCTAGGCATGCGCTGTTGGTTGCTAGGAGCCGGAGGAGGAGTTATGGACCGATGGTGAGGACTTTGAACCCGTGGAGGGGTAGGAACCTTCTGAGCGTTGTTATTGTTGGGTCGGAGGTTGAGAGCCTGTTGTACCATTGCTTGGAATTGTTGGAACTCGGCACGGGTGATGGGTGCCTCATCGTTCCTGGGGTGTTGCCGACCGACGGGGGAACGATGTCTTCTTCTGTAATGCTCGGGGGACTCCCTCCTTCCCCTTCGGACAGGAGACCTTCTATAATCTCGGTGGTGAGGGGACCGCTCACCCGGACGTTGTTGGCGGGAGGCTCCCTCTCGGGCCCGCTTTTCGTCCAGACGGTGGCGTGGGTCCTCTTCCTTCTGCCGATTTGGAGGATTGTGGGAGGCCATGGAATCCGTAGAGGCATTGTGTATGGAGACGCGGTCTTGGTGGAGAGGTTGCTTCATGCGGGAGCCCCCTGCACCGGCATTCTGTGGACCGGTAGGACCCTTGGGGGGTTGCCGATTCTGAAGAGGAGACTGATCTTGTTGAAGAGGGTCCTCCACTTGAAGTGGGGGTTGTCCCTGCTGCGGAGCGGGTTGGACGGGGACTACCTCTTGCTGATCAGCGGGGTTGGGTCCACGGTTGGACCCTCTAGATCTGACTTTTCTGGGAGGCATGGCTGGAGAAGAGCTAGTCGACGGGAAGAGGAGAGGCGGCTATTCGTATGCTTTTCCCACAGACGGCGCCAATCTGTTGCCGCTAAATTCGGTGTGGGGGCAAACAGATAGTATTTGTGAGTTCGTGGAAAACCTGAATAGCAAACACCTAACCTGTTCCGCCGGAGCTTGACCGTTGACTCCCGCCGTTCACCTGCAAGGAAGTGCGAGACACCGGGGTTGATCCCGGCGACGCACCCTCCGACGCTCAAGTCAGTAACCAGAAATGATTATGAAAGAGCGTTTAACTAGCAAAAGATTGATTACCTCTTAATGGAGATGGGTGTGGGGTATTTATAGTCGCCGTTAGGATCAGATAAGGAATGTGATTCCTGTGATCTGATAAGGCATAAAATCCTCGTAATCAGATTAGGAATGTAATCCCTTATTCCCGGTGAAAAGATAGATGTGAATCAGAGCCGTTGATTAGGATTAATCAGAAACCCTAATTCTATCTTTTCTGGACTGGGTGTGTTTCGGGTTGGAACCCGTACCCAGTTGAGGTGGATCCGTTCGTGGGTTATTGGATCGTGAAGAAAGACCCAGTTCCCATTTCAGACCCGTTAGTAGGTGAAATTACCGTTTTACCCCTGAGCTTTAAGATTCATGTCCGATGTGAACGGTCCCGATTTAATCCTATTTTTAGCCATATCAGTTATTATATATTATATTATAGATAGATAGATAGATAGATAGATAGTAATTTACATGTGTAAAGCACAATTAATATATTAAAATAATTAAAGCAAAAAAATTGATGTAGTGAGAACTCGAACCTGAGACCTCCTTCATATTAGTTATGTACGTGCAATGCACGGGTTGGTAGATTGACAAATGACACTAAGGTCTTCTCCCATTATAATATTAGAGATTAGAGATTAGAGATAGATTTCTACTAGTATATGCTATTTATCCGCAACGCATGCTATGCAGGCCCTAATATTTTTTTGTATTTTTAAATAAAGACTAGGATTGTTAAAAAAATTTATGAAGTATATGCACGTATATGATTACAATCCTTACAGAAGTGCTATATATTGCAGGAACGATCACCAACGGTATCAGAATCAAGGAACCCAATATAGAAAAACATTGTTGATGCACATGTCAATATAACTAAAAACATAAATAAATCATTAATTCATCCTACACTTATTGAGGAATTGCACTATAAACTCTATAAACCAATATTCATGCATTCAATGTAAATAATTGCTCTATAAAATTGTCACATAAACTTAAATATGATTATAGAATTCAACTAAAAAATAATTAATTCTTCCTAAATAAAACCATTGAAAAGAAGAATCGTGAACATATTTGATGATAGATCAAAAGAAACCCAAACTCTGACCTAATAACAGCATCAGATCCTCTTACAGAACCCAAACTCCTACCGGTTAACACTCTTCAGAGACCCGATCTGCCTCCCAAACTCACCTCCATCGACCCATCAAAATTTTTGAAAACAAAGATTAAATTCAAAGAAATATAAGAAAAACCATAGTCGTCAAAATTGGGTTAGAAAAGAATCTAGCATTCTGTAAAATATTTGCTTCTTTAAACACTACAAGGAATTTGACATATAATGACAACAAAAATCAGTGGGTAAAAGGCAAAAAACCAGAGGTATAGCCCGTAAAACCTATACCGACGGACATATTTTTTCGTAGTCAATAATTCGCTATAGCCACGGCAGAATGTCGTCACTATATCCTATAGCGACGGTTTTTTCACCCGTTGGACAAACCCTCGGTGTTATACCCACGGTTTCGTATCCGTTGGTATAGGTTTTAACAACACCTCTTGCTTTCCTATACCCACTGTTGAAACTCTATTGCTATAGGTTTTAGTGATGGTTTTCACATCCAAATATTTGAATATATACCCATCATGTTTATTCCGTTGGTATAGTTCTTTTTGTGCGGTCCGTTGGTATAGGTTTTAGCGGCATTCTTTACACATACATCCACCCACGAAGTTTTCCATCATGTAATTGATTAAGAAAGAAATGAACTAAGCAGATATTTAAATGAAGAGAAAATACAGAAAGTTGCACACTATGCGTGTAATAGATTGAAATGAATGTCATCATACCATATCAGGTACTGATATGATGTTACATCTAATCCAGTTAAAACCTTATGAGATCCTTGTAGTACAACACCACAAAATTCATCACGAATCTAGTTTTGCCTGGTCATGTATCTCAAACAAAACCAGTTTTTAGTTTTTATAACAGATATAAACCCAAAAAATCACATTAAATTTTAACTACATCTCAATCGACTTTAAATTTCGTCAAAGAAGGTAGTTTCTGAATGCAGAGATCAATTTTGGCGACAATAGCAAGAGGAAGGCCAAGAATGAGCCAAAGAATAGTTTGATTGCACTTTCCATTATGTCACTGTCAGACTCATCGAGATTTCTCTTGGTTCTCGAAGTAGCAGAAGCAGAAGGAAGGGCTTCAGCGACAGCATCAGCAAGATCCTGTATGAAGGAAGAGGTGCATCCCAGAGCTGGCACCCTACCCCAGTTCTCAATACCAGATTCCAAAGCTAATTCCTTGTACTCCATATCGATTTCTTCCAGAGTTTCAATATGCTCGCTCACAAAGCTGAGATCGGCATAAGAAATTAAGAATGTATGAGGAATCTTCACAAAAAGATTTGAAACAAGGGTTTTAAGATGCACAAAATTTTATTTATTTTAATCCTCCATAAGCTCGTAGTGCCATGACACTTTTATTTTAAACAAGGCAGGGTAAGGGGTTTACCAAAAGATGTTCATAGTGCCATGTCACTTTTATTTTGGATATTTTCCATTGTCACTACATATGTGGGGTCACCACACCATGGCGTCCCACCAAATATGGGGCCATTTATATGCAGCGACTATTCTGAGTTGGTGGTGTACGAGAAACTGGATGTTGTTGAATTCATAGATGATAACTTCGTAATATCTTAATGTCTCCATGTGCAGGTTGATGTGGTTTTTTTTTGGGAGGCGTGTGGATGCGCCAGGCGTGAGTTCTTACTCGATTTGTATTTGAAACTCCTATGCAGACGACCCTCGACTGGACGAACGGTACTGAGGTAGGTGGTAGTGAGGTGGAGGCTGATGCTCGGCTCGGATCTTTGAGGCTCGGACCCGAGGATCTCGTATACCTGTAGACGGTCTCGGAACACCGGGGTTGGTCCCGGTGGCAGACCCTCCGACGATCTAGTCAGTCACTAAGAGAGAGTAATAGTAACTAGGGTTTTGGTGGGAAAAGATTGATTGCCTGAATTCAATGGTAGGGGTCTGGTGTTTATAGGAGAAGTCAACCGGGTCTGGACCCGGTTGCCCGTGAGGCTGAAGCGGTGAAAATCCGGGCGGTATAGGGCTAACGTGGCAGATGCCCGGACGGTTTCCGGGCTGACGTGGCAACGGCCCGGGCAGTTTTCCGAACTTGACGTGGCGGATCTGGGGGATCAGAAGGTGCGCGCATCCTGAGGGGATCCTGTGGCCCAGGATGGGCCACGTCATTTCTAACCCATATCACAAGCCCCACACTCCTGTAGGGCTGGGTGAACCTGCCAGGTAGGAGTGATTCTTCGCCTCTGTAGGAAGAGCAAGGTGGAAGGTACAGTGAGAAAGTAGGTTTTGCTATTTCCAGAAGAGGCCAGGGGGTAGGAGGAAGGGATCCCTTATTGGAGTTTGCGCGAGATGCTAAGCGTAGATGAGTCAGAGTGACGCCTGCCGAGCCTCGGGGTCGGCAGACGAGCCTCGGAGGTCGGCGGACGACCCCATCGCTAGTTGGAAGAGCGAAGGGGACGCCGAGGCCGATCTCGTTGGAGCTCGGCTTGCCGAGCATCTGGGGTCGATAGAGGAGCTCCGAGGGTCGGCAGACGAGCCCTTGGGGTCGGCGGATGATCCTTTTGCTAGTTGGAAGAGCAAGAGGAGGCCAACGCCTAGTGGGCTGGAGATCGGCTCGCCGAACATAGAGGGTCGGTCGGCGAACGTAGAGGGTCGGCAAGCGACCCCCTCGCTAGTTGGAAGAGCAAGGGGACGCCAACGCCTGTTGGTTTGGAGGTCGGCGCGCAGAGCATCGAAGGTCGGTCGGCGAGCGTCTAGGGTCGGCAAGCGACCCCTCGCTAGTTGGAAGAGCAAGTTGCCAACGCCTGTTGGGTTGGAGATCGGCTCGCCGAGCATCGAAGGTCGGTTGGCGAGCGTCTAGGGTCGGCAAGCGACCCCTCGCTAGTTGGAAGAGCAAGGGGATGCCAACGCCTGTTGGGTTGGCGATCGGCTCGCCGAGCATAGAAGGTCGGTCGGCGAGCCCGTCGTTTGAGGAGGATTTTTTGGCGCTCGCTGTTTCATCCGAGCTCCGAGCCTCCTGGGAGTAGAGGAGAGCGGTAGGGGCTCGCGGTGTCATTCGAGCTCCAAGCCCCCTTGTGAATAGGGGAGTGCTGTAGGGGCTCGCGTTGTCGTCCGAGCTCCGAGCCTCCTGGGAGTAGAGGAGAGCGGTAGGGGCGCGCGGTGTCATCCGAGCTCCGAGCCCCCTTGTGAATAGGGGAGTGCTGTAGGGGCTCGCGTTGTCGTCCGAGCTCTGAGCCTCCTGGGAGTAGAGGATAGCGGTAGGGGCTCGAGATGTCATCCGAGCTCCGAGCCCCCTTGTGAATAGGGGAGTGCTGTAGGGGCTCGCGTTGTCGTCCGAGCTCCGAGCCCTATGGGAGTAGAGGAGAGCGGTAGGGGCTCGCGGTGTCATCCGAGCTCCGAGCCCCCTTGTGAATAGGGGAGTGCTGTAGGGGCTCCCGTTGTCGTCCGAGCTCCGAGCCCCCTGGGAGTAGAGGAGAGGAATTTGTAGCTCGCGCTACTATCCGATCGTCGACCCTTCTGTAAAAATAGAGGGGGAATTGTGGCTCGCGCTACCATCCGAGCGTCGACCCTTCTGCAAACATAGAAGGGGAATTGTGGCTCGCGATGCCATCCGAGCGTCGACCCTTCTGTGGGATAGAAGAGGAATTGTGGCTCGCGCTACTATCCGAGTGTCGACCCTCCTGTAAAAATAGAAGGGGAATGGTGGCTCGCGATGCCATCCGAGCGTCGACCCTTCTGTGGGATAGAAGAGGAATTGTGGCTCGCGCTACTATCCGAGCGTCGTCCCTCCTATAAAAATAGAAGGGGAATTGTGGCTCGCGATGCCATCTGAGCGTCGACCCTTCTGTGGGATAGAAGGGGCTTGTGGCTCGTGCTACCATCCGAGCGTCGACCCTCCTGGAAAAATAGAAGGAAAATGGTGGCTCGCGATGCCATCTGAGCGTCGACCCTTCTGTGGGATAGAAGAGGAATTGTGGCTCGCGCTACTATCCGAGCGTCGACCCTCCTGAAAAAATAGAAGGGGAATTGTCGCTCGTGATGCCATCCGAGCGTCGACCCTTCTGCAAACATAGAAGGGGACTTGTGGCTCGCGATGCCATCCGAGCGTCGAGATTTATTGACTAGTGAAAAAAGTCCGCTATGGGAAAAAAAGGCCTGGGGGTAGTTTGGGTAATCCCACGCTCATTGCTGACGTCAGGAGCGCAAGGATCGAAACGTCTCCAAATCTTTGCGGCCGTTAGATCTTGATGATTAAGATCCAACGACCAGATCTTAATTGCGAAAATCGAGGAGTCGCTTTCTCCTTATAATCCCCCTTCCCCCTCCCCATTTTCTATTCTTCACTTCTTTACTCACTTTCCACTTTTCACTCGGACAGGGTTTTAACTGCCGTCGGCAACTTTTTTCGGTGATCGCACGGTTCACGCTTTAGGTTAGTATTTCTGTTTCAGTAATGTCGTGCAATCAGTCCGGATCCGAGCCTAGCTCGTCGGGCCGCTCCGCGAAGGAATCTGAGTCAGAGACGTCCTCGTCTTTTAGCAAATATAAGGTTAAGGAGGAGGTCGTAACAGACGCTGGGTCGGATGGTAGTGACGACGTAGTCTTTGTGGTGTCGCCGCTGAGGTCCAGGAGGCCGGGAAAGGAGCCTGTGGACGAGGGCGAAGAGGTGGGGGAGGAAGAGGAAGAGGGGGAAGGCGAGGATGAGGTGGATCAAGAGGACCAGGATGGGGGCGACGAGGATTAGGAAGATTCGGATACCGAGGGTGAGGAGGAAGATGAGGAGGATCAGGATCTCGAGGGCCAGGGTGTTGTTGATGAGGGGGATGATAGCGACGAACGGGAAGCTGTTCGAGATGGCGCTGGCCGGGGCATAGCGGGAAAGTCGGTAGGGGTCAGTGATGACCTTCCGCCCCTTCCTCCTTTGTCAACGCCGTCTCCCGAGAGGAAGGCTCATCCCCGTCGGAAGAAGAAAGTGTTAAGTATTCCGGACAGCCCCCCTCCACATGATGAGTACGCGCCCAGACCGGAATTCGAATTTCCCCCCATCTTCTTCAAAAATCTGGGGTCGATACAGATGTACCCTGATGATATTAAGGACATCGAACCTATCCCTCCTGTGCCGGAAGAAGAAGGTCGGGTGAAGATTCGAATGGATAGCATCTCGTGTATTTTAAAGGCGAACTACCTCCACATTCTGAGGGCCGCCTACTTCATTCTGAGGGAGTTCGAAGTCTTCATTCCGAGCCCCGATATTCGGCCCACAACGGTTCTCGCGCCGGGCTACTGCATGTTTCCCGAGGACGCCTTCCTCTCGGGCCTGCGGCTGCCACTGCATCCTTTCGTTAAGAGGGTTTTGAATTGGGCGAAGCTATGCCCTATGCTGTACGGGCCGAACTCTTGGAAGCACTTAGTCTGCTTTATCCTAAGGTGCCAAGAGAAGGGGGTGAAGCCGAGGTTGACGTATTTCCAGGCCATCCTAGGAATTAGCTCGCTCGGAGATCAGGAGGGAATTTTTTATTTCTCGCTGAGGCTGCATAAGAAAATCATGCACGGCCATTCGGATTCCATCAAGGGGTGGAAAGAGAAGTATTTCGTAGTTCGGAATGAGAGGTCTTGGGGGATACCCACCAGATGGAATTTCTTCAAACCGAACCACAAGCCCCCGAAGCGAAGCGACTTGTCAGCCAAGGAGTGGAAGAAGGTGGATAAAATAGTGGCACAGTATCGCGTGGCCTCGAGTGACCGAGCTACACCTTGCCCGGACCGGACTGAGCCCTGCTGACCCTAGTATGTTTCTTTCCAAATTTTTGCATCTTTCTGCCTTCGTGTTAACGTTAGCCCTTCTTCTTCCATTTTCGCAGGGATGACTTCTCAACAGGTGGATGACAGGCGGGCGCTGTTGGCCGTCGCTTAGAAGGCGAGGGCGAAGAAAAGGAAGAAGGCCGAGCAGGAGAGGCTGGCGGCCGAGAAGGCGAAGATGGCGGCCACAGCCGGGGCGTCCTCCAAGGGGCCGGCCCCGGTAGCAGAGGAGCCCTCCCCGGCGAAGAAGGCCAAGAGGCATCACCCCCAAGCATCGAGGGCAGCTCGGGACGCAGGGGGTAGCTCGGGCAAGACCGTTGAGGCCCCAGAAAAAAGACTCCCACCACTGAAGCCTTCGGCCGAGGAGATGGTGAGTCAGCAGGGGCTGCGACCCTATGCCCCTGACTGGTCGATCGTGCAGGGGGATAGTCTGCTCGATGGGCCTGTGTCGATCGAATTCGTCACGAAGGCCGCCACCGAACGCGATCGGATGGCCCTGGCAGTGCAGACGACGGACCAGGCCTTCATGCGGTGGTCCTAAGCGCACATCTCGGTAAGTCAGTTCGGTGCTATTTTTCTTTTTTGTTTTGAACTTGGATTTTTTCAAACCTCTTTCCCCTCGGACAGGCGATGCTTCATGGCCAGCACTTCCAAAAGTGCCTAGAGAAAGAGATCTACATCGAGAGGAGGAACGCGGAGAAGTTCCTCCGCGACCTGAACAAGGTTACCGACGAGCTGAAAGAGGCTCGGACCATGGTGACCGTCCACGAGGCTCAGATAGCCTCGCTCTGCGACATCCATAAGGCCGACGTAGAGCATCTTGAGGGGAAGATCGAGGCGGAGGCGGAGAAGGGGCGGAAGGCCCTGAAGATGATGGAGGCGGCTTCGGCGGAGGCCCTGATGATAGTGCAGGATGAAGCGTATGATCAGGCCAAGTCGCATTTCAAGCAGATCTACCCCGAGCAGAGCGTGGACCACCTCTACTACGGATGGCAGGCAAACCTTCTGCCGACCCCTGGTGGCGACGAGATGGGGGGCGTCCAGGGCGAAGAAGAGGTGCCACCCCCCCTCAAGAATAGACTAGTTTCTTTTTGTTTTTATTTTGATGTAAATGCCTCGAGCGGACTGGCCACCGCGGCTTTTGTATCAATTTTTTGAAAGAAATGAAATATACTTTTTTGGGCCGAGGCTTCAAGACTTGTGCTTTTTGTGATGTTTGCTCTCGTCTTTTGATAGACGCACGGGACCTGGGTCGCCACCCCTGTTTCTGCCGGGGTACCTTTGGTTCGAGCGGGGGAGGAGGCCATGGAGGCAGCTTTGGCTCGCCAGCGAAAACAGGCTAGGGGCCGAGTGGCCGCCGTTAATTATTTTCTGAACAAGTCTAGGGAGCTCGGTCTGGAGGTGGCGCATCTGAAGAAGGCCATAGCCGACCGGGACTGGTGGGTAATCGAGACGGACTGGTCCCTCTCGGATGCCTCGAGCGGATGGTCGGCTTCAGAGTCTTTTCTTCGCAAGGCCGTACTTGAAAAAGAGTTGGAGATTTGCAGGCTGAAGCTGGTGATCGAAGAGGCCAGTAACTCTACCCCGGGGCGGTCTCCGACATTTCTATTCGATGAGGCCCAGCCTGATGATGCAGGAAGCTCGGTGGCGGGAGTATCTTCACAGACCGGTCTAGCCGAGCGCTAGAAGAGTTCCGAAGGAGGTGCTGAGTTTGAATTTCAAGCCGAGCGCGAGTGAGTGAGTTGTTCTTTGTATTTGTACCGACGTTCATTGAGTTGTAAGTAATGAGTAATAATAATAATAGCATTTCTTTTCACGAACGTTGATTGCCTCGGTTGCCGAAGGTGGCTGCTGTGTCTGCTGCGAAGGGGTCACTGCCGAGGTGACTGGATCATAAATGGCGACGTTTCGCCTTCCTATGAGCATTAATGGCGACGTTTCGCCTTTCGCTGTTTTGCATTCCCAGACGTAATAACTGCCCCCTTCAGGGGGTTATATAATCCCCACTTTCCCCCAACTGATTGTTAAGAAGTGAAAGTTGCTTGACTTGGGTGCCTGCCGGATGCGGGCACCCAGAAATAAAATATTCTCCGAACGCTCCGGATCGGGGGCACACCAATCACCCTCGGGCTATTCGGGGTTCGGGCCTGCAGAGCCGCGAGACCCCGGGTTGTTCGTTGTTGAGTGGTGGGCCGGCCGGTTGGTTTGGGGGTTCGGGTGGAGTTGAGGCTCGGTGGCTCTCCTGCCGTCCTCGAACAATTTGGGGTTTCGGGCTCGCAAGAGCAGGAAACCCCGTGTTGTTCGTAGGCGATAGGAGGGTCGATTGAAAGCAGAGGGTCAGTTCGGGACGGAGAGAGCAGAGGGTCAGTGGCTCCCCTGCCGTCCTCGAACAATACGGGGTTTGGGCTTGCGAAAGCCATAAACCTCGAGTTGTTCGCGGGTGAGAGGGTGGTCAACCAAACAACTCGAAGCTCGGGGCGTCTGCCGAAGGTGGACACTCTAAACCTTGATATAAAATTTTGCTGAACGTGGCACTAGGCCGTAGCCGAGCGGATTGGTCGGCGGCTTCGAAGGAAGCTGCGGCCTTGCTCTGGGCAGACGACGCGCCGCTATCTCTTGGGGATGGCAAGGCTGGCGATTGTCGCCTCGTGCATCGGTTGATGGGGTTAAAGAAGCCCAAACCGAGCGAGGGACGGATGCCGAGCCCCCACATCGGGGAGAAAGCCAGTAGCAGGCGTAGCAGAGGGTCGCCGCCGAGCGTCAAGATCGAGGAGCTTTGAAGAAAGCCCCTACCTTGCTCGAGGTCGACGCCGAGCTCCCGCACTTGTTCTCAGGAAAGACGGTGCGGGCGTTGCTGGCGGTTGTCGCCTCGTGCATCGGTTGATGGGCTTGAAGAAGCCCAAACCGAGCGAGGGACGGGTGCCGAGCCCCCACACCGGGGAGAAAGCCAATAGCAGGCGTAGTAGAGGGTCACCGCCGAGCGTCAAGGTCGAGGAGCTTTGAAGAAAGCCCCTGCCTTGCTCGAGGTTGACGCCGAGCTCCCGCACTTGTTCTCAGGAAAGACAGTGCGGGCGTGGCTAGCGGTTTTCGTCTCGTGCATCGGTTGATGGGCTTGAAGAAGCCCAAACCGAGTGAGGGACGGGTGCCGAGCCCCCACACCGGAGAGAAAGTCAGTAGCAGGTGTAGCAGAGGGTCACCGCCGAGCATCAAGGCTGAGGAGCATTGAAGAAAGCCCCTACCTTGCTCGAGATTGACGCCGAGCTCCCGCACTTGTTCTCAGGAAAGACGGTGTGGGCGTGGCTGACAGTTGTCGCCTTGTGCATCGGTTGATGGGCCGAAGAAGCCCAAACTGAGCGAGGGACGGGTGCCGAGCCCCCACACCGGGGAGAAAACCAGTAGCAGGCATAGCAGAGGGTCGCCACCGAGCATCAAGGCCTAGGAGCTTTGAAGAAAACCCTGCCTTGCTCGAGGTCGACGCCGAGCTCCCGCACTTGTTCTCAGGAAAGACGGTGCGGGCGTGGCTGGCAGTTGTCGCCTCGTACATCGGTTGATGGGCTTGAAGAATCCCAAACCGAGCGAGGGACAGGTGCCGAGCCCCCACACCGGGGAGAAAGCCAATAGCAAGTGTAGCAGAGGGTCGCCGCCGAGCGTTAAGGCCGAGGAGCTTTGAAGAATGCCCAGCCTTGCTCGAGGTCGACGCCGAGCTCCCGCACTTGTTCTTAGGACGTGTAGCTGTCCCAAACATGTAGGGAAGCTTTTCTGGCCGGCACTGTTATTCGAGCACCGAGCCCCGAACTTGTAAGAGAAGCTTTGTTGGCTCGCTCTGTTAATCGAGCGCCGAGCCCCAAGCTTGCAAGAGAAGCTTTGTTGGCTCGCGCTGTTATCCGAGCGCCGAGCCCCAAGCTTGTAAGAGAAGCTTTTCTGGCTCACGCTGTTATCCGAGGGCCGAGCCCCAAGCTTGTAAGAGAAGCTTTTCTGGCTCGTGCTGCCATCTGAGGGCCGGGCCCCAAACTTGTAAGAGAAGCTTTGTTGGCTCGCTCTGTTATCCGAGCACCGAGTCCCAAGTTTGTAAGAGAAGCTTTGTTGGCTCGCACTGTTATCCGAGCACCGAGCTCCAAGCTTGTAAAAGAAGCTTTTCTGGCTCTTACTGTTATCCGAGCGCCGAGCTCGAGAGATCTTTTATCGGGAACAAAATATGAAGCCATAAACTTGTTTTAAGAAAGTTGGCATATTTACATTATAAGGGATTTTCACAAAAAAACAAGGCACGTCGTGCCGATTATATTCTTCATAATTTACATGGGATGGAGGCTAATCTCCTCCTAGGAACTTGATGAGGTGTTCGGCGTTCCAGGGCCACTTGATCGCCTTACCCTCCGGGTTGGTCAGGCGGTACGTCCCTGGGCGTACAACCTCCGACACTTTGTAAGGGCCCTCCCAGTTCAGGGCCAATTTCCTTTTCTGACCGGGATTGGACACCGCCAGTTTTCGAAGAACGAGGTCTCCGAGTTTGATGTCGGTGGGACGCACCTTCTTATTGTAGAACTTCTCAATCCTTTGTTGGTAGATACTTCTTCTAATGGCAGACTTCTCCCTGACCTCGTCTATGAGGTCCAGGTCGGCTTGCAGCTGTTCGGAGTTGGCGGCCTCGTCGAACGCCATGATTCGGGGTGAAGGGATCCCGATTTCCAAGGGAATGACGGCCTCCATGCCGTACGTCAGATTGAAGGGGGATTCTCCCGTGGGGATCCTCTTTGTTGTTCGGTGGGCCTAGAGAACTCTGGGTAACTCGTCGATCCATAACCCCTTAGAAGAGTTATCGAGTCGTTTCTTAAGGCCATGAGGATTTGGCGGTTTGCGTTCTTGGCCTGACCGTTAGACTGGGGGTGGCATACTGAGGAGAAGCGCTGCTGGATCCCGAGATCTTCGCAGAACTTGTGGAAATGCTTACCCGCGAATTGAGTCCCATTGTCTGTGATGAGGACCTGCGGAATCCCGAACCGACAGACGATGTGTTTCCAGAAAAAACTGCTGGGTCTGTTGCTCAGTGATCGTTGCTAATGGCTCGGCCTCGATCCACTTAGTGAAATAGTCGATCGCCACAATGAGAAACTTTTGCTGGCCCGTTGCTTTTGGAAATGGGCCCACCAAATCCATCCCCCACATTGCAAAGGGGGTCGGACTGGCCATTGACCGAAGGTTTGCCTGAGGAGCCCTCTTCATGGGGGAGAACCGTTGGCAGGGGCCGCATTTCTTCACTAAGGCGAAGGCGACTTGCAGCATAGTGGGCCAGTAGTACCCGTGATTTAATGCCTTCCGCGCTAGCGAACAGCTTCCCATGTGGCATCCACCGATCCCCTCGTGCAGCTCCTTGAGGGCGTACTTGGCTTTGTCTGGGGTCAAGGCAGCGGAGGTAGGGTCTGCCATCCGTTGTTGTATAGGACCTTTTGAAGAGGGTGGCATTGATGACCGCGAATCTTTCGATCGGACCCTGATCCGCCTCGCTTCAGCCCGGTCTTCGGGGAGCTCTCCCTTGACTAGAAATTTTTTAATAAGAGTGGTCCAGTCGTCAGGAGGGGCTCCGTCTTCGACGCACAGAACCTCCAGGAAGTCGGTACTTGGCTTCAACAGGACTTCAATTAGGACCGTGCGGTCGAGGCATTCAAAGGATGAGGAAGCCAACTTTGACAGGGCGTCGGCCTGGGCGTTCAGCTCCCGGGGGATCCTCAAGACAGCCGATTCGTCGAAGGACGTTAATAGGCGTTGGACCACGGCCAGGTACCTGATCATCCGATCGTCACGGGGCTCGTACTCCCCAATGATCTGGTTGACCACCAGCTGAGAGTCGCTAAAGGCCCTGATCTGTCTAGCGCCGGCTTGATGAGCCAGGTTGAGCCCGGTGATCATGGCCTCGTATTCAGCCTCGTTGTTAGAGGCCGGGAAGTTGAGGCAGAGACAATATTGAAGGAGAAAACCATCCGGACCCCGAAGAATGATGCCCGCACCACTCCCCGTTTTGCAAGAAGAGCCGTCGACGTAAACTTCCCACGTCTGGTCGGCTTCCTTGCTCACGGGTTGCTCGGAGATGGTGCATTCTGTGATGAATTCGGCGAGGGCCTGCCCTTTGATGGCCGTTCTTGGTTGATAGCCGATGTCGTACTGGCTGAGTTCGATCGACCATTTGAGTAGTCGACCAGAGCTCTCGGGTTTGTAGAGCACGGCCTTCAGGGGTTGATCCGTGAGTACCTGGATCGAATGCGCCTGAAAGTAAGGACAGAGTTTCCGCGCGGCCATGACCAAGGCGTACGCCACCTTCTCCATCCTGGAATACCGGGTCTCGGCGTCGAGCAGGACCTTGCTTACATAATACAGGGGCTTTTGAACCCCTTTCTCTTCTCGGACGAGGATGGCGCTGAGCATGTTCTCCGAAGCGGAAAGGTAGAGCCAGAGTGGCTCCCCTGGTTCGGGCTTGCTGAGGAGAGGAGGGTTGGCGAGGTACTCCTTCAACTGTGCGAAGGCCTCTTGCTGTTGAGTACCCCACTCGAACCCTCCGGTGCCGCGCAGCGCTTTGAAGAATGGAAGGGACTTCTCTCCAGATTTGGAGAGGAAACGGCCGATGGCCGCCAGTCTCCCCGTTAGTCTCTGGACTTCTTTGACATTCCTGGGAGGGGCCATGTCTATTATGGCCTGGATCTTTTCGGGGTTAGCCTCGATGCCGCGCTGGCTGACGATGAACCCTAAGAACTTCCTCGAGGAGATGCCGAAGGCACACTTCGTCGGGTTGAGCCTCATGTTGTGGGTTCGAAGGATCCCAAAGGCCTCTTCCAGGTCGGCGACGTGGTCCTATCCTTGTTGACTTTTGACGAGCATGTCATCGACGTATACCTCCATGTTACGTTCGATTTGATCTTTGAAGACTCGGTTGATGAGCCTCTGGTAGGTGGCGCCGGCGTTCTTCAGCCCGAAGGGCATGACCCGGTAGCAGTACAGTCCCTGGTCTGTGACGAAGGACGTCTTGGCGATGTCCGGAGGAAACATCCGGATCTGGTTATAGCCCGAGAAGGTATCCATGAAGGATAAGAGCTCGTGGCCCGAGGTAGCATCGATCAGGGCATCAATGCAGGGGAGAGGGAACGGATCCTTGGGACATGCCTTGTTGAGGTCGGTGAAATCTATGCAGATCCTCCAACTCCCGCTTGCCTTCTTGACCATGATGACGTTCGCCAGCCACTCAGGGTAGCTGACCTCTTGTACGAAACGCGCGGACAAGAGCTTGTCTACTTCCGCATTCACTGCCTGTTGTCGCTCTGGGGCGAACTTGCGCCGCTTTTGGACAACTGGTTTCGACCTGGGGATCACGCTGAGTTTGTGCATGATGAGATCCTCAGAGATGCCGGGCATGTCAGAGGGCTTCCAGGCAAAGAGGTCGACATTGCGGCGAATACATGCGATTAGGGCAGACTTGAGGTCAGGCACGAGGGAGCAGCTTACTCGGAAGTGCTTCGACACATCCCCTGTCTCGAACGAGACATTTTCTAGCTCGTCCGCCGCTTACTCGGAGCAGCTTACCCCAGAATTTCCGTCTGCCTCAATTCGAGACCTACGATGGCGAGGGCGATCCTGCTGATCACATGGAGGGCTTCAAAACCCTCATGATGATTCACAGCGCATCGGATCCCCTCCTGTGCCGAGCCTTCCCCTGCCACACTCCGGGGCCCGGCTCGAGAATGGTTCTCCAAATTCACCCCCTGGCTCCATCTATTCTTTCGACCAGCTAGAGGGCAACTTCCTTGCCCACTTCGTAACGAGCCGAAAAGCCGAAAGAACAAGTGCATCCCTACTCGGCCTCTGGCTGAAGGAAGGGGAGTCACTCCGGGTGTTTCGTCCGGAGGTTCACTGTCGAGGCAAGGTCGGTCTCCTCCCTCGACCCTGGGGTTGCCTCGGCCACCTTCTGGCACAACGTCCGACACGGACAGCTGAAGGCCTCCCTGGCGAAAAAACCCCCGATGGACTTCCCTGACCTCCTCAACCGAGTCAAAAAGTACATCCGAGCCAAAGAAGCCCTTAATCCAGAGGACCAGAAGGAAGTTCCCGGGAAAGGAAAGCGCAAGGCCGATGAGGTTGAGCTGGTGAAGAAAGCTCCGAGAGACGGGGGCGCCGCGAAGAAGGTTCCGCCGATCCCCCGCTTTGAAAGGTACACTCCGACTGACACAGAACGTGTCGACAATCATCTTAGCGATTGAAGACAGCGACCTCGTCCAGTACCCTCCTCGACCTTCCAACAACACCAGCAAGAAGAGGGATCAACGGTTATACTGCCGTTTCCACCGGGACAACGGGCACGACACAGATCACTGTCGTGCCCTGAAGGACGAAATTGAGGCCCTCATTCAACGAGGGTACCTCCGAGAATTCAAAAGGGAAGGTGCCCGGGAACAGAGGGACACCAGAAACAGGAGGGATTCCCTTCCACCTCGAGCGCACCGACGGCGTCCCGAGCGGGATTCGGAACCCGAAGAGCCTGAGGGTCAGGCCATCCTGCATTGCGTCCACGGAAGGGCCCATGGAAGGGGAATCCAACACTTCCCGCAAGGCCTTCGTCCGAGATGTCAGCACCGTCCAGGGCCCTATCTCTCCCCAGGTCCCGCAACTTCCTGTCTCCTTCTCAGGAGAGGATTTGGAGGGAGTCCGGCTCCCTCATTGAGATGCACTTGTCATCAGCCTCAGCATGGCGAACTTTGAGGTCCGGCGTATCCTCGTGGACAACGGGAGCTCGGTCAATATCCTATTCTTGGGAGCATTCGAGAACTTGAAACTCTCCGTGAGAAACTAAAGCCGGCCGGATACACCCTGCACGGATTCTCCGGCGTCCCCATGACTATAGAGGGGATCGTCACCCTAGACGTCACGGCAGGCACGACCCCGAACAGAAGGACCGAGTCTATGGACTTCATGGTTGTGAATGTCAAGGCAGCCTACAACGCCATCCTCTGCCGTCCGGGGCTCTGCTCCCTCCAGGCAGGTTCCCTCGGCCTACCATCAGAAGATGAAAATCCTTACTAACACTGGCGTCAGAGTTGTCCGAGGAAATCAAGAAGCAGCACGTTCGTGCTACATGACGGCTATCGGAAGCGGTGTATTTCCCCTTGATGCAATCGAGCTAGAGCCCGAAAGGACCCAGCCCGAACCAGAACTGGCGGACGAGCTAGAAAATGTCTCGTTCGAGACAGGGGATGCATTGAAGCACTTCCGAGTAAGCTGCTCCCTCGTGCCCAACCTCAAGTCCGCCCTAATCGCCTGTATTCGCCGCAATGTCGACCTCTTTGCCTGGAAGCCCTCTGACATGCTCGACATCTCCGACGATCTCATCATGCACAAACTCAGCGTGATCCACGGGTCGAAGCCAGTTGTCCAAAAGCGGCGCAAGTTTCGCCTCAGAGCGACAACAGGCAGTGAACGTGGAAGTAGACAAGCTCTTGTCTGCACGTTTCGTACAAGAGGTCAGCTACCCCGAGTGGCTGGCAAACGTCATCATGGTCAAGAAGGCAAGTGGGAGTTGGAGGATCTAGCATAGATTTCACCGACCTCAACAAGGCATGCCCCAAGGATCCGTTCCCTCTCCCCAGCATTGATGCCCTGATCGATGCTACCTTGGGCCACGAGCTCTTATCCTTCATGGATGCCTTCTCGGGCTATAACCAGATCCGGATGTTTCCTCCGGACATCGCCAAGACGTTTCTTCATCACAGATCAGGAACTGTACTGCTACCGGGTCATGCCCTTCGGGCTAAAGAACGCCGGCGCCACCTACCAGAGGCTCGTCAATCGAGTCTTCAAAGATCAAATCGGACGTAACATGGAGGTATACGTCAACGACATGCTCGTCAAAATTCAACAAGGACAGGACCACGTTGCCGACCTGGAAGAGGCCTTTGGGGTCCTTCGAACCCACAACATGAGGCTCAACCCGACGAAGTGTGCCTTCGGCGCCTCCTCAGGAAAGTTCTTAGGGTTCATCGTCAGCCAGCGCGGCATCGAGGATAACCCCGAAATGATCTAGGCCATAATAGACATGGCCCCTCCCAGGAACGTCAAAGAAGTCCAGAGACTAACGGGGAGACTGGCGGCCATCGGCCGTTTCCTCTCCAAATCTGGAAAGAAGTCCCTTCCGTTCTTCAAAGCGCTGCGCGGCACCGGAGGGTTCGAGTGGGGTACTCAACAGCAAGAGGCCATCGCACAGTTGAAGGAGTACCTCGCCAACCCTCATCTCCTCAGCAAGCCCGAACCAGGGGAGCCACTCTGGCTCGACCTTTCCGCTTCGGAGAATGTGCTCAGTGCCGTCCTCGTCCGAGAAGAGGAAGGGGTTCAAAAGCCCATGTACTATGTAAGCAAGGTCCTGCTCGACGCTGAGACCCGGTATTCCAGGATGGAGAAGGTGGCGTACGCCTTGGTCATGGCCGTACGGAAACTCCGTCCTTACTTTCAGGCACATTCGATCCAGGTACTCACGGATCAACCACTGAAGGCCGTGCTCTACAAACCCGAGAGCTCTGGTTGACCAGTCAAATGGTCGATCGAACTCAGCCAGTACGACATCGGCTATCAACCAAGAACGGCCATCAAAGGGCAGGCCCTCGCCGATTTTATCACAGAATGCACCATCTCCGAGCAACCCGCGAGCAAGAAAGCCAACCAGACGTGAAAAGTTTATGTCGACGGCTCCTCTTGCGAAACGGGGAGTGGTGCGAGCATCATTCTTCGGGGTCCGGATGGTTTCCTCCTTCAATATTGTCTCCGCCTCAACTTTCCCGCCTCTAACAACGAGGCTGAATACGAGGCCATGATCGCCGGGCTCAACCTGGCTCATCAAGCCGGTGCCAGACAGATCAGGGCCTTTAGCGACTCTCTGCTGGGGGTCAACCAGATCACCGGGGAGTACAAGGCCCGTGACGATCGGATGATCAGGTACCTAGCCGTGGTCCAATGCCTATTAACGTCCTTCGACGAATCGGCTGTCTTGAGGATCCCCCGGGAGTTGAACGCCCAGGCCGATGCCCTGTCAAAGTTGGCCTCCTCATCCTTTGAAGGCCTCGACCGCACGGTCCAAATTGAAGTCCTGTTGAAGCCAAGTACCGACTTTCCGGAGGTTCCGTGCATCGAAGACGGAGCCCCTCCCGATGACTGGACCACTCTTATCAAAAAATTTCTAGTCAAGGGAGAGCTCCCCGAAGACCAGGCTGAAGCGAGGCGGATCAGGGTCTGATCGGAAAGATTCGCGGTCATTAATGCCACCCACTTCAAAAGGTCCTATACAACAACGGATGGCAGACCCTACCTCCGCTGCCTGACCCCAGACGAAGCCAAGTACGCCCTCAAGGAGCTGCACGAGGGGATCGGTGGATGCCACATGGGAAGCCGTTCGCTAGTGCGGAAGGCATTAAATCACGGGCACTACTGGCCCACTATGCTGCAAGAAGCCCTCTCCCTAGTGAAGAAGTGCGGCCCCTGCCAACGGTTCTCCCCCATGAAGAGGGCTCCTCAGGCGAACCTCCGGTCAATGGCCAGTCCGACCCCCTTTGCAATGTGGGGGATGAATTTGGTGGGCCCATTCCCAAGAGCAATGGGCCAGCGAAAGTTCCTCGTTATGGCGAATGACTAGTTCACTAAGTGGATCGAGGCCGAGCCATTAGCAACGATCACCGAGTGACAGACCCAGCAATTTTTCTGGAAACACATCGTCTGCCGGTGCGGGATTTCGCAGGTGCTCGTCACGGACAACGGGACTCAATTCACGGATAAGCATTTCTGCAAGTTCTGCGAAGATCTCGGGATCTAGCAACGCTTCTCCTCAGTATGCCACCCCCAGTCTAACGGTCAGGCCGAGAATGCGAACCGCCAAATGTAACGCCCCGAATTCCAAAAATACACTGAATTCGAGATTCCACAGGATCTTTACACTTCTTTCGTACAATTTTACAAGGAATTTAAAACTTTTCACTTTACATCAGAGTTACATGAAAACTTTACACTTTACATTTTACAGCGGAAGCAAATTTACAACATTTAAATAAATGTACATCAACATTTGAATAATCTCTAAGCATCTGTTCCTCTTTAATCCTTATCATGTCATTTACCCTGCATACAAAACTGTGAGTATGTCAGTTTATTCAACCGACGAACATTATACACGGCCATTCTTTCTATGCCGGAAATAGTATAACTGATTTTCCATATTTAACAAACACAACCTTGTCATATATCAAACTAAAGGGAATACCCTATTGATGTCGTGTTGTGATTGTGCACTTAGTCCTTAATGCAGTTATTTATATTACATGACACTAATGCACACTTGTTCGGATTCTATGCATCCCATACTACATAGGTCCGAGGACAAGCCTCTTAATCGTTCTTCATCTTGTAGGGTTCAATCCCTCGTCATGATTTAGTCAACTACTGTAACTACGGTAAGTATCCTAGATGATCTATGAGTACAAGCTCGTGTACAGAAAACCTGGAGGGAAATCCCACGCCATGTCTTGACGCATCAAGCATGCATTCTGTGGCAATTCAGCCTCCTTCATGGCACACGATCCTCTTGTAGTCACCAAACATCCCACAAGCATCGCCAAGATCCCGATCTTCTGGAGTAATGCCCACGCCATGTCTTGACGCATCAAACATGCATTCTGTGGATCACACCCACATCGTAGACTCGAGGCCCTCATACTTGTGTTTTTTTCTCACTTTCATCACCTCTTCACTATGTACTAAATCCTTAAATTTAATGAAATCATGAACAAAATCAATCTCTTAAAGTTAGCCCTCTCACTACTACCGGTCTTATTTCTTTCATTTCACAATGACCCAAACTGGTCTTTTCAATGTCTATAATCTTAATTCATTACTTTCACTTGCCGGTGTGAGTTTTGGCTACACTCTAAATTTCAATCTCATTTCACAAATTCACATGCTTGAGTTTTCATACTCAATAATATTTTTCTTTTCCAATCACATGATTTCAAAATTATTCATGAGTCCATAACCATACATGGAATTCAATTATCATGCATGCATTTCATCAAATATTTATTTCCACATTAAAAATCATATCACCAATTATATGGTCAAAATGAATATTCACAACTCATAATTATCACACTATTCTTCAATAAGAATAATTCATACCACTTCACTTCATATATTTTCTTTCTTATTTATATTTCCTTTCTAGCACTTTATTTTAAGTTCTTTTGCAAAATACAACTTTCACAAAAATATACAAGTGTAGAACCATAGTTCCAACTACATTTTTATCCCCAAAATATACTCAATTTCATTTCAATAACTCCCAATTTATTTTTCATAAGTCACACATAATTTTAGAATAATAATAGTATTTTTTTCATAATTTTTAAACATAAAAAACCGTCAAAAAATATTTTTTTCCAAAAAGTTTAATACTGGCCGAGACCAGGTTTCGAACCAACAACCACAGGGAAACAAGCCGCACGCTCTGACCACTAGGCCAATCGCGCCGATCAACATAAAGGGGGTTAAGAGCTTTAAATGCTCTCGGCTGAAGCTTAATTAATTTTTTAAATGCGCAACAAAATATATGGTGCTAACAAGAATCGAACCATCGACCTGTGAGAACCCAACCACACACTGTAGCAATTAGAAGCCTCCCAACCACTTGAGCTATAGGCTCAAGTTGTCTCAATACAACTTGCACTCTAATTAAATCAACTCTCTGTCTA
Organism: Hemerocallis citrina; assembly: GCA_017893485.1. Classification (NCBI taxonomy): domain Eukaryota; kingdom Viridiplantae; phylum Streptophyta; class Magnoliopsida; order Asparagales; family Asphodelaceae; genus Hemerocallis; species Hemerocallis citrina. Next base: position 117,459 of record JACEHZ010000183.1, read on the forward strand.
ATAGCACATTTCGATGTTTCAAAAGCTCTCATTTGAGTTTTGCTTTACTAAACATACTGTAAATTTCCAGATTAATATTCTCATAATAATTTATACTCCAGTAATTTAAAAATAATTTTTCCAATAATTAAACACATATTTTGCATACAATTAGTTTAAATTGTATGCTACTACTACCACATTTCCTTTTCGACATTTCTTATCCAACTTAACATCAATATTCTCTATATCAATTCCCTGTTTATATTCATTCCACAAACCCACAAAATATATTTTAAGTCATTCATTACAACACTATCACAAAAGGTTCATTCAAGCACATAAAACAATATTTTCATCTACAAACATTTGCATATAATTTTTGATGCTAACAATGAATTTTTCTTCAAGCAATCCATAGCTAAAATTATTCTACACACAACTTAAGTTTGATGGTGGAATCACGTACAAGCCATTTATCGACATTCCAATCAACTAATAAGCCATTTTTCCAATTAAAATGTACTCTTATTAATCTTTTTCATGCATTAATATTTCAATTCAATCTTAGCATGCTTTCTAATTAGAAACATGGAAAATAACCCACCTTAGCATGATATCTAATTAGAATTATGAAAAATAACCCACCTTAGCATGATATCTAATTAGAAATATGGAAAATAACCCACCTTAATTGGAGAGAAATCAAATTGCAACACCTCCTAAACAAAAGTCCTTGCCAAAAGAGCGTTCCTCCTCCTCCTCGATGCGAACCCAAGCCTTCAAAGATGCCAACCTGAGCTCCTTGATGCCGGCCTTCCCTTTTTGATGCAAGCACAACTCCCTCACACACAAATCTCAATCTTTTATCTCACTTACTATACTACCAACAATGTATTTTCTACTATAGATTTTGGAGAAATATAGAGTACAAAAATAACTAGGCTAGGGGGGGGGGGCGTATTTATACTAAAATTTTGAGTGAATGGAAGGCTAGGATCAAACTAGGAGTTAGAAATAAAAGGCTAGGATTCAAGGGGGATTTATGGTAACCAACCATGATCAAGCACCCACCACCCATGACTCCATTCAAATTTTCCTTTTCCCTCCATGTCAAAGCCGGCCTACAATGGTGTTTTTGCACGTGTACGTGCAATGCACGTGCATGCATTAGTCCTCCATTTAAAAAAAGTTGTACGTTATATTTTCCATAAAAATAATCTTAAAAGATGTTCTATATTACAAGTTGTAATTAAAATAAAAATAACTCATGGGCCAAAATAATAGTTTTATAAAAATATAAATAAATTAGATTTGGGCTAGAAAGAAAGGCTTATGTTCATTTGAAGAAAATGGGCTTTATAGAAATAATTAAAGAACACATATACACACATCATCCAAAATGAAAAATAATTATAAGATTTCACACTACCAAAAATTGCACGTGCACACTACGTGCAAAATAAAATAATTTTCATAAATGAAAATCGGGGCATTACACCAAATCCTCGACGGCCTCAAGAAACGACTCGATAACTCTTCTAAGGGGTTATGGGTCGACGAGTTACCCACTGTTCTCTGGGCCCACCGAACAACAAAGAGAATCCCCACTGGGGAATCCCCTTTCAATCTGACTTACGGTGCGGAGGCCGTCATTCCCTTGGAGATCAGGATCCCCTTACCTTGAATCATGGCTTTCGATGAAGCAGCTAACTCCGACACAGCTGCGAGCCGACCTGGACCTCATAGACGAGGTCAGTGAGTAGTCCGCCATTAGAAGAAGCATCTACCAACAAAGAATTGAGAAGTTCTACAACAAGAAGGGGCGTCCCACCGACATCAAACTCGGAGACCTCGTTCTCCGAAAACTGGCAGTATCCAATCCCGGTCAGAAACGGAAATTAGCCCCGAACTGGGAGGGCCCTTACAAAGTCTCGGAGGTCGTACGCCCAAGGACGTACCGCCTGACCAACCTAGAGGGCAAGGCAATCAAAAGGCCCTGGAATGCGGAGCACCTCATCAAATTCCTAGGAGGAGATTAACCTCCATGTAAATTATCAAGATTGTAATCGGCACGTCGTGCCTTGTCTTTGTAAAATTCAAGTGTTGTAAATATACGAGCTTTCTTAAAACAAGCTTATGGCTTCACAATTTATTACAAATAAAGAACATGTAGTGGGCTCGGCCCTCGGATGGCATCGCGAGCCAGAAAAGCTTTCCTTACAAGCTTGAGGCTTGGCCCTCGGATGGCATCGCCAGCTAGAAAAGCCTTCCTTACAAGCTTGAGGCTCGGCCCTCGGATGGCATTGCGAGCCAGAAATGCTTCCCTTACAAGCTTGAGGCTCGGCCCTCGGATGGCATCGCGAGCCAGAAAAGCTTCCCTTACAAGCTTGGGATTCGGCCCTCGGATGGCATCGCGAGCCAGAAAAGCTTTCTTTACAAGCTTGAGGCTCGACCCTCGGATGGCATCGCGAGCCAGAAAAGCTTTCCTTACAAGCTTGGGATTCGGCCCTCGGATGGCATCGCGAACCAGAAAAGCTTCCCTTACAAGCTTGAGGCTCAGCCCTCGGATGGCATCACGAGCCAAAAAAGCTTCCCTTACAAGCTTGAGGCTCGGCCTTCGGATGGCACCACGAGCTAGAAAAGCTTCCTTTACAAGCTTGGCTCTCGTTCCTTGGACGGCATCGCGAGCCAGAAAAGCTTCCCTTACAAGCTTGGGATTCGGCACTCGGATGGCATCGCAAGCCAGAAAAGCTTTCCTTACAAGTTTGGGGCTCGCTACGCCTGCTACTGGCTTTCTCTCCGATGTGGAGGCTCGGCACCCGTACCTCCCTCGGTTTGGGCTTCTTCAAGCCCATCAACAGATGCACAGCGACAACCGCCAGCCACGCCTGCACCGTCTTTCCTGAGAACAAGTGCGGGAGCTCGGTGTCGACCTCGAGCAAGGCAGGGGCTTTCTTCAAAGCTCCTCGGCCTTGGTGCTCGGCGGCGACCCTCTGCTATGCCTGCTACTGGCTTTCTCCCCGGTGTGGGGGCTCGGCACCCGTCCCTCGCTCGGTTTGGGCTTCTTCAAGCCTATCAACCGATGCACGAGGCGACAACCGCCAGCCACGCCCGCACCGTCTTTCCTGAGAACAAGTGCGGGAGCTCGGCGTCGACCTCGAGCAAGGTAGGGGCTTTCTTCAAAGCTCCTCGGCCTTGACGCTCGGCGGCAACCCTTTGCTACGCCTGTTACTGGCTTTCTCCCCGGTGTGGGGGCTCGGCACCCGTCCCTCGCTCGGTTTGGGCTTCTTCAAGCCTATCAACTGATGCACGAGGCGACAACCGCCAACCACGCCCGCACCATCTTTCTTCAGAACAAGTGAGGGAGCTCGACGTCAACCTCGAGCAAGGCAGGGGCTTTCTTCAAAGCTCCTCGGTCTTGATGCTCAACCGATGCCCGAGGCGACAACCACCAGCCCCGCCAGCCCCAAGAGATAGCGGCGCATCGTCAGCCCAGAGCAAGGTCGAGGCTTCCTTCGAAGCCGTCGACCAATCTGCTCGGCTACGGCCTAGTGCCACGATTCGTCAAAATTTTATATTAAGGTTTAGAGCGTCCGCCTTCGGTAGACGCCTCAAGCTTCGAGTCGTTTGGTTGACAACCCTCTCACCCGCGAACAACTCGGGGTTTATGGCTTTCGCAAGCCCCAAACCCCGAATTGTTCGAGGACGGCAGGGGAGCCACCGACCTTCTGCTCTTTCCATCCCGAACCGATCCTCTGCTTTCAATCGACCCTCCTCTCGCCCACGAACAACACGGGGTTCCCTGCTCTTGCGAGCCCGAAACCCCGAATTGTTCAAGGACGGCAGGAGAGCCACCGAGCCTCGGCTCTACCCGAACCCCCGAACCGATCGGCTGGCCCACCACTCACCAATGATCAACCCAAGGTCTCGCAGCTCTGTAGGCCCGAACCCCGAATTGTCCGAGGGTGATTGGTGTGCCCCCGATCTGGAGCGTTCGGAGAATATTTTGTTTCTGGGAGCCCGCCTCGGGCAGGCACCCAAGCCAAGCAACTTTCACTTCTTAACAAATAGTTGGGCGGAAGTGGGGATTATATAACCCCCTGAGGGGGGCAGTTATTACGTCTGGGAATGCAAAACGGCGGAAGCCGAAATGTCGCCATTAATGCTCATGGGAAGGCGAAACGTCGCCATTTATGACTTATCGAAGGGCGATACACCGCTGCACGCTTGCCCATTGCGTCCAGTTGCCTCGGCGGCGACCCCTTCGCAGCAGACACAGCAGCCACCTTCGGCAACCGAGACAACCAGCGTTCGTGAAAACCAATGCTATTATTATTATTACTCATTGCTTACAACTCAATGAACGTCGGTACAAATACAAATAACAATTCACTCACTCGCGCTCGGCTTGAAATTCAAACTCAGCGCCTCCTTCGAGGCTCTTCTGGTGCTCGGCTGGACCGGTCTGCGAAGAAACTCCCGCCACCGAGCTTTCTGCATCATCAGGCTGGGCCTCATCCAATAGATTTATCGGAGACTGCCCCGGGGTCGAGTTACTGGCCTCTTCGATCAGGCCCGCGCCTAACACCAGCTTCAGCCTGCGAATCTCCAGCTCTTTGTTGACCACGGCCTCGCGAAGGAAAGACTCTAAAGCCGACCGCCCGCTCGAGGCATCCGAGAGGGACCAGTCTAAAGTATTTTTCATTCCTGAAGAGGGACCAGTCTAAAGTATTTTTCATTCGCCGACTCTAAAGTATTTTTCATTCCTGAAGACGCTCTACGTCTGCCTTGTGGATATCGCAGAGCGAGGCTATCAGAGCCTCGTGGACGGTCACCATGGTCCGAGCCTCTTTCAGCTCGTCGGTAACCTTGTTCAGGTCGTGGAGGTACTTCTCTGCGTTCCTCCTCTCGATGTGGATCTCCTTCTCCAAACACTTTTGGAAGTGCTGGCCATGAAGCATCGCCTGTCCGAGGGAAAAGAGGTTTGAAAAATTTCAAGTTCAAAACAAAAAAGAAAAATAGAGCCGGACTGACTTATCGAGATGTGCGCTTTGGACCACCGCATGAAGGCCTGGTCCGCCGTCTGCACTGCCAGGGCCATCCGATCGCGTTCGGTGGCGGCCTTCGTGACGAATTCGATCGACACGGGCCCATCGAGCAGACTATCCCCTGCATGATCGACCAGTTAGAGGCATAAGGTCGCATCCCCTGCTGACTCACCATCTCCTCGGCCGAAGGCCTCGGTGGTGGGAGTCTTTTTTCTGGGGCCTCAACGGTCTTGCCCGAGCTACCCCCTGCGTCCCGAGCTGCCCTCGACGCTTGGGGGTGATGCCTCTTGGTCTTCTTTGCTAGGGAGGCTCCTCTGCTACCGGGGCTGGCCCCTTGGAGGACGCCCCGGCTATGGCTGCCATCTTCGCCTTCTCGGCCGCCAGCCTCTCCTTCTCGGCCTTCTTCCTTTTCTCCGCCCTCGCCTTCTTAGCGGCGGCCAACAGCGCCCGCCTATCGTCCACCTGTGGAGAATTCATTCCTGCAAAAATGGAAGAAGAAGGGCTAACGTTAACACGAAGGCAGAAAGATGCAAAAATTTGGAAAGAAATATACTAGGATCGGCAGGGCTCAGTTCGGCCCGGGCAAGGTGTAGCTCGGTCACTCGAGGCCACGCGATACTGTGCCCCCCAACTATTTTCTCCACCTTCTTCCACTTCTTGGCTGACAAGTTGCTTCGCTTCGGGGGCTTGTGGTTCGGTTTGAAGAAATTCCACCTGGTGGGTATCCCCCAAGACCTCTCATTCCGAACCACGAAATACTTCTCTTTCCACCCCTTGATGGAATCCGGATGGCCGTGCATGATTTTCTTATGCGGCCTCGGCGAGAAATAAAAAATACCCTCTTGGTCTCCGAGCGAGCTAATTCCTAGGATGGCCAGAAAATACGTCAACCTCGGCTTCACCCCCTTCTCTTGGCACCTTAGGATAAAGCAGACTAAGTGTTTCCAAGAGTTCGGCCCGTACTGTATGGGGCATATCTTCTCCCAATTCAAAACCCTCTTAACGAAAGGATGCAGTGGCAGCTGCAAGCCCTAGAGGAAGGCGTCCTCAGGGAACATGCAGTAGCCCGGCGCGAGAACCGTTGTGGGCCGAATTCCGGGGCTCGGAATGAAGACTTCGAACTCCCTCGGAATGAAGTAGGCGGCCCTCAGAATGTGGAGGTAGTCTGCCTTTAAAATACACAGGATGCTATCCATTCGAATCTTCACTCGACCTTCTTCGCCCAGCACAGGAGGGATAGGTTCGATGTCCTTAATATCATCAGGGTACATCCGTATTGACCCCGGATTTTTGAAGGAGATGCGGGGAAATTCGAATCCCGATCTGGGCGCGTACTCATCATGCGGAGGGGGGCTGTTCGGAATACTTAACATTTTCTTCTTCCGACGGGGACGAGCCTTCCTCTTGGGAGACGGCATCGACAAAAGTGGAAGGGGCAGAAGGTCATCACTGACCCTACCGACCTTCCTGCTGTGCCCCGGCCAGCGCCATCTCGAACGGCTTCCCGTTCGTCGCTGTCATCCCCCTCATCAACAACACCCTGGCCCTCGGGATCCTGATCCTCCTCATCTTCCTCCTTACCCTCGGTATCCGAATCTTCCTGATCCTCGTCGCCCCCATCTTGGTCCTCCTGATCCACCTCATCCTCGCCTTCCCCCTCTTCCTCTTCCTCCCCCTCCTCTTCGCCCTCGTCCACAGGCTCCTTTCCCGGCCTCCTGGACCTCAGCGGTGACACCACAAAGACTACGTCGTCACTACCATCCGACCCAGCGTCTGTTATGTCCTCCTCCATAACCTTATATTTTCTAAAAGACGAGGATGTTTCTGACTCAGATTCCTTCGCGGAGCGGCCCAACGAGCTAGCCTCGGATCCGGACTGATTGCGCGACATTACTGAAACAGAAATACTAACCTGAAGCGTGAACCATGCGATCACCGAAAAAAGTCGCCGATGGCAGTTAAAACCCTGTCCTAGTGAAAAGTGGAAAGTGAGTAAAGAAGTAAAGAATAGAAAATGGGGGGGGGGGGGAAAGGGGGATTTATGAGGAGAAAGCGATTCCTCGATTTTCGTAATTAAGATCTGGCTGTTGGATTTTAATCATCAAGATCTAATGGCCGCAAAGATCTGGAGACGCTTCGATCCTTGCGTTCCTGACGTCAGCAATAAGCATGGAATTACCCAAACTACCCTCAAGTCTTTTTTCCCCACAGCGGTCTTTTTCGATAAGTCAATAAATCTCGACGCTCGGATGGCATCGCGAGCCACAATTCCCCTTCTATCCTTGCAGAAGGGTCGATGCTCGGACGGCATCGCGAGCCATAATTCCCCTTTCATTTTTACAGAAGGGTCGACGCGCGGATGGTAGCGCGGGCCACAATTCTCTTTCTATTTTTACAGAAGGGTCGACGCTCGGACGGCATCGCGAGCCACAATTCCCCTTCTATTTTTTCAGAAGGGTCGACGCGCGGATGGTAGCGCGAGCCACAATTCCCCTTCTATTTTTACAGAAGG
>JACEHZ010000184.1:0-50000 GCA_017893485.1 Hemerocallis citrina
AACAATCGACACTGCATATTATTCCTCATTAGTTTCTAGTGATATTGAATATTGGCTAAGTGTTACCGTTATTGACCATTGATTATTATTATCGAATACTGCATCATTGTTTATAGCCAATTGCATCGATTATCATGATTGTCCCATGTTATTGATTCCTATTAATCCATTGACATCATTGTTATACTGTTATTCCATTGTTCCCTGCTATCTCTACTTGCTGTCCATGACTTGCTCTAAGGACAAATTTTCTCATTTTTTTAGATGAAGTGTATACAGGTAATGAAGGAGAATTGCCTACTGGAATTAGAGAACAAACATTCTGAAGACTACTGCTTTCTTATTGCTTATTGCTTTAATAAACTTAATGTATTGAGACACGTTATTATTTTGGATTGGATTATTATTGTTTTGGACGTATGTCCCGAATATTGCTATTTGTTTCCAGACGTTGGATTATTATTGTATTTGGATATTTTTATTACTTCATTCCAAGTATTATTGTTCATGAGATTATTATTATTTCTTGTGCAAATGTTTTGTATTAATTATATTGTTGAGTTAATCGGATAAATAGTTTATGGGTGATGTTAGTCATTTGCTGGGCCAATGTCATGTACTCGTATTCTGTATTTTTGGGAAGCGGGGCGTAACATTATAGGGGGGAGCCATATTGAGTATGACTTTGATCTTCTCAGGGTTGGCCACTATGCCCCTCTGGCTAACCATGAACCCGGGGTATTTATCAGACGAGACGCCGAAGGCGCACTTGCTTGGATTCAATCTCATGTTGTGCCTTCTTAATACCCCGAAAGCTTCCTGGAGGTCAACGACATGATCTTGCCCGCTGACACTTTTGACCAACATGTCGTACACGTAGACTTCCATGTTACGGCCTATCTGGTCACTAAAGACCTTGTTGACAAGGCATTGGTACGTAGCTTCGACGTTCTTTAGCCCGAAGGGCATGACCCAGTAGCAGTACAGGCCTTGGTCGGTTACGAACGAGGTCTTCGGGATGTCAGGAGAAAACATTCGGATCTGGTTGTATCCAGAGAAGTCATCCATGAAGCTAAGGAGTTTGTGGCCGGAGGTCGCATCGATTAGAGCATCAATGCTCGGGAGGGGGAATGGGTCCTTCGGAAACACTTTGTTGAGGTCAATGAAGTTGATACATATTCTCTAACTCCCGTTGGCCTTTTTGACCATTACCACATTGGATAGCCATTCGGGGGTAATTTACCTCCTGGATGACCACACATTCAAGAGCTTCTCGACCTTTTCCTTGATGGCTTGCTGGCGCTCAGGAGCGAATTTACGTCGCTTCTGCTGGATAGGTTTAACTCCCGAAGCAACACTGAGGTGATGCATCAGGAGTTCTTCTGAGATTCTGGGCATATCAGCTACGGTCCAGGAGAATAGATCATGCTCCCTTATACATTGGGAGATGTCTTCTTTGATGGTGGGAGGAAGGGCCTTGCTGATCTGAAATGTCTTGGTTGCATCTTTTTCCGAGAAGGCCACTTCCTCCAGTTCGTCGACCGGCTCGGAGATGGTCTGGCTGCTTTCTTGTGGGAGTTCGAGGGCTTCAAGGGAGAGGACCGGCCCTCCCATCAAGGTCACGTAACATTTACGAGCCGCCTCCTGACTCCCTCTTACCTCCCCTACTCCTGTCGATGTAGGGAACTTCATTTTCATATGATAGGCCGATGGTATGGCCTAGAGATCGGCCAAACCTGGCTGACCGAGGATGACATTGTAGGCGGCCTTTACGTCTACCACCATGAAATCTATTGGCTCGATTCGGGTGACTGGGGATTTTCCAGTGGTCACGTCGAGGGTTATAACTCCCTCGATCGTCACCGGCATCCTGGTGAATCCGTGAAGAGTGTAACGAGCTGGCTTGAGCTGATCTCTTGACAGCTGAAGGCCCTGAAATGCCTCCAAGAAGAGAATATTGACCGAACTGCCGTTGTCCACTAAGACCTGGCGTACATCGAAATTGGCCATCCGAAGGTTTATAACGAGGGCATCACAATGGGGCATCCGGACGCCCTCTAAGTCCCTATCAGAAAATGTAACAGGAACCCCCAGGCCCCTGGGGGGAGGATGGTTCTGCACGGCATTCACTTCTCAGACGAAGGATTTTCGGGAGGAGTTGGAATCTCCCCCCATTGGGCCTCCGCGTATAAGGTGCCAACGACTTCAGTCGAGGTCCGGGTCCCCGCATGTTGTTTGGTTCGCCTGTTAGCCCCCCTGGGGGCGGAGGTGGATCTGCCCTGTCTTTCCTGATGAATCGGGAGAGTTTCCCCTTTTGGACGAGGGCTTCTATCTCGTCTTTAAGGGTCCGACAGTCATCCGTGTCATGGCCAAGATCCCGATGATAGCAGCACCACTTCTCCCTGCTTCTCTTCTTTTCCGGGGTATTCATTTTTGGAGGAGGGGGGAGGATTTCCTCCTTCCCGACCTCCATCAGAATGGCCGAGACACTGGCATTAAGAGGAGTGAACCTTTCGAAGCCGGGAGGAGGGTGACGCTGGCCTCCGTTATCCTTTTGGAGCATCTTAGCTCCTTCATCTTCAGCAGTCTTCCATTTGTTCCCGGAAGATAATCCTTCAAGAGTGGGGCGGTTGAGAGCTTCTTCAGCTCGGATGTACTTCTCACTCCTAAGCAGGAGTTCTGAGAAATCCTGAGGAGGCTTCTTGGCGAGGGACGCCCTAAGATCGGGATTAATGATGTTGGACTGGAAAGCAGCCGAGGCTATGGACTGATCTAGAGAGGTGATAGATCTGGCCTCTGCGGTGAACCGCTTGACGTAGTCCCTCAGCCGCTTGCCCTTCCTTTGACTGAGGAAGAGCAAAGAGGCGCTTGTCTTTTCGGAGCGACGACTGCTCACGAAGTGGGTGAGGAAGAGACCTTCGAATTGGTCGAAGGAGAAGATGGAGGCTAGAGCAAGTCTGGAATACCACTCCCGAGCAGGCCTCTTGAGCGTGGCAGGAAGGTTTTGCAGAGAAAGGCGTCAGAGGCATGATGGATCATCATGAGAGTTTTGAAACTCTCGATGTGAGCAGCAGGGTTTGACTCCCCGGTATATGACTCAAAATTTGGAGGCTTGAAGTTCTCCGGGACGGGAGCCTCCATGATGGTACGGAAGAATGGGGGTCTGCTCAGGCAGAGGTTCCTCTCCCGTTGTTCCTCTTCTCTATCGAGTTGGCCGAGGCGCCTCTCCATCTCGTGGAAATGGCAGTAGACCGAGTCCTCCTTCGGTCATGTCTCGCCGAGCCCCGAGACTCGTCTTCATGTGGGAGAGGGCTGGGGCTGCGGCGGTGATAGCTTGGAGTAGGTCGAGGACTGGGGGTGCGACGGCGATGGCTCAGAGCTGGCTGAGGATTGGAAGAGCAATGGCGATGGCTCGGAGCCGGTTGAGGACTGGGAGTGCGGTGGCGATGGTTCGGAGCTGGTTGAGGACTGGGGGTCCGTCGGTCATTATTGGGGGTGACATTGAGGGCCCGTAGGACTGCCTCTTGAAAGTCCTGGCACACGGCCCTCGCGACTGGTGCCTCTTGGTCTCGGTGGCCCCTTCGAGCTGGACGTCCAATCGGAGAACGACTCCTCTGGTGGCATTGGGGGGACTCCCTCCGTCTTCTGGGACAGTTTGACCTTTGGCGGTTGGGCCTACGAGGGGATCGGTCCCTTTGATTCTCACGGCGGGGGTTCCCATCACGGGTCTGCCTGTCGTCCAAGCGGGTCCGAAGATCTATCTCGTTCTGCCGGTTGATGAGAACGTCACGTAGATCTTTCGGTGTCGGAGGGTTATAAGAGGCCATGGAGTCAGAAGAAGGGTTGTGTATGGAGACATGGTCCTGATGAAGGGGTCGCTTTTGGCGGCATCGATGAGAGGGTCCTCCAACAGCCCCTTGAGGCCCTTGAGGGGCCGGTTGGTGGTGAGGCTGCTGAGGAAGAGGCTGCAAAACAGGTTGGGGGATCGGTTGCCCGAGCGGCTCGGCCGGTGACTGGACCGGCTGGACGGGCGGAGGGAGAGCCTCTGGAGGCAGAGGAGGAACGGAAGTTGTTCTACGGTTGGAGACCATGGACTTCCCTTTCTTTGGAGGCAAAGCTAGGGAGCGCTTTTGCTGATGGAGTAGGGTCAGATTGCTATTCGAATTCCCACGGACGGCACCAATCTGTTGCCGCTGATTTCGGTGTGGGGGCAAACAGATGAATTTGTGGGTTAGTGAGGAATCGAATGGGTCAAATCTGAACACTTCCACCGCAGTTTGGCTGGCTTCTCGCTGCTGCCGTTGACCTGCACAAAGTTCAAAACACCGGGGTTGATCCCGACGATGAACCCTCCGACGTTCTTGTCAGTACTCAGAAAAGAATATGAAAGAGCTTTAGGTTGGCAAAGAGTGATCACCTTGTAACGGTAGGAGGAGGGGGGTATTTATAGTTGTCGTGGGGATCTGTTTCGAGATAAGAACAAATCTCTACTCCCCAGTGTGGATGGATAGAAGTGGTTAGAGCCACCTCCTAGAGATAAGGACGATTCATGATTTCTTCCTATCCTTCTGAAATGGCTCGTAATGGGTTGGGACCCATATCCAGTAGTGCAGATCCGTTTGTGGGCTGTTGGGCTCTAAAGAAGAGACCCAGTTCCCATTTCAGACCCGATTGCAGGTGAAACTACTGTTCTACCCCTGATTGTTTTAAGATTCATGCCTGATTTAAATGGTTCCGATTTAGTCCCATGTTTAGTCATATCACGCCCAAACGGTTTTACTTCAATAACAGTTACGAACTTCGACGCAATAGACTTTCTATGGAGGAATATTGACAGCTAAGACCAGAATGAACGACTTTGATATTCTGGATTGCCCAACTTGAAGCAAATCTGGATTGCTAACATGGTTCGATGACGCCGATGTAAGGAACCACTGGATATTCATCCAACTTTGATCCCCTAATAAAGGCAAGTACGTAGGCTATAGAATCCCAAATATAATAGAATAAAAAAAGCCAAGGCTTTGCAAGAGGAGAAGTTCTATAGAGCCATGTCTATGTGATCATCATATAGGTAAGAATCACACTTGCAATAGTTAGATGATTATTATTATTATTATTATTATTATTATTATTATTATTATTATTATTATTATTATTATTATCGAGTGAGAATTCTTTTGGCGAGAACAACGTGAGAACTTCTGTTTGGGACATTAGTTGAAAGATCCGAACTGTTCATTTTGACTAAATTAGTCTATGGATGAAAATCAAGTAGTTTGATATTCGTTTGCCAATGCATTGAAGTGTTACAAATTGTATGCCTGAAAAATCATTAATTTTTATAATGACATTGTAACTCCTGTATTCACTTTTCTTGTATTTTTGTATTGTATTTATTTTAACCTGAGTATTCATTCTGGTTGTATTCTTTCGTTCATTCTGAACCGTGAAATTGTTTCTTCATTCTCAATAAAATTCATCTATTGTTTTTGTCGTCTGTGATTTCTGTCTTCTTGATTCAAACTCTTCTGTCAATTTTTTATCTCTGGATGATTCATTGATTCTAAATTTGTTCATTCATGGCCTAATTGTTTAATATTTGATTTCTGCTTTTTTGGATCTGGTTTCTAAACCAATCTACCTTATTTAAACCCTATTACCCGCCTTATTGGATCCTAAACCCGATACCCAATACCCTCTTTGACCCAGTCTCTCTCAAATTTCTCCCCCACGTTCTCCATATCTGTCTAACAAGTTTTTCTCTCCCTTGATTCCTCAAAATTCTAACTTGCCAAAATCTCCTTATAATCACAACAGAATTTGTTATATTTTCTCTTTACAGTCATTATCCCCCTAAACAACCCTAATCTCTCTCTCCCCCCTTCACTGCATCTGGCATCCCAGCCGACCTACCCCGTTGTCGTGTCGACCACCGCACCGCCCTCCGACTGCCGTGACACCTGTCGCAATCACTCTGACAACCCCCCCTCCACGTCGCGTCGCCCTGTGCGCCCACGCCAGCCCCCTCCTTGGCCTTCATCCAATCCTGCAAGCACCTCGACGCCACCTCCCATCTGCCGACCCTCGCCGCCGTCTTCCACCACCGCGGTCCCCACTGTCGCGCTCGCCTTTGCCGTCGCTGCTCCTATGCGCCATCGACCACCATTCCCCAGTGCAACATCACCTCCATCATCGCCATTTGAATCTTAACCGCCTGATTCCCTCGAGATCGTGACCATCACCTTGATCTCCTCTTGATTGAGATCAGATCTGGAACGTCCAACTCTGCAAATCCTCTCACGTGCTTGAGTCGTTTTGTTCGTGCTTGTGTGTTGGGATCCGTTCCTGTTATTCTATTCTTCCCATCGGATATGTCATCTTCACCATAAGGCAAGTAACTTGTATAATATTTTATTTGTATACAAGTACAAAATACCGCATGTAGTCTCACTCTCATTTTGTGTTCGTTCTCGTGATGATCCCTTGTTAAATCTTGAACTCATTTGTTTGATCCATTCGTAGTCATGATCCATCGTAATAACTTGTCACACACACCACATGAAAATAGATTAGTTTTAGATAGACTCTTGATACATGTATATATATATTCTTCGTGATCTATGGTATGTTGTTTATTTTGTTACACGATTGATGTGCTAGATGTGTTATCTCGTAGTTGACTTGTTATTACCCATGATATGTTGATTTGAATATCTAATACATCACAGTTTGCATTATATTCTAATTTGGATCTTTTGTAAATGAGTTGTTTGATTAAATGCATGAAAGAAATTTCGTTTTGCTATTGCCCTGATTTGGTTCAACGTTTTAGACCTTGTGAAGATTAGTAAAATAAATTATTTTGTGATTATGATTCATAGGTCTCGATGTCTATTTTTCAGAACTTTCGACGGATCTCAATTTTGATTTTTGATGTGTGAGTTATCGCTGTTTTACTGCAGTTGTATCGTAATTTCCAGATTCTGATTTATGAGATTGCTGCATGTCTTATTATTTTAAAAATGATGCTAAAAGTAGAATTTGGACTTAATATTTTTCTGTGTATTATTAGACATGACTGGGATCAACCCCTAATTTTTGTAGAATTGTTTAATGACTCTTATAACTTATTTCATGCTTGTGAAACAAATCAATATATTTCCAAACTGCATGCTGTTCAGTAAAGAACTCTGTTTTCAACCTGATTCCAGTCACTTTTGATTAAAACTCTGTGAATATGAAATATAGCATGGTATGTCTATTTCACAACCCTTTTGACGGATTTGAATTCTGAGTTGTATTTTGTGATTTATCAATGTATTAGTATTGATGTGTCTAAGATTTCAGATTCATAAATTTGCTGCATCAATCTGTTTTCCAAATTAATTTTATTATCCTATCTGTAATGGAATTTTATAAAATTTTATATGCTGTTATTAGATATGCTAGGGAACCTTCCAGATTTTTCATAGATTTAATTATGGTGTTTTTATATTTTTTTCATGCTTATAAATAAAACTTTGCGATTTCTGGCTGAACTTGAATTCTGTGTAAAACGCTGTTTTGAACATTGTTATTGTACTTGTTATATGACTTGTGTATATGCGCTAGATTCGGTTGAGAGTCTAGTTTCTGGATCTTCTGACGGATCCAGGTTTGCATTCTTGTGGCAACGGAAATCTTGGTTTTGGTACAGCTCTGTTTTGCTGTCCAGAATTGGAAGTCTCGTTGTCCTAGTCTATTATGAGTTGTTTGTCACCCGTTCATGTCTTCTATCCAACTTGGACTTATTCCTTGTTTCTTGTCATGTTTTTCTTGCCTGTTTGTGCACGCCCATGCTTGCTCTAATAATAATAACAAGTAATCAAGCCGGGGTTAAGGGAACGATCTAGCAGTGGAAAATATAGAAATGTGTACTTGGAAGGGGGCCCATGTTTCCCACTTGCTTACCCGACTACACACTTTCCTATAGGAGAGGTGTGCTCGGAGGGGATCCGTAGATCCTACTTGATACTTGACTACTTGGCACGTGATTACTTGACACTTGGCTACTTGATACTTGATACCTGAGTACACGACCCTCTATGATTCACTACGAAATCTAAACATAACTTGTTTGAATATAGAAATCATGTGGTAAAATTTTGGGACGCATGAAGTGCTACCTACATAGGATTAGAAACAAGACTTGAAAATGACATGATCACTTGCTCATCCTTGTTACTTGCTTGAACATGCTACTTGACACTTGTTACTTGTTACTTGCTTGCATGCTTCTTGATACTTGTCACATGCTACATGCACCCTGTCATCTTATTATGTTACTTGATTCTATTCTTGATTAAGAGTTGGTTGCTCTATTTTGTTGTCACATCTCTTCCATGCTTACTTTAGTACTTGCTTCTTGCTTCTACTCCGTATATTCTTTATCTGTTTTTCATACTTGTTGCCTGCACTACATGCGGTCCGTAACTTACACTGACGAGCGTATTGTTTCCTGTTTTCCTTTTGTTGCAAATTGTCAATTTGCAGATTTCGGTGACCTAAAGGAATAAGTGACCAAGTGTTCTAGGCTTTGGCTAGAGCTCCTGCTTGAGATTATTTTCCTGTTTTGAATAAATTGTATTCACTGCTACTTGAATCTTGTATTGGGCGTTTTGTCCCAGAACATGTGACTTGTTGTTTCCAGATCTGATATTTGAGAATTATGTATTTTTGTTCAAGTAATTCTGTTGGTTACATGAATTTGTTTCATGCATGCGTGGGTGATTATTTCATGTTTATCCCTTGTTTATTCTTGTGTTTGTTGTAAAGATCCTTACAGATCATGAATGGTGAAATTCATTCGCTAGACTTTTGTCGCGTATCTGTATTCCGTATTCCTTTTTGGGAAGGGGACGTGACAGACATGATGTATGAACAAATGAATTTCAAATGACTTGGTTTTATATTTTTATACTAATTTGGTCATGTTAAACAATCTGAACAGTTTGGATAATTTATAGGATGGATAGGCGTGGAGTTCTCACGAATCTTATCGTGAGAATCATTCTCACCCGATTGTTATCCTATATATATATATATATTAAGCATTAAGGACGAAATAACATCAAAAGTTTACCCTAATTCTCAAATAGTACTCAAAGTTTTTCTAATACCCAAATAGCACATGGAGTTTTTATAATTGGACCAAATAGCACATGCTATTAAGTTTCCAGTTAAATTAATGAATTTGATCGAATATACCTCTTAGGGGGTTCAAACCCGTTAAGAATCGTGTGAAATGTTGAAATTGCCCTTATCTCCTTATACAAGTTACAAAATCCATCACCACCTCCACCAGCGACCATCATCTCCAACCACAATCTCCAACATCTCCAACCACCGACCACCATCTCCAACCACCATCTCCATCATCTCCAACCACAACCATCTCCACCACATCCGAAACCCATTATTATCATCTTTACCTCCACCAAAATTTATAAAAAAATATATATACAAGACAAACTGAAAAAGGAAGAAGAAGAACAGAAAAAGGTATTTCAATCTTTTAACCATCCCGTCGTTCATAAATTAACACAAGGTGCTATTTGGTCAAATTATAAAAAATTCGAATGCTATTTGGATATTAAAAAGTATTTGGATGTTATTTAAAAATTAATGTAAACTTTGAGTATTATTTCATCATTCACCGATATATTAATACAAGATTTTGGGTACATATAAGATTCAAACTTTCGATCCTTTGCTCATTAGTAACGGAACCTACTAGTGTAGTATACTGACCCACCACAGTCCACAACAATCCAACAGGAGACTCGAAAGATAATATCCTGTCTCAACTTTAATCATAGAAAAAATCCAAAAAAAGATTCCAATCTTTGTTCACACAATAAACGTGCTCCATCACCCGCTTCCTATAAACCCTCTCAAAAATCCTTCCTTTCTTTCTGTACTGTGAATTTATGTAGAGAAAAATCCAAGAAAAAGGAGGAAAATAAAAAGGAAATTTTGAAAATGAGTGAGGTGATTAACAAGCAGATAATCTTCAAGAACTATGTTAGTGGGTACCCGAAAGAGGAAGACATGGTTCTTACCACATCCAGCATTGAACTCAAGGTACCTGATGGATCAAAATCTGTTCTTGTTAAGAATCTTTACCTTTCTTGTGATCCATACATGAGACCCAAGATGTCGGAGCCTCTTATAAAGAGTTATACTGATGCCTACAATCCTGGTTCAGTAAGTCTTCAACCCTTTCTTTAATTTTAATTTTTTTTTAATGTTTATGTTCCTGTGTTAGATTAGGGTATTTGTAGTGTTGTTTTGATTAATACCCATATTTTATTTTGTTGCTAATTTTTTTGTGTTGAACCCTTTTCATGTTCTGATCATTTGATGTGTTTGTGGGCTGTTGAGGGTTTGGAAGAACAAAGTTCTTGGAATTGTGTAATTTTTGTAGATTTCAAGAGTTTTAGATGTGTCCATACCACTGCAGCAAAACTCTGAGATTGTGGGGAGGGTTGAGGGACATTCTAAGTGAAGAGAAAGATTAAGATTTGGGGATAGAGGTACCTGGAATAGAGATGATGAAATTGCCCCACAATAAGGGAAGAAATTTCTAATTACCGGAGAAGTTGGTTTCCTGAAAAGGGATAGGAGCGGAAAATTGATGTTATAAGACGAGCCTTGAGAGTGCTTGTTTCTAGCCATGAGAGTGAGAATTAGGGTTTGAAACCTTTAGATTTGGGAACGAAGAACTGGAATTGGATTATTAAATCATATGTTCAATTTATAGATTCACTCTGCCTTTTATATGCATTGTTTGTACATAAAATGCACATAAGTGCTACAGAAATAACGAACACAACGGTTGCCTTCACTCTCTTCCTGATGGGTATCTTCCATCGTAGAAGCCATTGTTGGAGCTTTAGGCCCTTTTTTGGCCATATCTACAAGTAAGTATAGGAAGGATATGGAGATTTGGAGAAGATGAGAACAAGAATCAAGAACGAGACAAGAGAGAGGAAGTGAAATCACAAAACATGCACAGAGCTCCAAAGGAGCTGCTGCCTTCTTTTATACATGAATCACACAATGTACACATAAAGAACTGGCCGTTAAGGCAGTTAAAGAGTGGGTCCCCTTTTACAATCAATCTCTACCCTTCCTCTGCTCTAACCCAATGGTTCAGATTAAATCCTGAACCGTTATTTACATTATGCAACCAACCCCTTATCACTTAGGACTGAAACGCAACCTTTACAAAAGAATCAGATACACCCATTGCCTTTTAACTTCTGAGCTAAACTCTCCTCTTCCAGCTTAAGCTTGATGGCCATCAGCAACTACTGGTGTGTAACAACTCACCCCGATCTTTAAGACCTTGCCTCAAAGTCGAATGCAGGAAAGCGCCGAACTAAATCCCAATACGGCTCCCAAGTTGCCTCTTCTATTGGCTGGTGCTTCCATTTAATCAAAACCTCAGAGATTAATTTCTTCCCTTTCACAACTGATCTCCTATCTATTATGTCCTCAGGCTCTAATAATGACTTCGAAACAATAGCAGGTATACCATGCTGAATTTGAACTGCTGCACCGACATGTTTCTTCAGTTGAGATATGTGAAAAACTGGATGGATTTTGGCATCACTGGGCAGGTCCATTTTGTATGCAACTTTACCGACTCTTGCAATTACTGCATATGGACCATAGTATAATGGGGATAACTTTTGAATAGCCCTTGTAGCAATACTGGATTGACGATACGGCTGAAGCTTCAAATAGACCAAATCCCCAATTTCAAACTCTTGCTCAACTCTCTTCTTATCTGCTAGCCTCTTCATGCGTTCTTGTGCCATAATCAAATGGTCTTTAAGTAGCTGTAATTGAACATCCCTAGACAACAAAGCTTCTTCTACCTGCAGACTCTTTGCGGTATGAGGAATATAAGAAACCAAACTGGGAGGTTTCTTTCCATATAGTGCCTGATAAGGAGTTGTTTTAGTTGCTCCATGCCAATTGGTATTGTACCAATATTCTGCCCATATTAACCACTTCATTCCTTTGGCTTCATGTTACAAAAACATTTCATATAAGTCTCTAAACACCTATTCACCACATCCATTTGGCCATCGGACTGAGGATGATAAGCGGTTGAAAACTTTAATTTTGTACCCTGCATCTTAAGTGTCTTCTGCATCAAACTGCTAGTAAAAACAGATCCCCTGTCACATACAATGGAAATAGGCATTCCATACAACTTAAAAACTCCCTCTGTTAATATTTGCAACACATCCTTTGCAGCAAATGGGTGTCGAATGGGAAAGAAATGGGCATATTTTGTCAACCTATCAACTACCACCAAAATTACTGAGTAACTTGCACTGATTGATAGTCCTTCTATGAAATCTATAGTCGCATGTTCCCATACATTTTCAGGTATAGGTAAAGGTTGAAGTAGTCCAGCTGGTGCATGGCATATGTGCTTATTTGCTTGACATATTGTACACTCTTTAACATAAAGTTGAACATCCTTCTTCATACCCTTCCACCAAAAAGCTCTTCTTAATCTCTGCAATGTCCTATCATAGCCAGAATGACCCCCAATAGGAGAGTCATGATGTTCTTGGATCAACAACTGACGAAAAGAAGATGTGGGGCTGATCACTACCTTCCCTGCTTTATACCCTACCCCTTTGTCATAGACAAATTTACTCCCATGCTTGTTACTATGTTTGAGTGCCAATTCTTTGAAGTAGTTGTCTGTAGATGTCATGTGAATAACCTGCTTCCACCAATCAGTCACTAACATGGATAGTTGTTGTAGGAAGCAATCCATATCTCTTCTAGACAACCTATCAGCTGGTATATTATCTTTCCCCTTTTTGTATTCAACTTCAAAGTTAAACCCATATAGTTTAACCAACCAAGAGTGTTGAGCTTCAGTTGATAGCCTTTGATCCAATAGGTATTTGAGAGGTTGATGGTCTGTTCTTATTACAAACTTTCTTCCAAACAAAAACTGCTTCCATTTCTTCACCGCAAGCAAAATTGCCAACATTTCCTTTTCATAAGCAGAAAAGTTTAAACTTCTTCCTTTCAAGGCTTGACTGATAAATGCAATCGGGTGTTTCCTCTGCAAAAGAACTGCACCCACTCCTTCTTTACAAGCATCGCATTCTACTATGAATGTGTCATTGAAATCTGGCAATTGAAGGACTGGGGCAGACATTAATGCTTGTTTGAGTTTCTTAACTGCAATTGATGCTTCCTCAGACCATTTGAACCCATCTTTTTTGGTTAACTCAGTCAATGGAGAAGCTATATTACCATAATTACGTATAAACTTCCTATAGTATCCAGTGAGTCCCAAAAAACCTCTCAAAGATTTCACATTCTTTGGCAATGGCCAATCTCTTATTGCAGCTATTTTACTTTCATCCACAGAGATCCCTTCTTCTGATACTACATGGCCCAAGTATTCCACCTGCAATTGCCCAAATTCACACTTAGATTTTTTAACAAAAAGTGTGTTGTCTTGGAGAATTTTTAACACTTCCCTTAGATGTCTTAAGTGATCAGACCAAGATGCACTAAAGACTAATATATCGTCAAAGAATACCAAAACAAACTTCCTTAGATGTGGGCGAAATATATCATTCATTAGACTTTGAAAGGTGGATGATGCATTGCTCAAACCAAATGGCATTACTAAAAATTCATAATACCCACTGTGTGTTCTAAAAGCAGTCTTGTGTATATCATTATTGTGCATACGGATTTGGTGGTAGCCTGACCTTAGATCAAGCTTTGTAAAAAACTTAGACCCATGTAACTCATCTAGCAAATCATCAATTATAGGAATAGGGTACTTATCTTTGATTGTTTGCTGATTTAAAGTTCTATAATCCACACACATCCGCCACGATCCATCATGTTTCTTAACCAAAACCACTGGAGAAGAATATGAACTTGTGCTTGGACGAATTACTCCTTGTTGCAACATGTCAGTTATCAGCTCTTCAATGGCATTCTTTTGTTCAAAAGAGTGTTGATATGGTCTGATACACACTGGTTTTGGGCCTTGTATCAATGGGATTTGATGATCAACTGTTCTTCTTGGAGGCAACCCCTTAGGTTCATCAAACACATTTTGGAACTCATTTAACAACTCAACCATTTCTCTTGGTAGCTCAGCCTTTACTTTTTGCTCAGTAGCTGAATTTATCAAATACAAAATGAATCCCCTATGAGTTAACAAAGCCAACTTATTGACTTCTTTTTCACTCGTGATTTGATTGGAGCTAGGTCTCAAACTTGCCAATTTCCATTCTCTTCCCCTATGAAAAAACTTCAATTGTTTATCTACCATATCAACAGTCACCTCCTTAACTTGTTTCATCCATTTTGCACCTAGTACAACATCATGACCTCTAATGGGAAAAACCAAAAAGTCATCAGTAAACTTATACCCTTGGCAATCAATCTCTATCCCTGCGCAAAACCCACTGCCTTCAACCTCCTTGCCTCCAGCCACACGCACACTAAACTTCTGTGCAATGGACAATTGTAACCCTGTCTTTTCAACAACATATGGATCAATATAGTTGTGAGTAGCTCCGCTGTCTAACAAGATGTGTACCACCTGTCGATTGAGCTCAACTTTAAAAATCAAACACTCAGTATTTGTGCCTATGTTCAAGGCAACAAAATTATCCTCGCTGCAGTCCACTTGAGAAGGTTCATTCATAGCAACTAGCTGATTCAAAACATCCTCTTCTTGAATGCTGAATAAATCCCAACTCCCCTTAATGCACATATATACTTTTGTTTTACAAATATGGCTTGGTGCAAATTTTTCGTCACAATGAAAGCACAAATTCTTTTTCCTTCTCTCCCAAACTTCGTTAGGAGTTAATTTCTTCAAGATAGGCCCCCCAGCTGCTTGACTCTTAGGAGTAATTTGTTCATTTGTATGAGGATTAGAACCATGCTGAAAAGAATTTTTGAAATAGGGTTTAAAACTACCCCTATTCAACCCCTTCAAAGCTTCATTTTTCTTTTCGTATTTACTGGCAACTTTGAAAACCTCACTCAAGGTCTGTGGTTCTGCCATTAGAACATCATGTTGGATGTCAATTTTGAGCCCACTGATGAATTGTTGAACCATATAGGGTTCCCTCACTCCTTCAACTAAACAATTAAGTTTTTCAAACTTCCTTTGATAATCCAGCACTGAAGTAGTATGTTCTAATCGACAGAGTGTACGAGCAGCATTTTCATACATTCCTAACCCAAATCGATTACAAATTCCATCCCTAAATTGCTTCCATGTAACCAGACCATCATTAACTTTCAAAAACCACCTACACCACTGTATTGCTTCTTCTTTCAAGAAAAAATAAGTCACTAACTTTCTCATCGCCTGCAATTTGATAAACTTCAAAATAGTGTTCAACTTGGAACAACCAGTTGAGTACATCCCCCGTACCAGAAAATGGAATCACATCAAGATTAGGAGGTTTCGGAATTTTTTTTTCATCATCAGTTGCTCTAAATTTTTCCCCTCCATTCTGTTACCCTCCATTTTTGAACCAAGATTAACATCCATAGAAAAGTGATCAAGATCATGATTACCTGATGTATGGGGAGAAAAATTTGGTGACAAATTTAGCCCAACTGAGCCAAGTCTTCCCTTCTCTTCTCTGTTTGTTGCAGCTAAAGATTTCATTTGCTCCGTCATTTGTTGCATTTGAGCGAACATCAATGAAGACTGCATCGATATCTCCTTTGATAGCTCCTTGATTTGTTGCTCAACCCCACTCAACCGCAACTCCAAGAATCGATGGTGTTGCTGCCAATCCAATTCTGGGCCACCTCCTAACACACCTCTAGGATCTGGAGGTACGGGTTCTTGACGGATCTGATCTTCATCGATTGAATTCCCAAAGGGATCAGAAGGCTCTGATACCAATTGATGGGTATCTTCCATCGTAGAAGCCATTGTTGAAGCTTTAGGCCCTTTTTTGGCCATATCTACAAGAAAGTATAGGAAGGAAATGGAGATTTGGAGAAGATGAGAACAAGAATCAAGAACCAGACGAGAGAAAGAGGAAGTGAAATCACAAAACATGCACAGAGCTCCAAAGGAGCTGCTGCCTTCTTTTATACATGAATCACGCAATGTACATGTAAAGAACTGGCCGTTAAGGCAGTTAAAGAGTGGGTCCCCTTTTACAATCAATCCCTACCCTTCCTCTGCTCTAACCCAATGGTTCAGATTAAATCCTGAACCGTTATTTACATTATGCAACCAACCCCTTATCACTTAGGACTGAAACACAACCTTTACAAAAGAATCAGATACACCCATTGCCTTTTAACTTCTGAGCTAAACTCTCCTCTTCCAGCTTAAGCTTGATGGCCATCAACAACTACTGGTGTGTAGCACTTCCGCTATCCGACCCGCATAAGATCCGACCCGAAGTAACGCTTCACAGAATGAACAGTAACAATGTAGTTGAAGGCGCGCCTGAGGCGCAAAGCGCATGTGCCTAGACTATTTGCGCCTCATCCTTTCAAGGCGCGCTGAGGCGCACCGAGGTGCGAGCCTCAATCTTGAGATTGTGAGAGGTCATGGGTTCAAGTTATGCTCACCACTTTTGGTAGAAGCATTCTTTCAATGATTAAGGAAAAGATATAATTACTGCACATAATATTATAAAATATGAAAAATGACCTTATAATATATGAGAAAATTTCCTCATTTAGATTGATTATTATCAATTAGATACCTAATGGGCGATTCTTGTTATCATGATATATAATCTTATTTATAAATTTTAAAAACCCAAAAAAATAATAGTGCGCTTTAGTTAAGTGAGGCTTGCGCTTCAAATTGGGCCTTGCGCCTCAAATTTTTTATGGGGTAGTGAAGTTGTTTTGCGCCTTTCGCCTTCGACTACACTGAACAATAACTCTCTTCACTTCCTCCTACACTGCATATACCGCAGCTTATTCTTCATATCTTGTGCATGTATCTGTGCCGTAACAATCCTCCCCGCTTAACTGAGCTTGTCCCAAGCTCAAACTTAGGTAAACTCCGCCGTATATCATCCGCATCTTCCCAAGTGGCGATGGATTCTGGTTGAGAAACCCACTTAATCAGCAACTTGACTCCTGCACCATCACCTTTTTTGTAAATCCTGCGGTCCAATATCAGCTCAGGGACAATAGTTGTATCATCTTGAGACCACCATGTTTGCATATCAGAGTTTGTGACTGTAGAAGGATCTCCCCAAAACTTCTTTAGCTTGGATACATGTAAGACAGGGTGTATGGTTGCAGTTGCAGGTAAATCCAATCGATACGCCAGTTTGCCAACTTTTTCTATCACCCTATATGGGCCAAAGTACTTGGGAGAAAGCTTTCGAGGGATAGGATTGCGCAAACTCACTTGATGACAAGGCTGCAACTTAAGCAAGATCCACTCATTAACTTCAAAATGGCGAACCTACCTCTTCTTATCAGCTTGGAACTTCATGCGTTCTTGAGCACCCTTGATGTTGTCTTTGAGCAACTGCAAGATAGGATCGCTAGATAATCTACTGTTTGCAGCTTTGCAGTACCCCTTACATAGAGTTTTGGAGATGGAGGAGGCCTTCCATACACCACCTCAAAGGGACTAACTCCTATAGTAGTGTGCCAATTGTGCCAATTGGTATTATACCAATATTCCGCCCAATGCAGCCACTTAACCCAATCTTTAGGTCGCTGCCCACACATACAACGAAGATACATTTCCTATGCCTTGGTCACTATCTCAGATTGGCCATCAGATTGAGGGTGATATGCAGTAGATGTCTGTAACTTATTGCCTTGAAGCTTGAAACACTCTTTCCAAAACTGACTTATGAAGATGGGATCTCGATCTGATACTATGCTCCTCGACATTCCATGCAGTTTATTGACTTCTTCAGTGAACAATTGAGCTACCATTTGAGCTGTGTAGGGGTGTGATAAGCTGTAGAAATGTGCATACTTGGACAAACTATCTACTACCACCAGTATAACTGTCTTACCCTGGCTTTTAGGCAAGCCTTCGATGAAATCCATTGACATATCCTTCCAAATCAACTCAGGTATGGGCAAGGGAGACAAGAGGCCTGCAGGCAGTTGAGACCCAGCCTTGTTTCTCTGACAAACTGCACATTCCCTGATCAACTCCTTGATTTGCTTGTTCATTCCACTCCAATAAAGATCTTTTGATCCTCTTTTGTGATATCCCGAGTGTTCCCCTACCTTAGTATTATGTTGTTTCTAAAAAATCTGCTTCCTCAACTCTGAGTTTGGGCTGATCATGATCCTCCCTTCACGAAACCACACCTCATTAATAAGCATGTAATTGATAGGATTCAGCTCACCCCTTAGTGACTTCTCAGCTAATGTATGGAAGTATGGATCTTGTTGCACCATTAGTTTCACAACATCCAACCACTAAGGAATGACCATTGTTACTTCGCAAGCTTGAATAACATTTTCCATGTCACTATGACTTCTACTTGAGAGACTATCAGCCCCAACATTATCCTTACCTCTCTTATACTCTACTTTGAAATCGAAACCCAACAATTTCCACAGCCACCTCTTCTACATTTCTGTGTGCACTCTTTGCTCTAGAATATACTTGATACTCCTCTGATCAGTCTTGATCACAAACTCCCTTCCAAGTAGGTATTGTCGCCACTGTTTAATGGCTGCTAATATAGCAAATACCTATTTCTCATAAGTGGAGAGGGACATAGCCTTCCCTATCAAAGCCTTACTCATGTAAGCTATTGGATGTTGCTCTTGCATAAGTACAACTCCCACCCCTTGGAGTGAAGCATCAATTTCCAATATGAATGTCTTTGAGAAATCTGAAAATTTTAACACTGGAGTTGAAGTTAGGGCCCTTTTTAGTTGATTGAAAGCTTCTGCAGCAATAGCAGTCCACTTGAAACAATTCTTCAACAATTGAGTTAAAGGAGTTGCAATACTTCCATATCCCTTAACAAATTTCCTATAATAACCAGTGACACCCAAAAAACTTTGAGTTCTATCACTGAGTGTGGCTCTGGCCATTTAACTACTGCATCCACCTTTTGAGGATCCAGTGCTATACCCTGCGCTGAAATCACGTCTCAAAATACCCAACAGATGTTTGGCCAAAATTGCACTTGCTTAGCTTTGCAACTAGCTAATGCTTCTTCAAAATTTCTAGTGTTTTAGTCAAGTGTTGCACATGACTCTCTAAAGAAGAGCTGTAAACCAATATGTCATCAAAGAAAACAAGTATAAATTTTCTCAAATGGTCTTGAAAAATCTCATTCATATGGCTTTGAAATGTGGCAGGAGTATTGGTTAATCCAAAGGGCATTACATTAAACTCATAGTGACCATGGTGTGTTTTGAATGCAGTTTTGTATATATCTTGCTCATGTACTCTAATTTGATGGTAACCTGACCTCAGATCTATTTTGGAGAAGAATTTAGCCCTATAGAGTTCATCCAGCAGTTCATCTATGAGGGGAATTGGGAACTTGGCCTTCACAGTTTGAGAGTTCAAAGATCTGTAATCAACACAGAGTCTCCAACTACCGTCAGCCTTTTTGACCAAGATTACGGGGGAAGCATAGGGACTACTGCTTCTTCTAATCAACCCTGTATCTAACATCTCCTTAATCTGCCTCACAATCTCATTTTTATGAATAAAAGGGTGTTTATAAGGTCTTATGCAGAGTGGTTTGTGTCCTTCTATCAAAGGGTTTTGATGATCAACTCCTCTCTTTGGAGGCATGCTAATTTGAGAAGATAGGACTCCAGAATATTGTGTCAATACCTGATTGATTGCTTCCTCTTGTACCTGCATCTGCATTAAGGGTCCTTCCTCTCTCCTGCTTATCTGGTGACTGTGATCAACTTCTTCACAGGGTTGGACATACAACATGAAAGCTTGTCCTGAATTCTCCAAGAGCTTTTGTAGTTGGTTGGCATCTATCATCTGCAACCTACCTTCCCTCACTCCATGTAGAATCTGCAACTTGCCATTCAACATGAATTCCATAGTAAGGTCACTGAAGTCCATAGTAACTCTTCCCAAGGACCTAAGCCAATGAGCACCTAAAACCATCTGAGAAGGGCCCAAGGGTAGTATTAGTAATTCAGCTTTGAGGTTAACTCCTTGGACAGTGAATTGGGCATCTTCAATTTTTCCTTCACTGTGCATAATCTCCCCATTAGCCACTGTCACCTTGAAATTAGGTTCTGTGTATGTACAAGCCTGTCTTCTTGGCAGTTTGAGGATCTATATAGTTGTGAGTTGAGACAAAATCAATCAATATGTTCACTTCCCTACCTTTGATTCTTCCCTTCACTCTAAGGGTCTGAGAATAATTTGAAGATCCCACCAATGCATGGTAAGAGATTCTAGGAACTTCAAACTCTAAACTCATGCCAACAACTTCCTCCTCTCCCAGTTCTTCTACTGCAGAATTCTCCTCTTCATCAAACATTTCTATGAAATAGAATTTTTGAGATTGACAGCGATGACCAGGTAGGTATTTTTCATCGCAATTGAAGCATAGGCCTTTGGCTTTTCTCTCTTTATGTTCCTGTGGTTGCAACAGCTTAGGAAATGCAGGAGTCTTGGGAAGTGAGTCACTGCTTCTCACACTAGTAACTGATGGCACAATTGCCTTGGGAGTGTATGCAGGTTTATTTAACCGCTTACTACAAGAGATCTTTTCTTCATACCCCCTGGCCAACCCAATAGCTTCGTTCACACTTCTAGGCCTCTTAGCCTTCAATCCCACCTGATTTCATCCTTCAATCCACTCAGAAGTACTGAGGAAATGTCTCTCAGTCCATCCCTCTACAAAATTGGAGTCTGTCGAACTCTTGTACATATAGCTCTAGGTCATCCTTCTGACTAAGCTTTGATAGAATGCCTTCATAATTTTGAAATTCTGTAGGTCCGAATATAGTTATCAACTCCTCTAGAAATTGGGACCAAGTTATGGATTTCTTCCTACTCTTGATATGTCAGTGGTACCATTGCGCAGCCTTGCCCTTCAGATTCAAAGAAGCGAATCTCAACCTCTGCTTCTCCTCCACCTCATAGAAATCTAAGAATTGCTCCGCACTACAAATCCACTCCGTGGGATCACCCTCAACAAATGTTGGGAACTCTATCTTGAAGGGAGTTCGGGGAGCATTACCAAATCCAAAAGGAGTCTTAAATGGGAATAAGCTAGGGTTTGTTACCTCACATGCAGGATCTTGAATCAGAATTGTCGTGGGAATTGGATTGGATGAAGGACGCGGATGAATCGCCATCTCATGAAGCTAATCGACAACGAAATCTAACTGCGTCTGAACTGATGCCATTTGAAGGGCCATCTGGTTCCTCAATTCCGCGATCTCAGATTCCACCTTCGATGGACCTCCTACATGTCGCTCATCGTCATCGCCGACGGCAGGCTTTGATACCACATTGTTATGAGACGAGCCTTGAGAGTGCTTGTTTCTAGCCATGAGAGTAGGAATTAAGGTTTGAAACATTTAGATTTGGAACGAAGAACTGGAATTGGATTATCAAATCCTATGTTCAATTTACAGATTCCACTCTGCCTTTTATAGGCATTGTTTGTACATAAAATGCACGTAACTGCTACAGAAATAACGAAGACAACGGTTGCCTTCACTCTCTTCCGCAACCCGACCCGCATAAGATCCGACCCAAAGTAACGCTTCACAGAATGAACAGTAACTCTCTTCACTTCCTCCTACACTGCATATACCGTAGCTTATTCTTCATATCTTGTGCATGTATCTGTGTCGTAACATTTGATGATTAATAGTGTGCCCTTATGTTAAATTAACCTACTAGATGCTACTGCTATAAATGGGGAGGATTGAATCCTGAACGTTGTCCAAGTGAAGGAATTCCATACTATTGGAATACCCTTAAGAAAACGATGGAAGTAATGCTTTTACTTCTTTGAATCAAAGCCATAATATAGAATAATTTTCAACTGGTTGTTACTGCATGGAATTCCAGTTATACACCTATTAGAGCATCCATATTCGTGCTTTGCTAAAATATGCATAAATGCATATTATACATATAACAAAGCGAGTTGCTGCAGTGGTAAAATGCTATAATATAGCAAACAATTTTTTTTTATTTATGATCGGACGGATCTTCGAGATTCGTCCCACGAATTTTAAATAATTTTTGCGATTTTTTTAATAATTAAAAACAATTTTTTAGTGAAAAAATCTGTAGTGGGCCCCTCCACGGACGGATCTTCATGATCCGCCCAAGGGGATTTAGCAAGATTTGTGGATGTTTTTTTCTTCCGGAAATTCAAAAAAAACATGGGATGGACTTTCGAGTTCCGTCCGACCAATTAAAAAAATATTTTATTTCGTGGGACGAATCTTGAAGATCCGTCTTGTATAATATGCATTTTCTCATTTCCGCTCTCATATATAGCAATCTACTTTTGCGAAATGGTCAAAGTATGCATAAATAGCAAACAACTGCAACGGTTTGTTTGCTAAAATGTGCATAAAATGGATAAATAGCAAACGACTACAGATGCTCTTAGAAGTGGTTTACCATTTAAGCAAATTTTCACCTAAACTACTTATACAATGTGTCAATAGTGTTTCACCCTTCTACTTAGACAAGGATTTATTTCATCATCTACTTGTTCTTCGTTTGCTTTTATTTTCTCCATTAGCAATCATTGCATGACATTCTGTTGATAATCTTTACTCCACAGTACAAAATTACAAATACATGTTTATTTAGTTCGTTGGTAAAATCTTGAATATTTCTTGTTGACACATTTTCGATATTTCCTGTCCATTGTGGATAGTTTAGCAGTATATGATGGGATAATGAATGAACGAAAATGTCTTCATTGTGTTTTATGAACACAAAGTGAAAAAGGCCAAGTATTTTGATCAGAGAATCCATCATTAACACCCTACAGTCTACACCATATTCTCTTCCTAATAGTAAAGAATTGCTTTTATGAATATCTGTATATGTTTTGAAACTCACAGTATGCTTTCTCCCTTCAGTAGGCAGATACTTATAAATTCAAAGATTAGCCTTACAATCCAGTTCCAAAATAGGAATAATCACCGATACTGTCCTGTTCTTTGTGAATAATTAATTAGTTAATTCTTCAGGTTGGTATTTGGGGATTGGCACTTTACTTTGATTTGTCTTCTTTATCCATATCTTCATCCTTTTACATGGATTGTTATGCCTAATTATGTTTTCCACTTATTGAACAACCTCTCAGTCGTTAATTAAATTGCACATTATGATATTGCATTATTTGCTATCTTGTACTTGATACCCGATTTTATCAATGTGATATACAGACACCTACAGCTATAGAGAGATTGCAAAGTAGGCCATATTGGAGGAAAATTATTGCAAGCACAATGCAAACTATACAATGGATATTCTGAAGTAGTTCTTAACACACATCATTGTTGTTGTGCATGTAGTTCTAGTTATTTAAGTCTCGTTAACCAATCTTAAGACATATTTTTCACACTTCTTTGTTTATCTCAGGTCATTTATGGTTATGGTGTTGCTAAAGTTATGGATTCTGGACATCCAAATTTCCAGGCCGGCGATTTGGTTTGGGGAATAACAGGATGGGAAGAGTACAGTCTGATAACAAGGACTGAAATGCTATTCAAAATCAAAGAAACTGATATTCCGCTTTCCTATTACACAGGAATCCTAGGTAATACTTAACGTAATAAGCCAAACCCTTAGAAATATCTTTTAGCAAAAGTTACCAATTTAATTTAAACGATTTTTTGTTGTTGCAATTGACGTGGAAATTCTGCTCTTGTTTTTTAAGGAAGCACTCAGCTCTTGTGCACTATCATACTATTTTTCTATATAAATAGCTGCTAATGTACAGTTTTGCTACTATAAATGGCTATTGTATGGCATCATATAATTTGAGTTAATTCTGTCATGAGTCTCGACAGATTCGGAAAATGAGGTTTGATATTTACATTCAGGGTCTGTTTGGTACCTGTAATTGGATATGACATCCAGTTACACAGATTTTCACAAAACTCGTGTTGAGCCTCTCTACTTAGAAATATATTCCATAAAAGCCTCATTTTGTTGGAAATACACTGTATCATTGTTGATAATGAATTGCAAGTAATCAGTAATTTCTCTTTTGTGTTTAAGACTGCATTGACAATTTTACTATATGTGCAATGTATATAGGAATGCCGGGGCATACAGCTTATGTTGGATTTCATGAAATATGTTCTCCTAAGAAAGGAGAAACAGTCTATGTGTCAGCAGCTTCTGGGGCTGTTGGTCAGCTTGTTGGCCAATTTGCTAAGTTGATGGGATGCTATGTAGTTGGAAGCGCTGGATCTAAAGAAAAGGTAATTTCATATTTTACCTTGAAGACTTTCTGTCCTATGATTATAAGTACCATCAAGTTTTGCACTTTTACAATTATGTTCTTATCAGTCTTTCTGGTTCTTGTGGTTTAAGTCAGGTTGATTTGTTGAAGAATAAGTTTGGATTTAATGATGCATTTAACTATAAGGAGGAGCATGATCTCACTGCCGCTTTGAGAAGGTCAGCATGCTTATTGCTCGAGGCTCCAAAAGAATTGCATGAAGTCTTAAGATGGTTTATTATGCATCTTATAGTTAAGCTTATTTAAACCACTAGATTCTAGAACTTGTTGGCACCAAAACTTTTGTGGTGTTATTCAGGGGCGTATCTGAGTTTCAGGGGCCCTAAGCAAGTTCTCAAATTGAGCATTATGCAAGTTGACAAAATAAAAATAACAATTATTTAAATGCAAACAAATTTGGAACATTGGAGAACAAACTATTTAAATGAAAACAAATTTATATATATGCTTCCAAAAAAAATTTAATTGATAACGTATGCTTTTTATATGAAATGCCTCGTGGCAAAAAGAAACTCGGACAAACTCTAACAACAAAAACAAAATGTCATCTCAAAGAGGTAAATATTATATATTAGAGAAAATGATCAGAATGAAATGATGATGAATATATGTATATTCGAATACTAGTTGGAAGCTTAAAATGTAGAATAACCATATGCACTTGAAGATTTGGTTAGAAATTTATCGTAAACAGGTAAATATGATATACCATAGAACATTGAAAAAATATCATAAAGTGACATACATGGGCTAAGTGAAAAATAATATTAAATTCATAAAATGGTAAAATGGCATGCATGGCTATGTGAAAAATAATGGGTTTAAAAAAAAAATGATTGAAAAATTAATTGGCTCATGCAAGTTTCGAACCTACGACCTTCACATTATTAGCACAACACTAACCAACTGAGCTAATAAACCAAATGTTAATATAATGTAATTATATCAGACAATATTACAATCTTCTTTTTAACATTGTAAATACTTAAAAAATATGGTGCCCTATAAAATTGGGGGCCCAAAGCAATTGCTTGTGCTGCTTGGGCCCAGATCAGCCCATGGTGTTATTGCTTCTAAAGAACCTAATGGTTACTACCTCTAATGTTGTTGCTAGTATTTTAGGTTCACTGGATAATAAGTAGCCATGATGGATTTACTCAAAACTCAATATGGGTGGTTCCTATAGGCTGGGAATTAACTACCATCAATAACTAGTGATCAGTTTCTCTGAGAATTGATACTGTTTTAGTCACTCAGCTTGTTATTTGGCACGTACGAAGCAGGTGAGAGGTTGTCTTTTTTTAATCTTGGGTTTGAGTGGATGGATGATATAGATAGAAGTTTTAAATGTGTGGTTGAGCATTGCAGTCGATGGTTGATGGTTGATATAGTTTGTAACTTTAAATGTGTGGTTGAGATTCACAAATGGTTGTCCAAAACCACTTTATAATAGTAGAGATAAAAGGGAATGGGATCCTCTCTTTTTCTCGATAGAAGAAAATCAACATATTACTTCTTCAGTATTAGTGTATCTTCTCTTGAACCATGAAGCATATGCTGCTTCTTTAGTTCTCTATTTGATTAAACTCTGACCAAGTATGATCGATTTTCTTCTCCCTCCGCAAATTTGTTAAGGACAGTGTGCTGGGTTGGAGATTGGTTAAATACTTGATTTGCTTGAACTTATGCAGTTGTTTCTACCCGGCATTATTAATGTAATTATATAATTTGTAGGAAATAATTCAGAAAAAGAGATTAATCACATAGGCACAAAGTGTACTGTTTGTTTTGTTCTTTGTTTTTGTTGGAGAAAAACACTACATGAATCACATTTTCAATGAAGCAGGTCAGTAAGTTAAGCCCAGAGTAATACCGCAGTACTTTATATTTTCTTCTGTTTCTTGTCTTTTCAAAATTACAAGGTTGAAAACAAGTCATATTTGATGTAATTTCAAATTTTCCAGTCTTCAGTGAAGACTCTGTACAGGATGCAAGCACTTGCATATTTTAATTGAAACCCAGTATTCACTGAATAGATCGTTTATTATTTGGCAGGTATTTTCCAGATGGGATTGATATATACTTCGAAAATGTTGGAGGCAAAATGCTCGATGCTGTTCTCGAGAACATGAAGAATTTTGGTCGGATTGCTGTTTGTGGATTGATATCTCAGTACAATCTCAGACAAAAGGAACCTGTTTACAACACATTCTATATCGTTGCAAAAAGAATCCGGCTTCAGGGGTTTATGCAGCCTGATCACAAGAATTCATATCCCGAGTTCTTAGAACTCGCCATCAAATACATAAGAGAAGGGAAGCTGGTATATGTTGAGGATGTCGCCGAGGGAATAGAGAAGGCTCCGTCTGCTCTTGTTGGCCTTTTTGAAGGTCGTAACATTGGCAAACAAGTTGTGCTTGTTGCTCGTGATTGACATTCCGAAGGCTATGATGAAAGAATAATCCAAATAATAATGGTTATTGAGAAGGGTGCTGCTTCGATGAATGTAGTGAGTTCTATGGCTATGATTTGGAAAGATGAAGAATAATCCAAATAATAATGGCTATTGAGAAGGATGCTTCTTTTATGAATGTAGTGAGTTCTTCACATAGTTTATTGTCATCTGTATTTTGGTTGTGTTCTTCTTTATTGTTCCTTTTTGACTGTTATGTAATATTATTGCATGTGGCAGATTAATTTGAGTGTGAACTAGTAAATTGGTGTCATTCTCTCTATTTTGTGCTAACTATTTATTAGTTATATGGACATGATTTGGGTTGTGTGCTTGTGTGGGCATGAAATGAATAATAGGAAGTTTGTGAAGATGTATGAATCTTTGAATAACATTTCTAATCATATTTAGTGCTTTCTTAAATTTTTTTTGGTCAGATATACTCCTAAGAATCGAGTTGAAATTGATCTCTCTGCCCGAACCATGCTACTGTTGCTGATCTTGTTCAAAGCGGTGGAGCTCAGTTTCACACAGACCAACCTGATACCAACATGGTGTGCTGGTGGTAGCTGGTCAGAGTTAAGGATCTCTTAGTTCCTTTATATTCGTCTCCTTATTGGTTTTTTTCTTTCCCTACTCTAGGTTGTAATGTTGTCAGGTTGGGCTGGATTTGTGATGGTCATTTTAAAGAACAAAATATCCTAATGTTTCTCTGGGAATTAGAGAACAAAATATTTCATCACAAGAAACCCAATTCACTTGTACATCTGTTCTCAATTGTCTAGGGAAACTTGAGGGTAGGTTTCTGCTTAAAAAGAATTAAGAGAGTAGTCTTTCTAATTTTGCTGAAACGGTATATAGTTTTTGGCATTTTACTCTTGTACACACACACACCAGCGCACGCGCACACACACACGATGGAATCCATTATGGACGATCAACACCGTTTTCATTGATTTACAATTCATAATATCTCTGTGTATGAAAAATCAAGTTATTTGAATGTTTTTTTAATCATGTTTCAAGTTGTTATAAAATAAACAGTTTTTCAATAATATAATGGTTTTTCAATAATATAATAGTTGGCACATATGATGCATGACCAAGAAGCTTCCAAACGAGTTCATTCTGTGTGTATGCCTTCATGAGAAACATGATGAACGATGCTGATCGTTGATAATGGTTTCCATAGTGTGTGTGTGTACACCTACTCTCCTCGAGCTTCATCTTTATATGTGTGTGCATAAAATGTCTCCTCCTGTGCCCTACTCATTTGTTTAAGAATTGAGTATAAGAGACTAGAGAGAAAATAAAATAAACTAAAACCCTTCTCTTGTGTCATATAATTGATAGTTAAACAAACGATTGGGGCACCTTTTTTTGGTTTGTTTGTTTTGTTTTGGTGAAGAGAGTAGGACACATCACAAGTTTGACTTCTTTTTTTCCTTTTCATTTTATATTCAAATAAAACTCTTCAAGAGAAGTGGGAGAGAAGACTTTATTATAAATTCTTGAAAGTAAACCCTCTACCTTCCCACTTCTTATAAACAGAGTTGAAACAGTCTGAAACCCTCTCTACCTTTGCTTCTGTATTGTAAAGAAAAATGAGTGAGGTGAGCGACAAACAGATCATCTTCAAAAACTACGTAACTGGGTACCCAAAAGAGGATGACATGACCTTTAACACATCCATCATTAAGTTGAAGGTACCTGAAGGATCAAATGCAGTTCTTGTTAAGAATCTCTACCTTTCATGTGATCCATACATGAGACCGATCGATGATGGCAGATAGTGGTTGTTGAGGGATTTATATTTATCCTCTAACAACCATGATGTGTATTTAACCTTACATCACAAGTTTAAAATTAAAAAAAAAAAAAAAAAAAAAAATAAAAATTGGTGATGCAGGCACGTGGAGGAGTTGCAAAATTTCTCACTATTATTCTAATTGGCAGAGAGAGATTTCCCCAAAAGGGGAGAGGAAATTTGATTATTAGTAGTTGAGTATGCCTTGTGTTAAGTTAAACTACTAGATGCTGCTAGAAATGTGGGATTTGAACCCTCCTCAACCTTGAACAAGTGAAGGAAGCCAAGAGTGTTGGAATAACCTTTAGAAAAGAATTGAGTAATGAGTTTACTATTTTCAGTCAAGCCATAGTTAGTTAATCTGTTTGAAGAAGGATTAATTGTGGTTGGTATCAACTTCATTGTCTTTGAGCTAGATACATATTTTAAACTCGTCATTGCATTGCAAGATCTGATGGATGAATGTGGATTGTGGAGCCAAATTGACGTGAATAAATTCGATAGTCTAGTTAAAGAAATAATTATATCTCTTCGGAGATATGTACAACATTTTGATTAATATCTAAACGGAAAAATTTGTTCATCTGATTCACTGGTTAACTGCAGGAATGTCAGTTGTGCACTCATAAAATGTGATTAAACATTAAGCAGTTGAAGAATTTTTTTGAAATTATTTTTTATCATAGATGATCGACAACTTCCTCCGGTTACTTGGACAAGCATTTATTTCATCATCTATTTGTGTAGGGTGGACTTCTTTTTTGCGTTTTCAACCACTGATGGAACTACCTTCTAATCCTTACTCGAATTGCACAGTATGATATTGAATTAGTTGCTACGGTGTACTCCTTCCGTTCCATATTAGTTTGCTTACTTGGGGATAGTTGTCTTTTTAGGTTTCCAAGAAACTTTTTAAACTACTCCAGGACTCATTAATTCATTTTTATCCAAACTACCAATTATATCCCAGTGTTAATAATGAGAGCAAAACTTCTGATCATATAAGAGTGAACTCTTGTTGAATTTCCAAGAGACTAGTAAAGAAGGAAATGTACTTCCGCTTTCTAATTTAAGGGCATTAATTGCATGGCTCAATTCTTCCCTTTACATGAATTAACGGAGGGAGTACTTGGTACCCAATTTTAACTATGTGATATAGAGACCGGGAGCAGCGATAGAGAGTTTGTCCAATAAAAGCGATTGCAAAATAGGCCCATACAGGATGATAATTGCAATTATACTTCCAAGTTATAAAATTGATGTTTAGAATTTCTGATGTTCTTCATGCCACACATTATTGCAATCGTCCATGTAGTTGTAGTTATTTAGGTCTTGTAAAAACAAACTTCAGAGTTAGATGTATTTTTCATACTTTTTTCTTGAATTATCTCAGCGTTTGGAATTGTGGCCTCAAATACATGTAGGCACTGAGTACTTGAAGTTGGAAAAGAAGAGGAGAAGACAAAGAAGCAAGAGAAGACAAACAGCGAGTAGAAGAATGTAGCCTAGAGGGTTGCGGTCGACTGACCTGGGGGTGCGGTCGACCGACCCTAGCTGCTGAGAGTTCTTCGAGTGTAGTCCAACAAAGGAGGGGACGGTCGACTGGCCTTGGGGGTGCAGTCGACCGGTCAGCTCTCGGGTCTGAATTTATACGTTACAGTTGACCAACCTTGGGGGTGCGGTCAACCGACATCGGCGGCTGATTGTTTTTGGGCTTACGAGTTTAAAGGTCCAATTGCTAGATTTGTGTTTATCTTTCAGGGTTTACTTGGGGGCTATATATATAGCCGTAAACTCTAGGGTTTAGTCATCTGAAAAGATCTAATCATTGTTCAACTTCAAGAGGGGATTGTGCCGAGTGTTTCAAAGGTGAGAGAGAGATTGAGAGTTGTAATCTCTTTTGTAATCTTTGTATTTCTTGGGGAATAAGAAGTATTGGTTATCTCTGCATATTGATTGTGTTCTTGTGAGATCTTGCATATTGTGGTGGTTTGTTCTTGGTTTATCTAAGTCTTGGGAGTTTCTATTGCTTGTGGTGTGTTTTCGCTATTAGCACTACGAGTTGTGGCGTAGATCCTCTAACAAGTGGTATCAGAGTAGTTGGTTCGAGATGGCCGATAACAAGATGAAGATCGAGAGATTCGATGGGAGTGACTTCGTGATGTGAAAGATTCAGATGATAGCGTATCTTCGTCAGAAAGATCTGATGGTCCGTTTTTTATGAGAAGCCGGTAGGTGCAGACAAGAATGCGAAGGTCTTGGTGGATTGGAATCGTTTGGATCAGAAGGCGCTGGGGAGATTCAGTTGGGGCTGAGTAGGAAGGCATTATTTCATATCTCGAAGGCGAAGACTACAAAGGAGGCTATGGAGATTGTCACGGATATGTATGAGAAACCGTCGGCATCTAATCAAATTCTTCATCTGAAGAAATTGGTTAATATGAAGTTGAAGAAAGGGGGTTCAGTAGCAGAGCATGTGAATAATTACTGTATGGTTTACAACCAGATGGAAGCTGCAGGTTTGAAGTTCTCAGAGAGGGGGCAGTCATTGTTACTTCTATCTACTTTACCCGATAGTTATGGTACGGTAGAACAGACTATTACAGACACTATGACAGATTCGACGACTTTACAGGATGTGGTGAGTAGCATTCTGAACGAGGAGGTGAGAATGATGAGAAACGGGGGATATCCATCATCATCTTCTAGAGATTTTGCCATGTACGTTGAGAAGAGACATGAGAGATCTAAGAGCAGTCGAAGAAGAAAGGATCAGAGTAGTTCATCTGAGAGTGGGTCTGATGACAGCGATGGGGGACATGGGCCTGAGTGCTGGTATTGTTACAAGAAGGATCACATGATGCGCAGTTGCAAGGATTATATGAAGAAGAAGCAGGAGAAACCGAAGAAAGATAACCCAAAAGAAGTTCAAGGAGGACTTATTGAGGAGTTATGCTTATCAGCTCGGGAGGAGTTGGGCACTCAAGATTGGTGTATTGATTCGGGAGCTTCTTTTCATTGCACACCGAGGAGAGAGATATTTGATGACTACGAGGAGGGTTCTTTTGGAATGTGATCGTGGGGAATGGTCACCGGTGTTCTGTACGTAGGGTTGGTACTATTCGCGTGAACATCATTGATGATCAAAGTGTTGTCTTGCGGGAGACAAGACTTGTTCCAGACTTGAAGGAAAATCTTATCTCGATTGGAAGGCTAGACAAGGAGGGGTTGTCTACTACAGTTGGTAGTGGGGAGTGGTGTATAGCTGCAGGTTCAAGGGTGATTGCAAAAGGAAAGTGTGAGGGAACACTGTATTTGCTTAGAGACGTGAGAGGCGTTTCTCTTGTAGTTGACTTTCAGCCAGAATCGAGTAGTAGATTGTGTGGGGTGCAACCGAGTTCTTTCAGTTGTGGAGGGGAGGTTACTAATTTAGTAGGAGCTGCTGGCCATAGAAGTGATCCTAGAGGGCAAGACATTGCTGTGGTGAGGGTATTTTGCGAATTGGCAGTTGAAGCTTCAAGTTGCTCTTGTGAAGTAGAGAGCACTAGTATCGATGTACTGGGTGATGTCGATGAGGGTAACCGAATTGGGACTGTAGGGGTTGAAGAGTCTGCGGAGTTTGTGAATGTGTCGTCCACGGAGGTTTCTAGTGCAGAGGGTGCATTGAGAGACTTTGAACCATGTCCGGTGTTGATGGAGATCTTGCGAGTTGGGAATTCTCATAACACGGAATCCGACACAGGAGGTTGTTTCTTCGGTATTCGTGCTCTATGCGATTGGTGGAGCACATCCTTCATGAGGCGATGAGAGGTGGTTGGTGCACTCTACGTGGTGGAGTGGCGGAGGTGCTCTTCATGAGGGTGGGGAGTACTTGGGTCTTCCATGAAAGTGGGAGATGGCAGAGATAATGCGAGGAAAGATTGCAATAACTTTGAAGCGTGGTGTATTTGATCCAAGTGGGAGATTGTTAGGAATTGTGGCCTCAAATACATGTAGGCACTGAGTACTTGAAGTTGGAGAAGAAGAGGAGACAAAGAAGCAAGAGAAGACAAGAAGCGAGTAGAAGAATGCAGCCTGGAGGGTTGCAGTCGATCGACCTGGGAGTGCGGTCGACCGGCCCTAGCAGCTGAGAGTTCTTCGAGTGTACAGGTCCAACAGAGGAGGGGACGGTCGACCGGCCTTGGGGGTGCAGTCGACCGGTCAGCTCTCAGGTCTGGATTTACACTTTGCGGTCGACCGACCTTGGGGGTGCGGTCGACCGACATCGGCGACTGATTATTTTTGGGCTTACGAGTTTAAAGGCCCAATTGCTAGATTTGTGTTTATCTTTTAGGGTTTACTTGGGGGTTATATATATAGCCATAAACTCTAGGGTTTTGTCATCTGAAAATAAGAAGTATTGGTTATCTCTGCAAATTGATTGTGTTCTTGTGAGATCTTGCATATTGTGGTGGCTTGTTCTTGGTTTATCTAAGTCTTGGGAGTTTCTATTGCTTGTGGTGTGTTTTCGCTATTAGTACTACGAGTTGTAGCGTAGATCCTCTGACAAGTGGTATCAGAGCAGTTGGTTCGAGATGGCCGATAAC
Source organism: Hemerocallis citrina (assembly GCA_017893485.1). Taxonomy (NCBI): domain Eukaryota; kingdom Viridiplantae; phylum Streptophyta; class Magnoliopsida; order Asparagales; family Asphodelaceae; genus Hemerocallis; species Hemerocallis citrina. The sequence goes on from JACEHZ010000184.1 coordinate 33,382, forward strand.
AAGATGAAGATCGAGAGATTCGATGGGAGTGACTTCGCGATGTGAAAGATTCAGATGATAGCGTATCTTCGTCAGAAAGATCTTGATGGTCCGTTTTTGATGAGAAGCCGGTAGGTGCAGACAAGAATGCGAAGGTCTTGGTGGATTGGAATCGTTTGGATCAGAAGGCGCTAAGGAGATTCAGTTGGGGCTGAGTAGGAAAGACATTATTTCATATCTCGAAGGCAAAGACTACAAAGGAGGCTATGGAGATTCTCACGGATATGTATGAGAAACCGTCGGCATCTAATCAAATTCTTCATCTGAAGAAATTGGTATATGAAGTTGAAGGAAGGGAGTTCAGTAGCAGAGCATGTGAATAATTAGTGTATGGTTTACAACCAGATGGAAGCTACAGGTTTGAAGTTCTCAGAGAGGGGGCAGTTATTGTTACTTCTATCTACTTTACCCGATAGTTATGGTACGGTAGAACAGACTATTAGAGACACTATGACAGATTCGACGACTTTACAGGATGTGGTGAGTAGCATTCTGAACGAGGAGGTGAGAAGGATGAGAAACGGGGGATATCCATCATTATCTTCTAGAGATTTTGCCATGTACGTTGAGAAGAGACGTGAGAGATCTAAGAGCAGTCGAAGAAGAAAGAATCAGAGTAGTTCATCTAAGAGTGGGTCTGATGACAGCGATGGGGGATATGGGCCTGAGTGCTGGTATTGTCACAAAAAGGGTCACATGATGCGCAGTTGCAAGGATTATATGAAGAAGCAGGAGAAACCGAAGAAAGATAACCCAAAGGAAGTTCAAGGAGGACTTATTGAGGAGTTATGCTTATCAGCTCGGGAGGAGTTGGGCACTCAAGATTGGTGTATTGATTCGGGAGCTTCTTTTCATTGCACTCCGAGGAGAAAGATATTTGATGACTACGAGGAGGGTTCTTTTGGAATGTGATCGTGGGGAATGGTCACCGGTGTTCTGTACGTGGGGTTGGTACTGTTCGCGTGAACACCATTGATGATCAAAGTGTTGTCTTGTGGGAGACAAGACATGTTCCAGACTTGAAGGAAAATCTTATCTCGATTGGAAGGCTAGACAAGGAGGGGTTGTCTACTACAGTTGGTAGTGGGGAGTGGTGTATAGCTGCAGGTTCAAGGGTGATTGTAAAAGGGAAGTGTGAGGGAACGCTGTACTTGCTTAGAGACGTGAGGGACGTTTCTCTTGTAGTTGACTTTCAGCCGGAATCGAGTAGTAGATTGTGTGGGGTGCAACCGAGTTCTTTCAGTTGTGGAGGGGAGGTTACTAATTTAGTAGGAGCTGCTGGCCATAGAAGTGATCCTAGAGGGCAAGACGTTACTGTGGTGAGGGTACTTTGCGAATTGGCAGTTGAAGCTTCAAGTCGCTCTTGTGAAGTAGAGAGCACTGGTATTGATGTGCGGGGTGATGTCGATGAGGATAACCGAATTAGGATTGTAGGGGTTGAACAGTCTGCGGAGTTTGTGGAGGTGTCATCCACGGAGGTTTCTAGTGCAGAGGGTGCATTGAGAGACTTTGAACCATGTCCGATGTTGATGGAGATCTTGCGAGTTGGGAATTCTCATAACACGGAATCCGACACAGGAGGTTGTTTCTCCGGTATTCATGCTCTATGCGATTGGTGGAGCACGTCCTTCATAAGGCGATGAGGGGTGGTTGGTGCACTCTACGTGGTGGAGTGGCGGAGGTGCTCTTCATGAGGGTGGGGAGTACTTGGGTCTTCCATGAAAGTGGGAGATGGCAGAGATAATGCGAGGGAAGATTGCAATAACTTTGAAGCGTGGTATATTTGGTCCAAGTGGGAGATTGTTAGGAATTGTGGCCTCAAATACATGTAGGCACTGAGCACTTAAAGTTGGAGAAGAAGAGGAGACAAAGAAGCAAGAGAAGACAAGCAGCGAGTAGAAGGATGCAGCCTGGAGGGTTACGGTCAATCGACCTGGGGGTACGGTCGACCGACCCTAGCTGCTGAGAGTTCTTCGAGTGTACAGGTCCAACAGAGGAGGGGACGATCGACCGGCCTTGGGGGTGTAGTCAACCGGTCAGCTCTCAGGTCTGGATTTATACATTGCGGTCGACCGACCTTGGGGGTGCGGTCGACCGACATCGGCGGCTGATTATTTTTGGGCCTACGAGTTTAAAGGCCCAATTGCTAGATTTGTGTTTATCTTTTAGGGTTTACTTGGGAGTTATATATAGCCATAAACTCTAGGGTTTAGTCATCTGAATAGATCTAATCATTGCTCAACTTCAAGAGGGAATTGTGCCGAGTGTTTCAAAGGTGAGAGAGAGAGATTGAGAGTTGTAATCTCTTTTGTAATTTTTGTATTTCTTGGAGAATAAGAAGTATTGGTATCTTTGCATATTGATTATGTTCTTGTGAGATCTTGCATATTGTGGTGGCTTGTTCTTGGTTCATCTAAGTCTTGAGAGTTTCTATTGCTTGTGGTGTGTTTTCGCTATTAGCATTACGAGTTGTGGCGTAGATCTAGATCCTTTAACACTCAGGTCATTTGTGGTGGCGGTGTTGCTAAAGCTGTGGATACTAGAAATCCAAATTTCTAGGCTAGTGATTTGGTCTGGGGACCAACAGGGTGGGAAGAGTACAGCCTGATAATAATGACTGAATTCCTACATAAAATCAAAGACACCGATGTACCGCTTTCCTATTACACTGATGTGAGAGATCTCAGCAAAATTTGTCATTCTAAATTTAAATGAGTTCTTATACAGACATGGAAATTTTGCTCTTCTTTTTGAGGAAGCAACTGTTGGGATTTGGACATCAACAAACACCCTTTGTCGCAGCGGAACTATATAGAGCAATGAGGAAGTCGAAGTAGATAAGACGAATTAATTGTGCAAGCAAGTAGATCCACCAATCCAACACAAACACAACGATGATTTATCCCGGTTAGCTTTTGCTTAATTCGGAAGGAAATATTGGGAGATCTGATATTCAAGTAGAAGAGATTACAAGGAGTTACTGATTCACTCAACAAAAGGAATTAAACTCACTCACCAAGAACTATCTTTCTCTCTCAAGCTTCTCTTTACAATGAAGAAAATAATCTATGAAGTATTCTACTCTCATATTGGAGGAGTTTATAATATATATAGAAGAATAGAGAGAACTCTAGATTTAATCTTGATTCTTAGTCGTCCGATATATCCTGGAGAAGAAGTAACTGAATAGGAGTCGTGCGGTCCAACTTGGAGTTGAAGATTGGACTAAAACGACCTAACAAATCGAGGCCCAGAAAATACACAGCACCGCGATCGGTCGGCCGTCCTCCTCTCGGCCAAACCCTATACCACTGCGGTCGGGGGTGCGATCGACCGTCTCTTAGGACAGTCGACCCGTCACTCTGCTGCACCTTGCTGCTGTTGTTTTTCCTTCTACTCTATTCGACGCTTCGACCTCCGTGCTTCATCTTACCTTCTTCTAATCTACACCACGAGTATTTAAGACACATTCCTAACAGCAACAAGCTCTTCTTGCATTGTCATTCTATTTTTCAATATAAATAGCTGCTTATGTACAGTTCTCTATTATAAATGGCTATTGAGTGTCATATTATAATTTGAGTTAATTCTGTTATTATTATCGTACAATTTTCGTAAAGTATGATATTTACTTGCCAATTAGCGGTTCGGTCGGGGAGGTAGGATGAGGAGGAGTTTCAAACGGGGAGGGAGAGGGGAGGGAAGGAGGAGGAGGGGGTTTGGTCGGTGAAGGAGAAGGACAGAAGAAGGAGGAGGAGGGGGGGAAGGGCGGCGTTGGAGATTTAAATCCGCTGACTATCCATTATTGTTAAAGTTGGGTATCAAAATCCATTCCTAACCAAATAAATCATTCAAAATTTTGCAGGTATTTCCCTGATGGCATTGATATATAAAATGCTCGATGCTGTTCTCTCTAACATGAATGACCAATTGACCATGAGCGCATTGCTGTTTGCGGAATGATATCTCGGTACAATCTCATGCAAATGAAGCCTATTTACAATGTTGTGCACATCATATCAAAAAGAATCTGGCTGCAAGGGTTTATAGAACCTGATCACGAGCACAAGTATCCTGAATTTTTGAAGCTTGTGATCAAATACACAAGGGAAGGGAAGCTGGTCTACGTTGAGGAATGTTGCCGAGGGATTAGAGAAGGCTCCCGCTGCTGTGATTGGACTCTTTGAAGGTCGTAACGGTGGCAAATAGGTTGTGCTTGTTGCTCGTAATTAACCTTGAGAAGGCTATGATTTTTAAAGACGAAGAAGAATAATGTAAATAATAATGGGTATTGAAATGATGCCCCTTCGAGTAATTTAGTGAGTTCTTTACCCAGTTTGTTGTCATTTGTATTTTGGTTGTATTCTTCTTTATGATCCTTTTTTTACTGTTATGTAATATTATTGCATGGTACAGATTAGTGCACCGGTAAAATTTTTTTATGTGCTATATGTACGCAGCTACCTACTTCTTTGTCCTGATCAAACTTCTAATCAATAATAGTATGTGCAAGGGTTAAAGCTTAGAGATGCTTAAGATATTAATTAAGATGGCTATGATTTTTTTTTATGATTTTTTTTAAGTAAAATATTTTGTGAAGAAGTATGAATCTCTGAATAGCATTTCTGATCATTGTGTGCTTTCTTATTTTTGGTCAGATATAATCTTTCCTAAGAAGTGATGAATTGATTGATCTCTCCCCAATCCATTCTACTATTGCTGATCTTGTTCAGGGTCGTGGAGCTCAGTCTCACACTGATCGGTGATTCCTGGTAAGAGTTGAGGATCTCTTCATTTGTTGTATCCTTGTCCCCTTCGTATTTGTCGCCTTGTTGTTTTCCCGTACACTAGGTTGTAATGCTGTTAGTCTTGGCTGAATTTTTGGCAGTTCTTTTTCTGAATTGTATTAATGCTAAAATGCTAAATACTACACTTATACTGTATTACTGTTATATAAATCAATTCTCAGTTGCACAGGGAAACTTTATGGTAGTTTTTGGGCTGGAGAAAAAGGTGAGAGCAGTTTTCTAATTTTGCTGAAACCTTAACATAGTTTTTTCGCTACTTAACATTTTAATTTTGAATAATGCTTTTGGAGCTTCATCTTTATGTGCGTGTGAATAAAATGTCTGATGGAATTTATCTATACACTTAAGCAACATGCATAAAATATTGATAACAACCTAAATCATGTTTCTATAGATCTAGATCTTAATCATGTTACAAAAGTGCTTTAATATAAAATCCTAAATCATGAAACTATAGATTCTTTGCTAAATCGAAAGAAGAATAACATAAAAGCGGAAGCACTAACCTGAAACCATTGATGGAGATTGCGCAGAGGGTTTGGATCTTCCTATATAATATGCATTTCTATGAGAGGCCGTCTCTCTTTTCTTTTCTTTTGATGAGATGACATATGGAATAGGAAGATGCGTATATATAGGGGACCATAACCCTAATGGATAATTATTGATTTTCAATTTTGCCCACAACAAACTAAGAAATTTACCTTATGGTTTCTACACGTAATATTTCACACTTTAAATTATATGTTCTTAACTCATTACTTAATCTTGATTAGATCACTTTAATTTGGGTTAGACTTTAGAATAACAATTATACATTTAATCACATATGTGAGCCCACATAGATTATTTTTCAACAATCTCCCACTTGGGCTACATATGTTACACCTTATAAATGTACATACTTTATGTGCTCAAAATTTTGCTATCATAACCAAAAGCATAGCCAAACAATCTCGTCCATTAATCATGTGAATATAGGATCAAAGAAATTTTTGTTACATTTATCATAACTAAATTTATCAATGGTCATATATATCAATATAATCAAACGAAATAGATCAAGTGTGAATGTGTAGCATGGAAATTTCATGCAATGTGATCTATACACATGCCTATTTCCAACTGGTCCTCTTAAAACTTAAGTGAGATCAGAATCAAAACATAACAAAAGAGTGAGAAAACTGAATACCTTATTTCTGATCAGAAAATAACCAAAAGTATAAATATTTCAGACAAACATAAAGCAAATAAAATACAAACTCCCACTAAATCATGATATCCTCAAATAATACGACACTCATATGAGAAGTGTGCTCATGAAAGACCTTGGGTGGTAATCCCTTTGTGAGCAGATCCGCTATCATGGAGTTTGTCTCAATGTGCTCTATGGATATTTGTCCACTCTGCACTATTTCTTTCACAACTAGAAACTTTATGTCAATGTGCTTCGACTTTGTTAAGCTCCTGTTGTTGTTGGAATACATCACTGCTGACTTATTGTCATAAAATAACTTGAGTGGTCTTTCTACATTCTCCAAAATGCGTAGCCCAGTGACAAAGTTTCGCAGCCATATTTCATGATTCGATACCTCATAACATGCTACATACTCTGCTGCCATAGCTATAAGTGTCTGTTTGACACTTTTCCAGGATATAGCTCCTCCAGCTAACAGGTAAATATAGCCTGATGTAGACTTTCTGCTATTTTGGCACCCAGCGAAATCAGAATCAGAATATCCTACGACCTCCAAATGATCTGATTTCCTATATGTGAGCATGTAACTTTTGTTCTCTAAAGATACCTCATAAACCTCTTGGCTGCTATCCAATGGTCCATACCAAGTTTGCTTAAATATCTGCCTAACATCCCAACAATGTACGCAATATCAGGACGCATACATACTTGAGCATACATTAGACTCCCAACAGCTGATGCATAGGAAATCTTTTGCATTTCCTGAATTTCAAGGTTACTTTTAGGGCACTGATTGAGACTAAATTTGTCTCCTTTAGCAACAGAGGTATTCCCTGGTCTGCAATCTTGCATGCCAAACCTTTTGAGTACTTTATCGATGTATCCATTTTGTGATAATCATAGAATACCTCGAGAATGATCTCGGTGTATCTGAATTCCTAATACAAAAGAGGCATCCCCAAGATCTTTCATCTAAAAATGCTTGGACAGATTCCTTTTAGTTTTGTGCAATAAATCTATATCATTAGTGTCAAGCAATATGTCATCGACATATAGAACTAGGAATATATGCTTACTCCCACTGAACTTGTGATACACACAATCATCAACTACATTCATCTCAAAACTAAAGGAGACAATTACTTGATGAAACTTGTGGTACCATTGACGAGAAGCCTGTTTGAGTCCATAGATGGATTTTTTCAATTTGCAAACCATATTTTTTGGGTCTCCCGACACAAAGTTTTCTTGTTACACCATATAAATTGTCTCGTCAATGTCGCCATTAAGAAATGCCGTCTTGACATCCATCTAATGTAGCTCAAGGTCAAGATGAGCAACAAGTGCCATAATTGTCCTGAACGAGTCTTTCAATGAAACTGGAGAGAAAGTCTCTGTAAAATCGATGCCTTCTTTTTGAGTATAGCCTTTAGCTACAAGACGTGCCTTATACCTCTCCACATTACCATTTGCATCCATCTTGGTCTTAAATATCCATTTACAACCAATTGGTTTTGCACCTTCTGGTAATGGGACAAGTTCCCAAACTTTGTTGTCTTGCATAAACTTATACTCCTCATTCATGGCATTCATCCACTTTTGAGAGTTACGACCTTTCATGGCCTGATGAAATGTGATTGGATCATCTTCCATCATTCCATTATCATCCTCATGTTCTTGGAGAAATACAATATAATCATTCGGAATAGCATTCCTCCTTTCTTTCGTGGATCTCCTTAATGGCACTGGTTCTTGAGGTTGTTGAGTTTGTTCTTCTGGAACAATTACCTCATTTTGAATGGGGGATTGTTCAACATTATTTTGTTGAGGTTCCAGATTCACTTCTTGATCAATAATAGGTGTGGGAACCTGAATATTGTCAAAAGTGATAGTAGGAATTGGGTTTGTAATTGAATCCAATTTCTCCTCAAAAGCAATGTCCCTAACCTTATTTCTCCCTCCCAAACTCAACTTCCTCAAAAAATATTGCAGTTCTCATCTAAAAAATATTCCTAAGTGGGGGATCATAAAACTTATAGCTCATAGATCATTCAGAATAACCAATAAAGTAGCTGCTCACTGTTTTGGGATCCAATTTCTTTTCATGTGGCGTGTAAGGCCTTGCCTCAGCTGGACATCCCCAAATGTGAAAGTGCTTTAGACTAGGCTTTCAACCTGTCCAAAGCTCATAAGGTATTTTTGCAACTGCTTTAATTGGTACTCTATTGAAAATGTAAGCTGCTGTCTTTAATGCTTCTCCCTAGAGGGACTCAGATAAGGTGGAATGAGCAATCATACTCCTTACCATATCCTTAAGAGTCCTATTTCGTCTTTCAGCAACACCATTCATGCTAGGTGATCCTAGCATGGTGTACTGTGGGACAATACCACATTCCTCTAGGAATTTAGCAAACGACCATGGACGTTGTTCACCTGAGCCATCATATCTACCGTAGTACTCACCACAACGATCAGATTTGACAATTTTAATCCTTTTTTTGAGTTGATTCTCAACTTCAGCTTTATAAGCTTTGAACACGTTCAGAGACTACTTTTTCATGAATGAGATATAGGTATGTGAGTAATCGTCTATGAATGATATAAAATATTGTTGACCATTCCAAGATGCCGAAGGAAATGACCCACAAATATCTGTATGAATCGATTCTAAGATGCCTAAAGATCCATTGGCACCTAATCTCTAATTTTTTGTCTGTTTTCCCTTTATGCAGTCTACACAAACATCAAAGCCTGTGAAGTCCAGGGACTCCAAAATGCCATCAGACACAAGACGCTCAACTCTACATTTTGAGATATGACCTAAGCGCTTATGCCATAATGACGCTGAATTTTCTTTATTTAATTTATGTTTAGTACCACGTGACTCTACATGCAAGGTTTCATTATAGGATGCAATTGTTTCAAGCAAATAAAGGTTGTCATAAGCATTCAAATAACTAGTTCCAACAACATTCGAATTTAAAGACAAACTAAATTAATTGTTTCCAAATGAACAATAATAACCAAAATTTTCCAACAAAGAAACAGAAATTAAATTTTGTCTAAAAGGCGGAATAACAAAAATGTCTTTCAAATCCAAATAAAAACCAGTTCTTAATAAAAACCTAAAATGCCCAACTGCTTCCACTTCTACCGATTTTCCATCACCCACGAAGATGTGTCTTTCACCATCATTTGGCTTTCGGCAGCTCAGAAAATCCTGCATAGAAACACTTATGTGAGTAGTAGCACCAGAATCTATCCACCAAGTGTTTCTAGGTACTGAAGATAAATTAACTTCAGAACAAACCAAAGTAAGAAACATACCTTTCTTTGCACGCCATGTGTGATATTTAGTACATTCCTTCTTCACATGTCTAGACTTGTTACAAAAGAAACATCTCTCTGTATTCTTATGTTGTTTCTTTTGAGCTGGACCCTTAGCTTTTTCATTCTCAGATTTCCTTTTCTTGCCCTTATCCTTAGAGGCATTGGCCAAATGAGTATTTTGAGTCTTATCTTATTTCAAACTTTCTTCCTCTAGCACACAGTGAGAAATGAGCTCATTTAGAGTCCAATTTTCATTTTGACAGTTGTAACTGGTCTTAAATTGATTGAACCGTGCAGGAAGCGATACCAAAACCATAAGCACAAGAAAGTCCTCAGGAAATTCAAGCTTGAGTGCCTTAAGTCTTGAAACAATATGATACTCCATAATGTACTCCCCTACATTTCCTCGACCCTTATACTTCATAGACATCAAATAAGTCAGAAGTGTAGTCATTTCAACCTTATCATTTTTAGCAAAGCATTTCTTAATTTGGTTGAGGAAATCTTTGGCCTTAGTAATCCCATCGGATTCTGTGCCCCTAAAAGCTTCTGGAATGCTGTGTTTTATAATCATTAGACTCATGTGATTTGAACGATCCCACCTTTCAAAATCCCTCTTATCATCAGGAGTGCTTTCCGCAGTGAGAGGTGGAGGTTTTTCTTCCCTTAATGCATGGTCTAATTCCTTACAACCAAGAGTTATCGTAAGGTTTCTTTCCAATCCTTGAAATTTGTCCCATTAAGCATGCGAATAGAATTGATGTTAGCAGTTATTGAGGCAGCAGATGATAAACTAGCTGAATATAGAAAAAAAACAAACAAAATAAGCTCACATGAGAATCCATATAAAACAATAAATTCAAATAATGGTCAATCCCATCTCAAGATATCAGGAACAACATTAATATCAAGTCTATGGATAGTAACATTAACTGTAAGCGGTACTCTTGTTGTAGCAATCAAATATTGACAATACATCCTGTCAAATAATAAGTCATTCTTTGGACTGACATATTGTTCACATGAAATATTCTTTATAATTGTCACATATTTATTACCACAGATGTGTATGAAATTCGGCCAATTATCAATTTACCTTTGGGTCAGTTAATAGACGCATGAATTACAAACACACAATCATCTTGATATTTTAAATAAATTAATCTACACAAAAGAGGTCACTTTGGCAACATTCTGTTTCAATTAATCTATTCAAAATATTAGACATTCATAAGAAAATCCAAAACCAAAATTTGAATTTAATTGTTTCCAAAAATTTATCTTTTTCTTAACTTTATAATTTTACTCTATTTTAGATAGATAATGTCAAGATAATATCTATTTAAAATGATAACAAAACCATAATTGAACCATATCTATCTACTGTTACGATAATATCAAATGATAGGATTAAACAGAATATTAACATTATGAATAGAATCAGAGAGAGCAACAGCAGCGGCTGCTGCCTGCGCCCCTGGGCCCCCTGGCCCATGTCAGCAGTGAGTAGCACCCTCACAAGAGGGCCCTACCTCCCATGTCACATAACGTGACAGCAGTAACAAGTGTAGCATCTGCTGCTATTTTCTCGTGGGTCCCCCATGAGGGCCCACACACTGCCAAACAGGAGCTAACCTTAATACCTGACCCACTTTCAACCATTATTTAGCCAAACTACCCACTTTCAAAATTATTTAGCCAAATGACCCACTTTTATAAAATATTATATCTAACTAACCCTATTAATATAATAACCTAAAAACAAAATTTTATATATAACCCTACTTTGGAGATTATAAACTATAATATGCCTTATCCTTATAAAAGTTGGATAATTCACAGAAAATAAAGAAAATAAAATTAAAAAATCTTTCAAAATTTAAGATTAGATACGTTGATAAAAGATTAACAGAAAGGAAACATATTGCTAGTAAAGAAATATTAGAATACTTGTTACTAACAAGAAAAGTAACTAATGAGCTACCTAAAGAGATACAAAAAGAGATAGCATACAAAGTATTAGATTACAGAAACGAAGAAGCAAGTTGGTATTACCAACACTTACTAGCATACAAAATAACAGGCTAAGTATGACCAACGAAGCAATTGCATTAAATCCTAACATAAATCCAGGAATTTATATGATAAACATACAAGAGTTGGAAGAAGATTATAATGGTCCTGAAATTGTAAGAGATATAAGAAAAGATTTAAAAATTATAAATAAAAATATAAAAGAATTAGGTAGATATATAACTGACTACACAGAAGAAGAATCAGACATAACGGAAGAAGGTATGAAAGAGTTAGAAGCCATAACAAAACTTAATATAAATATCTTGGAAATAGAATATTTAATGGCAAATCCTAATTCAGAAGAAGTAGAAGAAGCCTTAAAAAATCTAGATATAACAAATGAAAAAATAAAAATGGACCAAGATAAGATTATCGCAAAACCTTCTGAAATTCCAAGTAACATGTACGAAATCTTAAGACCACCACCTAACAAAAAACCTTACTAATTACCATGGAAATGGCAAAACACAAAAAGAAGAATGCAGCTAGCAAGAGACAAAGAAAATGAAACCCCAAAATATGAACCTACAGAACACTACGAAAAAGGAATAATAGGAAATGGAGAATGGTTAGACTTAGATTGCGTAAAAGACGTAGATAGGACAATTGAAGAATGGGTAAAAACCTCACTAATAGTAGGATTTAGGCAAAACCTTACCGGAATGCATTTGAGAAATTTATAGAAACCACCTTTATGGGAGTAGTAGCAAAATGGTGGAATGGGCTAGAGGAAGAAGAGATAAATACTATAAGAAAATTAAGACTAATTGATGATAGAGGAACTGAAGAAAGCTCAGCACAATGAACCTTAGGTCTAAAAGAAATAATTACAAATTACGAAAAATCAATAAGAACAGAATTCAATGTATACGATAAAGGAGAAAAACACACTATATATAAAAAGAATCAAGCAAGATAGAGACTAAGTAACTTAGAAATATGCAACATGTGCTATTTTGACAACTATGCTTGTGAATTCCGAGAATATTTTCAAGATAGTTATTATACAAAAGAAGAACGGAGTCCAATTTTGGACTCATTATTTCTAAAAATACCTGATCCATGAAGTATAAACATATATAGTGCATACATAAGTGAGAAAGTAAAACCAGAAGTAGACACTTTAGGGTATAGAACGCAATTCGTAAAAGATTATAGGTGTAACACCCCGAATTCCAAATAAGAATGAATTCGAGATTCCACAGGATCTTTACTTCACTTCGTACAATTTTACAAGGAAATTACAACTTTTTCAACAACAATACATCAGAGTTTAAAATACAACTTGGGTTTACACAGCGGAAGAATAAAAGATTACATCATTTGAAGAATACAACTTATACAACTTAAAATAAATCATCGATTGCATCATAATAGCTTTGTTCCTTCATGGATAGTTCATTACCTGCATATTAACCTGTGGGCACGTCAGTCACTTACAACTGACGAAAGTGTTATACTCGGCTATCCTTTCTATGTCGTACATATAACGATCTCATTACTTTAACAAATCACAATTACAAGATTGAAATTAAATAAATAAAGTGTTAAATTGTGTCTACGCTAAACATGTAGGTGTATGCCATGCCTTAATGCCTAATGCACACAATTTTATACTAATATGACACTAATGCACACTTGTTCGGATTCTATGCATTCCATACTACATAGGTCCAGGGCAAGCGCCTACGTACTCCACAATAAAGGGCTTGATCTCTCGCCATGATAACTACCCGGTAATAAAAAAATGTTTAGATCATTCCACGAATATAGGTCCCAGCCCGACGGCTATTTTAACGGTTCCCACATCATGCGAATCATCCCGCAAGTGCCCCCTAGACCTGGTATACGTATATACATTGGAGACGGCAAACTATCTGCCTGACTTCACCAAGTCCAAGATTTAAATATAATAAAAACCCGTCTCCCACAGAGCAACCTCAGTCCGACGACTGGGTCTATAGCCACGGAGATCCACCACCGACTATATAGAGGCAACCCACTTAGGTTTGCCCAAGTTTACTACATCTTCACCTAAGTGCCTAATTGATTTTAGTTCAAGACATGAATGTGTTATCAATCCTAGAATCAGTTTTACCTCTTACCAGATTTGTTCATAAAAATTATACGAGATCACCCGACAACATTATCTCGAGATCAAGTCTCAAAATCTTTATTTCAAAGTCACCGGTAACCGAGGTCTTACTAATTCTTAAAATCATAATTTTCATGTACAAGAATCATGGGTACACATACCCTTTTAACAATCATGTCTTAAACCTAGATGATTTCATCTTTCAATTCATTCTAAAAAATATATAGTCTTGTCACTATTCATAATCTATTTACTCATTCATAATCTTTATAAGCAATTAATTTATTTCAAGAACACAACTTCATCAACAAATTCAAACTCTTATAATCTCGACTCACTTTAAAACATTCATTCAAAGAAGTATCAGAAACTCAGAAAAATATCAGTTAGAGCAGTAACAGTCGACTTCATAGGGTGATCGGTCGACTGTCCCGCGTGAAATCCAAACTCAAGAAATCATTGATCAGAGCAGTGACAGTCGATTGCGTACTGAAGCCAGTTGACTGTTCTGCGAGAAATCCAACCTTTAAGAAAACATAACTCATTGCGATGACGGTCGAATGTGAAAGGAGCCAGTCGACTGTTTCGTACAAAATCCACTTTTTCGAGAAAGCTCTGTAGTCAGGTTCGTGACGGTCGACTGTTGGAACTTTACCGGTCGACTGTCATTCTTATGGACTACAGGTTTTGGATTTGTAAAACTCATATTTTGACATATTATTTCTACCCATTTAAATAATTCTCTTTCTCATTTTTCACATAAACTTAGATTTTTCTTTAAGACACTAAAACTTACAAAGAGAAAAGAAACTAATGTCCATGATAAGTGGTTATATTCTCACTTTAACACAAATACATTTTATAACAAATACTAGTGTATTCACTTGAACAAGAATGCTCTTCATGAAATAGTTTACATTCTTTTGAATTTAAACATACATGTGTCGATACATTAACAAAAATTTCTTTCTTTACTTATCATGGTTTTTATCATACAAAGCTACTTTCACATCCTATTATACTAATATGAATTCCATACATCAAAATTTCCTCTTATATGTCAACAATATCATTTACAAGTATATTAACATGGTTCATAACCTCAAATAATTCTTTCTCTTTTAATTAGCATGGTATCTTTTCTTTTTCTATTCAATCACAACAAATGGCATATCATTTTACACTAACATAAATTTATCTATTCATATCAACTTTCTATTTGTAATTCTCATCTTTAGGATGCATATCCTATGCTGGAAAATAATGAGATCACCCACTAACATGATATTGATCTATTTACTAACATAGCACATTTCATTACAACCAATGCATAGATTTATTCTACTTCATCATATCAAAATATAATACCCACTTATCATCACTAGCATGCATAGTTCTAAATTAGAAAGCATAAGAACACCCACCTTATTGAAGCTTGATTACTTGAAAGAATGAACACCTCTTCTAGCTCCAAGACTCCTAGTTCCTCTTCTCCACCTAGCAATAGTTTCCAAGCACAAGAACACTCTTCTCTTACTCTCTTTCTTTTCTTTCTTTCTTTTCTTTTCTTTTCTTTCTTTTGATTTTGGTGCAAGAGAAATGTAGAGAATAGGGCTCTATTTATAGGATTTTGGAAGGGTTCTTTATGCATAAAATCCATCCTAATAACTCTTCAAATTAATACATATGACCCTTTACTTTCCTAACTCCTAAAACTTACAACCTTTAACCTCCCCACTCTTTACAAACACTAACTCATCCTCTCTCTCTCCCTTGTATGAAAACCGCCCACCCCCCTAGTCTAGGAAACCGGCTAGATACATTGTGCATATGCACACATGTACACTCACAAATTTAAGTACAATTTGTGACAATTCTAAGTGTGCACAAAAATGGTAACTTGTCATGTGTTAGTGCATGATCAACCTAAACTAAATTTTAATTTATGGGCTTGATTATGGGCTCTAACTTTATATTTAATTTACTAATTTAATGGGCTTCTTTTTAATTTAATCTAATGGGCTAAATTTTATCCATGGATCAAAAGAGATTAATTAATTCTATGCATGCAAACTAAAATAGACAAATGAGAATTAAAATTTTGAAAGGAAATAACACGTGCATCATATGTGCACAATTTGAAAAATGCATTTTTAATAAAATAAAAATGTGGGATGTTACAATAGGGACAAAGTATGCCAAGATGCTAGAGCAACAGTGAAATGTTATAGAACATATAAATAAAAAATTTGTTGTGAAGATGCAAGGCCGAATCATTGGGGATGCAATAATAACTATAAATATACAAAGAAAAATAATCACAAATTCCAAAAATATAAACAAAAATATAGAACAACTTTTAAGAGATAAAAAATCCTATAAAAAATACTTTAGAAAAAAGAATAAGAATAAAAATAGGCAGTATACGAAAAATCCTAAGAAATGTAATTGTTACATATGTGGAGAGGTAGGACATATATTACCAAATTGTCCTAAAAGAATGAAAAAAGAAAATGTAAAATACGTAGAAGAAATTGAAGAAATGAATAACATAAATTATGAATTCATAGAATATGATGAAGAATGGTCAGAAATAAGTGAAGATGAAGAAATAATGGTAATGGAAGAAGATAGTGGAAGTAGTGAAGGTGAAACAGAAGAATGTGAAATAAATACGATGACAGAAATAACAGAAATAGGAGAACCTTCAGAAAGAGAACAAAACAATGAAGAAGTAAGAGAAAGAATGTGCTTTGACATACAAAAATACGATAAAATAAGAGCGACCAAATTAGATATAAATCCAAAAGAAAATTTTAAACTACCAATATTCGAAAGAAAGAAAAGTACCATCATAATAGCTAGGAATAATGAGCTCGGACAATTTATACAATTTATAAGACAAATTAGATACTATGTAGTACAACTGCCCACCACAGGCTGCCTCTCAAAAGGTGGTTAACTGAATTGGTGACTCTTGATCCTTAGCATTTATTATTTATACTATATTATTTTATACTCAAATCTCGATATGGGATTAAATCCCTTCACAATTTCTCAAGGTACTACCGAA
>JACEHZ010000185.1:0-25000 GCA_017893485.1 Hemerocallis citrina
TTTATTGAGCTTTTGACCACCGAGAAGCGTCCATCTTGGGTATACTTACATACATGTTCATATGATCCTCAATAAATTCAAAATGCAAAATTTAAGTGCAATGTGGCAAAACAAATTAATGCACTTTGCAGGGATATCGAGGTAGCTGGTATTCAATCCCTTGTCTCTTAACAACATTGTTAATCCATCTAGGAACCTTAGGGTATGTTAGTTTCCAAAAAAAATAATGGACTCACTAAAAATTACAACTGCAATGCGTACATGATCTTTCCTAACTAAAAGAAAACTAAATTAGTTAACATTCAAAGATCCAATCCTCCTTTTTTCTCCTGGTTTTGAAGTGTTATTGATCAAAATTTGTTAGAAAGTTTTTATAGACTGAAAAAATTATTGTTCGTTTCAAGATTGTTGATGCTAGAAATCGGACTGGATGTCCTCAGAATCATGAATCATAATGAATCTACCTCACATACTGGGTTTAAAAATATGACACAACTTGTTGGAAGATATAGAAAATCCTATAAATCATAATGTACAAATGTAATACACCAATAATGAAGTTTTGTACAGATCTACCTTACATGTTTAGTACTCATCACCCCTCATCAATCCTAGCTGCCAGTTTCTTGCTACACACTTTCTTGTCGAAGAGTTTTTGCAAAAAGGAAGAGGGTGATGCATCAATTACTTAATAGAAGCAATTCATTTCTAACTTTTCCAAAGTATGTTCAGGTTTGAAACAAATTTCTTTGGTTTCTTCGCCATTTTCTGCTTGTTTTCCTTTCCATGATTTCATATGTGGCTTAGGATAGGGCAAGCTTGCCTGATACTTCACCAAACTTTGGCAATCCTTCAAGTAAATTGCCAGTCCCGATTTTTCAAGGTGATCTCGGATTGCCTATGCTCAATTCCGACCCAATCTATTTCGACCGAGTTTTAAAACTATGCCCATTACCTCTCCATGGCTATCTAAATATAGAGTATAAAAATTAAGACTGTTTTTACTAAAGTACACATTATTGAAACACAATAATCATACGATTAGCAAATACACCTTACATATAGGATACCTCACATGAGATCATTAGTTCTCTTTCATGATATCATGTTCAAGAGAATCCTCCTATACAACTAATTAGCATTTCCCTTTTGCTAATATATAAATGAATTAATAATTGAAACTATCTTCAATTACTTTATCTCTTTACTAATTTGACTTGCTTTATACTTTTATTGGAGCCAAATAGAAAATCTTGTAGAACCCAAAACAGATATGAGATGTTTTCACTAATTATTTCATTAAGTCTCTCATGTCTACCAAAACTGTAAAGTGAAAACAATAAAAACATGAAACCAAAGTATATTCCCAATGAGAATGGAATATGCATTCCTTCAATCAACGCTTTAACTCTTTACACTCATTATATTGATTGCAAAATCTATTCACTTTTGTTATACTCTGAAGAAGAAATTTAACCAGACATAATGCATGAAAGAGTTTTTTAAGGGCTATAGCTCAAATGCATGCTTCCATTTTTTAGGTTGTTAGCATATCAGATGAATGACAAATTTCCTAGCGTTTCCTGTCAATTTCATCAATTAAGTCCCACAGTAGATAAAGAGTTTCCTAGCGTTTTATGAATCAAACAGTGATATTTTCAAGTAATCACTTTATGTAGTTTCTTTGGAGTTTGAAAGAGGGCTAACTATTAGGTCTTCGGATTCTTAATTCTTTTAGCTTCTACCGAGAACTAATTCTTAATTCTTAAATTTCACAGTTGGTTGATAGAAATCCAGATGATTAAACCAAACATATCTTACAAGTTACCAATCAATCTAGAAAGCACCTTACCCCTGTTCTCTGTTGATTCAATTCCTTGTGCGTCGCAATCATCAAATATCTTTCAGGCTGCGTAAATAATGTCGCATCAATATAAAAAAATTCAGAAATTTAAAATGAGCAAGAATAACCAACATAATCCAGAAAAGAACAAAAGGGAAAACAAAGGCCATATATTAAAACCTATATGTTTATCCATACCATTGTCATAAGACTTAGTGTTAGGGTTTCTAGGATTTGGGGATTTGGAAGAGAAGTTGTTAGGGTTTGAGATGAGGAAGAGAAAGGGAAGAGAGAGTAGCCGGATGCTTTTGGAGACTGCCAACAAAATGTTGATTTCTTTCATTTTTGATTCATATCTTTACATATATTAAAGATACAAAGCCCAATGGGCCCAAAAACAATTTGGGTCATAACATAACAATCTCCACCTTAAACCAAATTGCATCTAAAACAAACTAAAACATAAAGCAAATGCATAAAGCAAACATAACCTAAACAAAGGTAAATATAAAGATATACTAGCAACATGCTAGAAACAAAACTAGCTCAAACTAGCTAGAAACAAACCAACATCAAACTTAAACAAAGCTTGAACTTTGCAATTGGAAGAGGCTTTGTGAGCATATCGGCCGGATTCGATTCGGTACCAATCTTCTTCACGGCAACCTTGCCTTCCGAGATCACATCTCGAACAAAATGGTATCGAATGTCAATGTGCTTCGTCTTCTCATGGTACATGCGGTCCTTGGCCAAATGAATCGCGCTTTGGTTGTCACAAAACACCGTAATAGGACCCTCGAGTGAAGACATCTCACCAACAAATGCCTTGAGCCAAATAGCCTCCTTAATAGCCTTAGTAATTGCCATATATTCGGCCTCGGTACTTGAGAGTGCAACGGTGGCTTGAAGTGTAGACTTCCAACTAATCACACAATCTCCAAGGGTAAAAACATAACCTGTCAAAGAACGCCTCTTGTCCAAATCACCCGCAAAATCCGCATCCACAAAACCCGTTAGTTTCTTGCCATTACCAAACTCCAACCGAGCATCAATAGTACCTGTCAAATAGCGGAAGATCCACTTCACCGCGTCCCAATGCCCTTTTTCCGGACAAGAGAGATATCTACTTACCACACTAACGGCTTGAGCAATGTCGGGTCGAGTACACACCATCAAGTACATGAGACTCCCGAGCGCACTCGAATATGGAACCTTTTCCATATATTTCTTCTCATTATCGGATTTTGGGCTTAAAGCGGCCGAAAGCTTGAAATGCGTCGCAAGAGGTGTTGAAACAACTTTCGCTTTCTCCATGCCAAAACGGCGTAGCACTTTCTCGGCAAAACTCTTTTGTGAAAGAAATAACTTTCTTTTGGACCTATCCCTTGTGATCTCCATCCCGAGATTCTTTTGGCGGCCCCCAAATCCTTCATCTCAAATACCGAACTTAGTTGCTCTTTCAACCTCCTAACTTCTTTCAAGTTTGAGGATGCAATCAATATGTCATTCACATAGAGCAACAAGTAAATGAAATCCCCACCATCCAACTTCTTGAAATAAACACAACTATCATAATTAGAACGATAGAAATTAATACTCACAATGAATGAGTTGAACTTTTTATACCATTGCCGTGGTGATTGCTTAGGGCCATAAAGGGACTTCTTCAAAACATACACACGGTCCTTCTTTTCCGCAACTTCAAAACCCTCTGGTTGGCTCATGTAAATTTGCTCCTCCAAATCACCATGCAAGAAGGCAGTTTTCACATCCATTTGCTCCAATTCCAAATCCTTCATTGCCACCAAAGAGAGAAAAACTCGAATGGAGGTGTGCTTAACTACAGGAGAGAACACATCATTGAAGTCCACACCTTGGACTTGACTATACCCTTTAGCCACGAGCCTTGCCTTGTATCGAAAATCCGTGGGATTTGAGTCATCAATTTTCCTCTTAAACACCCACTTGCAACCCACAATCTTCTCACCACTCGGAGGCTTCACAAGAGACCAAGTCTCATTTTGTTGCAAGGATTATAACTCTTCATTCATAGCAGCAACCCAATTGGCTGCATCTTTAGAAGAAATGGCTTCCTTGTAGGAAGATGGCTCACAATACTCCACTTCCTCTGCAATTGCCAAACAATAAGCAAAGTTGGAGTATCCATACCTTGTAGGTGGTCGTGTTTCTCTTCTAGCTCGGTCCCTTGCCAATGCATATGGTTGTGCCTCTTCTTAGATTTCATCCAAATTGACATCATCATGTGAGATCAAATCGTCACCTTCTTGGACCGGCACCTCAAACTCCACCTTCTTCTCAACCGTCTCATTCTCCTTAATAGTCGGCTCGGGTGCAACATCATTTGCCTTCAACATGGCCGACTCATTGAAAATGACATCTCTTGAAATAAGAAACTTGGATGATTCAGGACACCACAACTTATATCCCTTCACATTTGCGGGATACACAACAAAAATACACTTCTTCGATCTAGGCTCCAACTTTCCTTCATTTACATGTGCATAAGCGGGACAACCAAACACCCTCAAATTCGAATAATCGGCCGTCTTACCCGACCACACTTCTTCGGGTGTCTTCAACTCAATTGAAGTGGTAGGAGATCGATTTACCAAATAGCAAGATGTGTTAATGGCTTCCGCCCAAAACTCCTTACCCAAACCCGCATTTGAAAGCATACTTCTAGACCTTTCAAGTAGTGTCCTATTCATCCTTTCTGCAACACCATTTTGTTGTGGAGTGTTGACCACCGTCTTGTGCCGAACAATCCCTTCGGCCTTACAAAAATTATCAAACTCACGGTTGCAAAACTCTAAACCGTTATCGGTTCTCAACCTCTTAACTTTTCTTCCCGTTTGGTTCTCCAAAAGTGACTTCCATTCTTTGAAGGAGCGAAACATATGACTTTTCTCTTTCAAGAAATAAATCCAAACCTTCCTTGAGAAATCATAAATGAAAGTAAGCATGTAACGAGAATCATTACCTTTGGAAGGCTCGCGAGAAGGTCCCCAAAGATCCGAATGGATGTAGTCCAGTGTTCCCTTGGTCGAATGAATGGCCGTGGAGAAGCTCAACCTCTTATGCTTGCCAAATACACAATGCTCACAAAACTCCAAGTTGCTCGTGCATTGGCCACACAACAAGCCTCTCTTACTCAAAATGGTCATTCCTCGCTCGCTCATATGTCCCAATCTCATATGCCAGAGCCTAATAGCATCCTCATCCGAGATAGTACCCGAACGTGCAATGGCGGCCGAGCCCGTGATCGTGGAACCTTGTAGGAAATAAAGAGTTCCAATTCTCTTCGCTTTCATGATTGTGAGAGCCCCTTTAAAGACTCTAAGGACTCCACCTTCACTTTGGAACTTACACCCCTTTTCTTCAAGAGACCCCAAGGAGATCAAATTCTTAGACAAATCGGGTATATGTCTCACACCCGTCAACCTTCGGACCTTTCCATCATGGAACTTAATTATCACCGAACCAATTCTGGCAACCTTACACATATTGTTGTTCCACATGAGAACCTTACCATCCGTAGGCTTATAAGTCTCAAACCAATCTCTATTCGGAGTCATGTGTTGCGAAGCACCCGTATCTATCACCCAACAATGTATATCATCAACATTAGTATCTATCACACAAAGGGTATCAACCGTGTCACATTCGGCCACATTGGCCTCTTCCGAAGAAGAACCTTTACTATCCGCCTTTTGTTTATTTTTAAGTTTGAAACAATCGGCCTTAATGTGTCATTTCTTCTTACAATAGTTACACGTCAAATTCTTGTGCCTAGACTTCGAACGGGTCCTTGTATCTTTTGAGTTTCGGTCCCATGACCTACCTCAATCAACAACCAAACCAACACCTTGGCTTCCTTTCTCATTATTGGTCATTTCACTATCAATGTGCAACTTGGCTTGCAAATTGCTCTTAACATCCTCAAGAAAAATTTTGTCTCTACTATAAATCAACATGTCTCTAAAAGCCTTGTATGATGCTGGTAATGAGCATAATAATAAAAGGGCTTGGTCCTCGTCCTCCACCTTAACATCAATCTTACTTAAGTCATTCAAAATAGATGCAAACTCCGTAATATGATCGGAAATTGACATACCTTCAACCATGCGAAGGGTGTAGATGCTCAATTTCAACTGCAGTCGATTGGTGAGAGACTTCTTCATGTAGATGTTCTCCAATTTCTCCTACAAGATCTTAGCGGTCTTCTCCGATAGGACCTCTTGCAATGTCGAATTGCTCAAATACAATTGGATAATAGAGAGCACTTTATCATCCATCTCTCTCTATTTCTTATCCGTCACCGCATCAATCAATTTTTCTCGACAAAAAATGGCATCCTTAACGCCTTGGCTTGAAAAATCGCTGCCATACGCACTTGCCATAATGCAAAACTCGTCTTCCCATCATACTTCTCAATATCATATTTTCCCGACATATCTATTCAAATTTCTTGAACCCAATTCAACAAAACTCCAAATTTTTCCCGCAAAAAAATTAATTACTCAAATCACAAAATCAAACCTTCTCCTTCTTGATATCCTGATTCCCTCCGGCACCAACGACCCCCAAGCCCGGTCCTCTTCACGTCTGGAAGATGGATCCAGATTCAGTGAAGTACCAAATCAGCAACAACAGCATCGGAGGAGGAGGAGGCGGCGGCTTGAGCGTGCTCGGTCTGGATCCGGCCTCGAGTCTTGGGATCAGGATGGATGGATGAGGAAGTGTGGAGGTTGGCTCTGATACCAATTTGTTAGGGTTTCTAGGATTTGGGGATTTGGAAGAGAAGTTGTTAGGGTTTGAGATGAGGAAGAGAAAGGGAAGAGAGAGCAGCCGGATGCTTTTGGAGACTACCAACAAAATGTTGATTTCTTTCATTTGATTCATATCTTTACATATATTAAAGATACAAAGCCCAATGGGCCCAAAAACTATTTGGGTCATAACATAACACTTGGGGATCGTTTTATTTATTCCCACGACTTTGTTCATTTACAAAAGAAAGATCGTTCGGTTTTGTTTTTATTAGGAAAAAATGTTTATTTTTGAGTGATTTATGTGAAAGAACAAATTTTGGTGTAAGAATAGGTTTTGTTAAATCAAGACAATATCTTTTTGTGGGTTATAAAAGAAAGATAAGGTTTTCAAATAAAGAAAGTTGGTTACTTTTAAAAATCGGTTAATTAGGGTATTTTGGGAAAAGGTTGATCTTTTTGACAAAATATTATGTTTTGTTTGTTTGATTTTATTCATAAAAGAGGGTGATTTTTATTAGTAAAAGTTAAGTTCTTTAAGAAAGTTTTGACTATTTTTGAGTAAACATCACAAATTGACATCTAGGAATTCATAAAGAATCATAAAAAGCAAAAAATTAACTACAAATGTAAAATGCGGCAATATGCATTGCAAAAATTACCTTTATACAAAACATTTCTAGAACTCCGTTGATAAATTTTACACCAAGATGACCACTACAAAAATTATATACACCAACCACTACATGTTTTAAATAATAACAGTACTAATAGAGCCAGATTTTTTTAAAACAAATACAAAGTAGCTTATAAATAATTTGTCTCATCAAAACCAACGAAGGAAGGGTAACAAATGTTTTGAGGATTAACCTCTTTTGTTTGTTTAGTTACACTTCTAAGCATCAGGGAGGTTCGTGCAAAGTATATCCTTTAAAAAAATGCATATACATAAAAACACATGCTCTCAAATTTGTACAGAAAAAATATGAAAGAAGATCACCCACTTTCAATCTCAAGCAATACGTGTTACTTATTCATTATGCATAAAATGGCCTAAAATTCTCAATACAATTAAGCAACCACAACTGCAATCAACACAACGAACGAAAAGTGATTTTTTTTCGGACAATTAAATGAAATGGGGGATAAGAAAGAGAAACATAAAATACTATATTTGAATGATACAATCCCAAATTACATCAAAAAAATAAATACCACCTTATCGGTTGCACTGACACACGGAAACCAGCATATATACATACACAAGTGTAGTTCGTCTCTAAAACAAATCTGAATGGATATCATATGTCAATCTATGTATGCATAAACATAAATACACATACACATTTTCTCATGTTACATTCAAATCTTTTCATGAAAAAAAAAGTTTACAACAATTGACATCGTATATTAAAGGGAAAAATGTTGCAGCATACTCTTAAAGGCTACAAAATATTTTCATGCCACCCAAGTGCTTCTACAAAACAACTGAATCCAGCCTCTTTGTCATACTGCATGACTTGCAAAACATGAATAATGATAATCTGCAGACAAATTGAAATTAGTTTAAGAAAAACTTGAAGGGGAGATAATCCGACATAAAACCCCACAATTATGTGAAAACTAACAATCTTCCATATTATAATAGCTATTACTTTGGTAACCACAATTGTTAAAACTTAAATTTCCAATGTCATATAAGCATCTTAATCTATCTTATAAGCCTAAGGGTCTAAATCTTTTCGCTAGTATATTCATTTACTTCAACAAACATAAGGTCCATGGTTATGGAAACATCTAACTTCTTGGAAAAAAAGGTCATATGACTATTAGAGAATATATTTTGCATGAAATGGATGTGGAACCTTTGGATTCCTAAAATAGTGTGGCCCTCTTATATGATCTTGTTGATTTTCGAGGAGCCCATACGGGAAGCATAGGTCTCAAGGAGATCCAATGAACCTCATACCATTTCATGAGAAAAAAACATATGGCCAATTCTTTTTTTAAATTATGTAATAGAAATCGGCCAAAAATCTTGCAGTTAGAGTACTTGAAATCTCATAAGCACCCTACATTTTCCCTTCCCTACAAAAAAGAAAAGAAAACATTAAAAACCAATCCATTCAGAAACTTGCTCTATTCGGCATCCTCTTCTACCAATACCCAGTGAAAAATGGCACAAGCTACTGACTTATTATGCATTCTAAGAACAAGTCTATGCTTGTGAGACCTTTACAAGTACATGGCTTGTGTAACCTTAACACTCTTCAGCACTATGTGACTACATCAGAACCTACATTCTTTGTCACAAGCATTTTATTAAATGTTATCATTACTGGATTGTCAAATTAGTACAAACAAATTCTAACATTTCTTTCCTACTTGTGTACTCCTTCTCATTCCGTCAATTTAGGCAATAAAAATGGATTTTACCCCTTGCCTTGAAGTATCAATGTAATGCCCCGATTTTCATTTAATGAAAATTATTCTATTTTGCATATAGTGTGCACGTGCAATATTTTTTGGTAATTATTTTCATTATGATGAGTATAGATATTTATATATGTGCTCTTTAATTATTTTTATATAAATCCCTTTTTAAATAGACAAAAAGCCTTTCTTCTTAAAGCCCAAATTTAATTCAATTTATTATTTTTATAATTATTATTTTGGCCCAAAAACTAAAGCCCATGAGCTATTTTATTTTAAATACAACTTGTAATGTAGAATACAATTTAAAGATTTTTTTAAAAAAATATAATGTACAAATTTTTGGAGACCAAGTTGCATGCACGTGCATTGCACGTACACGTGCAAAGTGCACCTTTCATGCTAGGCCGGTTTTGGAGTTTAGGAGGGAAAATCAAATTTTGAGTGGAGTCATGGTGGTGGTGGTTACTTGATCATGGGTGGTTAGTGTAACTCCTCCTTAAATCTTAGCCATTTGCTTCTAACTCCTAAGTTAATCCTAGCCTTCCATTTTCCTAAACTTTTGGTATAAATACCCCCCCCCCCCCTAGCCTAGTTATTCTTGTGCTTATTATTTCCTCCAAACCTATAGTCTAAAATACATTATTTAGTAGTATACAAGTGAGTTAAAAGATTGAGTTTGTGTGGAAAAATTGTGCTTGCATCAAAGAAGGGGAGGCCGGCTTTCATCAAAGGGAGTGCTCGGGTTTGGCTTTGTGGAGGCTTGTGTGCGCGCATCGAGGAGGAGGATCGTTCTTTTGCAAGGACATTTGTTTAGGAGGTTGCTAAGTGTAGTCTTCCCAATTAAGGTGGGTAAATTTTCTATATTTCTAATTAGGGATGCATGCTAGATTTGAAGGGAAAGAATGATGCATGAAAAAGACTAATAAGAGTACACATTTAATTGGAAAAATGACCTATTGATTGATTGAAATGTTGATATGCAGTTGTATGTGGTTCTATTATTAAAATTCAAGTTGTGTGCGAAATGATTATGGCTATGGATTGTGTAAAGAAAACTTCATTATTAACATTAAAAATTATATGCAAGAGTTAGTAGATTGGCAATATTACTTTATGTGCTTAAATGAACTTTTTGTGATGATATTGTGATGGATGAATTAAGATATAAATTGTATGTTTGGGAAATGATTAAAAAAAGAGGATTGATTGCTAATAAAAAGATTAGTGTTGTTAAATTTGATGAGAAATATTGAAAAAGAAAACGTCGTAGTGGTAACTTACAATTTAACCAAATTGTATGGTAGATATATGTTTAATTATTGAAAAAAATTATTTTTATTATACTGGAGTATAATTTATGTTGAGAATAGCCAATCTGGACATTTACAGCAAATTTTATAAAAGCAAAATAAAATGAGAGTTTTTTGAACATTGAAATGTTTACTAAACAAAGAGTATTAATTTAAATAGACTTCGGGTTGAACTATTGACAACCTGAGCGCATAGCTCAAGTGGTTGGGATGTTTCTATTCGCTACAGTAGGCTTCGGGTCTCAGGGGTCTGCGGTTCGAGTCCCGTGGGCAACATATATTTTGTTTGGTATTTTTTTAAAAAAAATAACTACAGCCGAGAGCATTTAATGCTCTCAGCCTTCTTTATAATGCATATCGCGTTCGGCCTAGCGGTTTGTGCCTTCGGCTGGTTCCCTCTGGTCGCTGGTTCGAATCCCAGTCTCGGCCTGGTTTAATGTGTGGGAAAAACATTTTTTTTTTGGATTTTTGATGATAGAAAAATTATGAAAAAAAATATGGTTATTATCCTAAAAATATGTGGGATTTATGAAAATTAATTTGGGATGAAATGGAGTATGTTTTAAGAATAAATGTATAATTTAGAACTATGGATTTACACTTGTATGTTATGAAAATTGCTCTTTGCAAAAGGACTTGAAATAAAATGTTAGAAAAGAAGTGTAAGAAAGATAAAAATTATATGTAGTGATGTGATGTGAATTATTCTCATTGAAGAATAATGTGAAAATTATGAAATGTGAATATTCATTTAGTGATGTGATTTTAATGTGAAAATGATATTTGATGAAATATATAAGGAATAATTAAATTCATGTATGGCTATGGACTCATGAATAAACTAGAAATCATGCTTTTGAAAAGGAAAATCTGTTACGATTATGAAGATGAATTTATGAGCTGGAAATGCTCAAATTTGGAAATTGTGAATTGAAATTGAAACAAAAGAGTAGCTAAGTCTCCCCCGGCAATTGGAAAGAAATGAAATAAAATTTGAAATGAAAGACCAAGGTTGGTCATGTTTGAATGAATGAATAAGTCCGGTTTAGTGGAGAGGCTAACTCTAGAGCTTTGATTTTGTTCATGATTCTGATAAAAACTAAGGATTAGTACATAGTGGAGATGTGATGAAAGTGAGAGAAAAACACGAGTATGAGAACTAGAGTTTACGGTGCGGGTGTGAGCCACAGAATGCATGCTTGATGAGTCAAGACATGGCGTGGGCACTACTCAGTAATGATCGGACTTTAGCCACGCTTGTGGGATGTTTGGTGACTGCAAGAGGATCGTGTGCCATGGAGGAGGCTGATTGCCACAGAATGCATGCTTGATGAGTCAAGACATGGCGTGGGATTCCCTTCCAGGTTTTTTGTACACGAGCTTGTACTCATAGATCATCTAGGATACTCACCGTAGTTACAATAGTAGATTAAGACATGACGAGGGATTGAACCCTACAAAGATGAAGAACGAATAAGAGGCTTGCTCTCGGACCTATGTAGTATGGGATGCATAGAATCCGAACAAGTGTGCATTAGTGTCATGTAATATAAATAACTGCATTAATGACTAAGTGCACAATCACAACACGACATCAATAGGGTAGTCCATCTAGTTTGATATGTGACAAGTTTGTGTTTGTTAAATATGGAAAATGAGTTATACTATTTCCGGCATAGAGATGATGGCCGTGTATAATGTTCGTCGGTTGAATAAACTGACGTACCCACAGTTTTGTGTGCAGGATAAATGACATGGTAAATATTAAAGAGGAACAAATGCTTAAAGATTATTCAATGTTGTTGTACATTATTTGAATGTTGTAAATTTACTCCCGCTGTGCAATGTAAAGTGTAATATTTTTTATGTAAACTCTGATGTAAAGCGAAAAGTTTTAAATTCCTTGTAAAATTGTACTAAATGAAGTGTAAAGATCCTGTGGAATCTCGAATTCAGTGTATTTTGGAATTCGGGGCGTTACAATCAACCCAGTCCTAAATTATTTAAGGGAATTTATACGCAAAGCCAGAGTAAAATGAAATGGGATTATCAACGAAAATGTATGAATAAGAATTCTCTCAAGCATAGTAAATTAGTATTTGATCTTACCCTTATGTATTGTTTTCTATCTTTGCTCCCCATGTGTACCCTTTCAACACTGTTGGTAATTAAGTACTGTTAAATATTAGATTACAAATTAATTAGTAAGATAAACAAAAGACTAAATGTATAAGCAACTGATAGTTAAAAAATGTATCTTCGCACTTATCAACAACAAAACGATCTATTTTCCTAGAAAAAATAAAAACGACTATCTTAGTAATCAAATGAAGAGCACCACCCCCAATTAATTTTATAATTAACATGAAATTTTAGTCCTACTACATTTCATGAGTTGATGGAGAAAATAATATTTTGTGTGCATACCTACTATATAGCCAAACCCATAATAAAAAAGATTAAGTAACAAAGATGTTGTGAAACCGATATTCTAAAAGAACAGTAACTTATATTATGTTATGCTAAAAGGAGAAAAATATTATGGAAACAAATACCCTGAAAAAATGCCTGCTTTTGCCCTACAAGATATCTTCTCTTCATGTCTTAGTACATTTCAGAATACAAAGTATGACATGACAACAAATAAGCATTGGTAAATAAGAAAATAAAGAATAAAGTAAATTACAAACCGATCCAGTTTCTTGTATTTTTTTATTCTTCTCATTCTTGAGCCATTGATTTTCGAACATGGCCATCATTTTGAACCACATTGTACAAAAAACTTCCCTTAATACTACCAGCAACAAAGTTTATAATATCTTGTCTTCTGAAGTATCAGTGTGGAACTACAAGTTTAAAAATTGGTCATCTTTTGATTTCTAATCAAACTAAACTATAAGTTTTAAAACCAAATGGATTAGATATATATACAGCTAACAAATATATAAACATCTAAAGTTTTTCATAGATACAATGATAGGAAATCTAATTGTTGTTTAACCAAGTTAATGGACCACCAAATGAAGGAATTGTAATGAGGTGATTTTCTTCAACAAAGAAAAACTCACATTTCCAGACTTATATTACCAGGTTCTTTTTCTTGTGAATCTGAGTCTTTGCAACTAGATGAGTAAATTACATCAAGGAGCCAAGCCTAACCAGATTCATTCCACAAAAGAAGATGCACTCATTATCTATTTACTGATTCAAGCAAAGGTTCTTAAGTCTATATTCCATTCCATAAGATAATTATACCCCAAGATAGACATTCTAGTAGCCCACTTTGATGATATAAAACGAAAAGGAAAAGCAAAGTTGTCCTCCGTCATTAATTTTTGAAGTTTAAATACACACAAGTATACACTAATACACAACTGACTTGACTTGTGAAACTTTTCACAATTTATTATGGAAATAAGATCAGATTTTGATTACCTGTAGCCAAAACTCAACATCGTGAGAAGTCACCAACTTCACAAAGTAGTCATTTAAAGCAACTCCAGCTTTAGCATAAAAAAAGCTTGACCTGTCAATATTAACAATTCAATCAAAAAGTGCCATCAAATTTCTTA
Organism: Hemerocallis citrina; assembly: GCA_017893485.1. Classification (NCBI taxonomy): domain Eukaryota; kingdom Viridiplantae; phylum Streptophyta; class Magnoliopsida; order Asparagales; family Asphodelaceae; genus Hemerocallis; species Hemerocallis citrina. The sequence continues at coordinate 13,952 of JACEHZ010000185.1, forward strand.
TCAACTTTGGCGCATTATTGTATTAACCCTCTTTGCTCATTTAGAAAAGAGCAAGTGAACCCCAGCATATATAGTTGTTCAAGATTGTATCACCATCTCATAAATAATGGTTTTGAAAGTAGGACAATGCTTAATTATGAACTTCTAATAGGAATACCATCAATCATTTTATGTTCATGTAATTTCACATAGAAGAAAATTTGCAGAAAAAATTAATGAAAAAAGATTCACAAATTTTAATATGTTCTATCAAGACTACTTACTTTCACAAGTCTCACTCTTTTGCACTAAAAATTGAGAAGGAAAAGAGAAAAAAAGATTATCTTTTTAACTCTGATCAACTTTACTAACTTTCACAGGCTTACTCAATCTGCATATTTCAACTCGCTAGGCTATTCAGATCTACTTGAGCAGCAAAGAGAGGCTCTTTGATGAAAAAGGACTTATGAGAGGATCGGTCGGGATTGAGGTGGTCGGAAAGGGTAAAACGCGAGAAAGGGAAATCATAAGAGATGGGTTGTGAGGAAGAGGGATGATTTGTTTAGGGTTAGGGTTTTGGGGGATCAGAGGGATTGGGGGTTTTGGAAAGGGGCGTCGGGAATGGGAGTGGAATTGGTGGGTCAGGGTTATGGTTTTGAGGATTTGAGAGAGGTAGGGATTTTGGGGAGAGATTGGAGCAGTGGGTTTTGGGAGAGCTCAGGATTTTGGGGGAGCGATCCGGAGAAGTGATAGGAGGGGATGGATAATAGTGATTTTAATTAGAAAATTATATGAGGAATTTAGATGGCTGGAATTTGATCTAGGAATACCAGATCTGCGGTCCAGATCTGCTCTTGACAGATTTATTGTGGATTTTATAATAGAAAATAGATTGTACCGACTGCAGTGCCAGCTGTCAGTTGTATTGTACGCGTAGCTTGTACACCAATTAGAGCATCAGTAAAAAAAACCTATGTAGTTGTCGTCTAAACACCTTTTTTTTTGGATGAACAGGAAACGTCTATATTTGACAGCGGAAATGGCATTATGCATATTTTAGAAATCGAAATATGATTTACCGTCTTAGTGTCGGACGGTATATGATATGCCGTCTAAGACCAATTTTTTAATTGCGAAATGAGTGGATGGCACATCATTTACCATTGCATCATTTAAAAAAAATGAAATCGGAAGATGTTCTTACTTTTGGGGGATGTCGTCTTTCACATTTTTTTTATTTTTTTATTTTATTTACGGGACGGGTGATCATCTGCCATCCTTCACACTATTTAAACTAGTATAATGCACGTGCGATGCACATGTATCACGCACCAAAGCGCTGGCATGTGGCGACCGGAAATGGATTGTGCACAGTACAAAAAAACATGTGATGCATGTGTACAAAAAATATTCCAGATTCAAAGCTTTAAATTGCTGCTTAAAATGTAGAGACAAAGTGGGCAAGTGCAAAAGAAACATCGAAGCACCAAAGAGCAAACTGGATATGAATTTTTTTGGAGGTTTGAAAAAAACAACAAACAACAGCTTCGGTATTAATATGGAAAACACAATTCCATTTTGCCAAAGATTGACATGACGATGATGATGGATGATGATTGACTACTCTTCTCAGTCTTATAAAAAATCCTCTGTTACTTAGAGAGAAAGCATTCATTAGTATCTAATTTTAAACCACCAACTTACATTAACAAAAAGAATATTTTCAAAAGATAAAGAAAGAGCCTCAGTATCATCTACCTCCTCTTCAGCAATCGGAGCTAAAATTTTCAAATCCTTCTTCACCGTCGCTGTGCATACCAATAGCCGAAGAGCAACTTCAGTTGAATATCGCCCTCTCTTTGTCCTTGCCATTCTGAAAATCAATAGTGGAAAATAGGAAACTCACTGAATATATAAGAATATAAGAACAGAGCACATAGATTTTTGTAGAAATAGAGAGCATTTATAGGCAAATTATGAGAATGTACTATTCAAATCTCCGAGGAAAACTGATACCTGCACAAAACTAAACAGTTTTGCTTTCAATCTATTCAGTAATGCAGTCTTTGTGCGCCAAGTGTTCGGAGAGATTGTAGGTTTGATGTAACCCCTGTTTCCCGAAATACATATTTTCTGAATATTTTTCGTATTTTAATTATTTATAAGTTCGTTATTATTTTTAAACTCGACTTGGACCTTCTAATAATTTCTTTTCGAACCGGAAATTAAATTACTTCGAAAAATAGTATATTCCAACTTTAATATTTATATTCTAAGTGATCGGCTATTTGTATCTCACTTTATTACTACTTGGATCTAATGAACTTGTGTGTCTCAAATCTCATTTTTTGATATGTATATCAAAATTCGTTATCGTTGTTATTAATATTACTATATTTGATTATTGAATTAAAAATCTTCTTCTATTGCATTTAGAATAATTTGAGTATTAATTTGATGCACAAAAAATTGATTTATTTTGTTACTATGTTATTATTGATCTATTTATTTATTTATATCTTTCTTATTTGGTTTTAATACCCATTCTAATTTCCCAAACACATTAATAAGACCCAAATCCTATGAGTTTCTATCGGATCCTACCCAAATACCCAAAACCCATTATCCTATTCTATACTATTTAAATACTCTTAATCCTATTAACCCTAAAAACCTACTACTGCATACCAGCCGCCTACACCTCATCCCCTACCTCTTCATCTTCTTCATTTCCAACCCATCCTCACACCACTCCCGATCCCTACCCCGTGCAGCCCATTCCCGGCCATTCATCCTCCCCAAGCCTCTCCCGCACCTCCCACGCTGTCACGCCTCGACTCTCCGACGCTTCCCTCTCCGTCTCCCTGTCGCGACACCCCCCCGAGCACCCCCGACAGCCTGGCAGCCGACGCCAGCCGCCCGCACACCCCGTCGCGACTGCCGCAGTGCCTGCCACCTCTTCCTCCGTCATGACACAGGCAGCACCCCGATGTCGACAACAACAACCAGTGCGACGAACCCATCGCTGGCCAACAGCGCTCTCCGCCGAAGCCAGGCCAGCCACCAGTCGCGCCAGCCCTATGTGCACTCTCCCGCTCGACCGCAGGACACCGGCGCACCCCTGCAGCGCCTGCCGTCAGCCCCCTGGCCGCCGCGTGCCGTCGCCGGCCATCGTCTCACCATCAGTGGCCTTGGTTGTTTGATCTGTTGAGTTTTTGATCAAATGCATATGAGCCGTCCGATCTACATCTTGATCATCGCGATCGTGATTATCATGTTGATCTTGATCTTCGATCTCGGTCGTCGGTTGGTTGATCAACTTGATCTCGACCCTTGATCACCTCGTTCGTCCCTTGCTTGGTGAGTAACATATGATCTACTTTTGTATTCATTCATCAATTATCAATCATGGTATATTTTGGTACTATTCTAATTCTTATATGTTTATGTATGTTCGATCTCGGCCGTTGGATTCGCTTGATCTTCAACTTGGTCATCATCTTGGTCATTATCGAGATCCGTGCCCGAGCATGATTACGGTGATCGTTCGCTTGTTGCCGTGTCGCCGGGATTTCGATCTCGTTATTCTCAATATACCAGATCTAACGTCGTCATAAAAGGCAAGTCACTTCTATCGAATATTTCTTTTTGTATCATATTCGATAATTATTGTTGAAATTCCGCAAGTGGATCCTATTTAAAATCGTAAACTGTTATTGTATCCATCGTTGAGATGCCACGGATTTACACGAGCGAATCCAAGTGGTAGTCTCGACATCGTGCCATCTTTTTGCCTCTAAAGTATAGAGATATTCATACACCATATAGTTATAGTTATTGATCATAAAATAGGGAATTATAGACACATTTCATATCATGAAATTAAATGACAATTAGCGATAGTAGATTGTAGAAAATTTGTTGATCGTTAATGTGATTGTTATTGCTAAATTGTTGAATTGTAATTATTAAAATGTTAGACATCACCTATATTAATACCATGTTCACCTAAGGTTGATTCGCTGCGATTAAGATTAATTAAACTCCAATTTACTATTATTAAATTTTATTTTTGCCATTTTACTTAAAATGAACTTATAGACTATTCAGAAAATTACGCCAATCTGAACCTTAATGTGCTGTTTAGACCTAGATCACTTCATTAAAATCAGAAACTCCCTGAAAGTAAATCGTAGCCCTATCTGTCTAGATGTCGATAGACACCAAAATTTTCGAATTCGGAGTTATACTGCTCCAGTTATGAACCTTTTACCACAGCTGCGCTGAAATTCCAGATTCACGTGCATAACAACTTAGGCTAATGAATTAAGTGAACTATTAATCACACATGGCTAAGATAAATTCCAGATTTGAAAATAACATGTTTAGGGTGTTAAAAAGTATTTTTACTGATTTTTATAATATTTATTTACTGCCTTTATAATTAAAATTAGACAACATCTACACCCAGCCAGAAACTAAAACCTATAAAGATCATTGAATTTCACATAGCTACCGTTGTCAGAACGTAGCTTTTAAGTATGCGTTGGAACCGGGCGGGAGTCTAGTTTCTAGACCACATGACGGATCCACATTTGCTACCCTGTAGCAACGGGAATACTGATTTTGGTACAGCAACCTACTGCTGTCCAGAATTGGGATTCTATGCCTTATAATGTGCAATTGTGTTTATAATGTTATATTGGTGCATTTAATTTTTATAGAGTATATTGCATGATCTTAGGATTGTTTTGACACCTTCTCTAGCGTCCCTTATTAATTGCATTATTGTATGATAATTGAGTAAAGAAAGTAAAGCAAGCCGGGGTTAAGGGTTGATTAAGGTAGTTGATGACATAGTGACTGTACTCGGAAGAGGGGCCCGTGTTTCCCTAATTATCGGTCTATCGGTCTATCGGTCTATTGGTCATATCGGTCATCGGTTAATTGTAGATTACTGACTCAGTATCTCGATTGATTCGATCATCGGTCATTAATGAATAATGTTCCCGAGTACATGATCTATAGAATCTACCACCTTAGTCTAAACGAAATTGATTGTATGCATGGAACCTGTAGTATGGGATGCAGTAGTACGTGCATTAGCTAGGATAAAAGAATGAATAATAGACCTAAGGCTCTCATCGCATTATCATTGCATATTGTTATCTTAATGAACAGTGTTCTCATTATTATTGTCATTATTGGTATTGTTTATCGTTATTGTGGTAAATCGTATTTAATGCATATTATACTGTTATCTCTTTTACACAGTTCAATGCTATCGACCTCATCGTTTATTTGAATTCATTGCTATACCACTGTTTCCATTGTTTCACTGTTTCTCCACTTGCATGTCCACGACTTGCTCTAAGGACAAATTATTCTTTCTTTTTAGATGAACAAGTACAGGTGAACAAGGAGAATTTTCAGAAGGTATCGGTGAGCAGTTCCTCTACAATTGGAGCAGGAATCTCTCGAGTTTTTGGTAAGTTCTTATATTTCAGATTTGGTTATTGAATTTCATTATCGCTTATGTGATTATATTTTTCTGCGTGGTTGTGATTCATTTTTCTTATATTGTTGAGTTAAGACTGGTACAGCTTATGGATGATATGAGTTGGCGTACTTATATCATTCGCTGGGCCTCAGTTACGTGCCTGTATTCCCGTATTCCGGGAAGCGGGGCGTGACAAGGTTTTTAGTGGTATCAGAGCTCAGGTTTGGGCTAATGTGTTAGTTGACTAATGCATTAGACATACTTGACTCAATCAGGTAACTCAACAATATGTACACCACGTTGATCACATGGATAATGAATAACCAACATAATCTGGATACTCCTCTGATTTGATTCCCCTTTGAAGCCTTCACATTCAGTCCTTTCATTTCTCAATTGTTTCGCCCCTTCCATTCATTCACACTCATTAATTTCTTATTGGGTATAGAATCTTTCTTTTGTACCCATATTATTTTGATTCTGGTGCAAACAATCTCTGAATTTCCGTTTGCCTCGCTGATTCCTTCTTATTTCAACTCGTGTGTCGTTCATTGTTTTCCCTGCCTTGCATTCATTTTTAATTGTTGATTCATATTGAGTATCATGTCGGTTATTTCTTCCTTGCTATATTCTCTTCAATTCCAATTTTGCCCATCGTCCTTCTTCCTTCGTATTCAATTCCTTAATTTTCTTTTGTCCCTTCTAGTCATCAATCTCTTTAACTCCTTATTGGGTGTGGCTTCGTTTTTCTCCTATCTATTTTATAATTATTTTTCCCGAATACCTTCTATTTTGCGATTATTAATTGTTATATTTATTTTCGACCTTCCATAAAAATGTTTCTCAACAAGGATTCTTGTTATTCCGAATAATGGTGTATTTTAACTTCACTTTTCGTTTTTGATCGACTATATATTTCTACTGGATTATTTCGATAAGACAAATTCTTATTTGTTGTATAATACTACTATTATTACTATTATTATTATTGATATTATTTTCATTATCATCACTAGTATTATTATTTTTACTACTATTGATATTCTTATTGTTGTTTTCATTATTTTATTATTGTTGATTAATGATGAATTACTTCCACAAATGTTGGACCCGAACTATATTTTGTCTTGCATTATTACTTTTACTAGTGTTGTTGATATTTTAATATTGCTGTTAATATTATTATTATTGTTATCATTCTTTTTGCGATTACTGTTATTATTACTGTTATGATCATTGTTATTATCATTGTTATTCTTATTAGTATCAATATTTTGTTATTATTTTGTTATTGGCATTACTATTTTTATCGTTACTATTGTTATTATTATTAATTCATTTTGAGCCTGAGCATTCTCAATTTTATATACACTTCACTACTTCGGTGCAACCTAATGTCGAGATGGCAAATATGCAACTCGATGTCAATGGAGGCAAATTGCAACTGGATATCGGCGAGGCAAAATATGCAGCCGAATATTTGGATGGCAATTTGAAACCTGATGTCGTGAAGGCAAATATGCAACTTGATGTTAAGGAGACAAGATTTTCTACCTATTACTAATTGATATTTCAAGACTCGTTACTTATATAATGAAACTGATGGATGGTAAAAGAATATTTTCGTTATTATTGGTAGTGTTATTATTATTGTCATTCAATTGATGTTATTATTATTATTTTCGTTACCTTTAGTACTCTTATTATATATTTTTTTATTATTACTGTTACTTTATTGATATTAATGTTATTAATGCTATTATCATTATTATTATTATCATTATTGATACTATTTTTAATGTTATCATTATTATTATCGCATTATTTTCATGAACGTGTTGAATTCTATTTTGTCATGTATGTATTATCATTATTATTAGTATTGTTGATATTTTTTTTATTTTAATATATTATTACTTCCTGTATAATTATGATGATTTTGATTACTGTTACTATTGTTGTTATTATTTTTGTTATTATTATTATTTTTATTATGGCCATTATTACTTGTATCATTGTTGTTATTAATATTTTTAATATTATTGTTATTATTATTACATTTTTATTATTATCATTGTTATATTTATTTTTGTTATTATTATTCTACTACTATTGATATTATTAGCATTGATATTTGTTGTTATTATTTCTGTTAAAACCATTAGTTTTGATTTGTATTATATCTTTTAATTACTTAGATTGAAGCTAAAGCTCTATATTCACTTTGCATTATTGGTTATCTCTATTTGGAGCCCATATTCTCTTTGAATTTTTGGTGCCTCATTCTTTCTTTCTACTCGGATCGTCGTTTGGTGTCACGTGGTCTACAACGACATGTCTGAAGCTTGGAACGTCACCAACAGAGTGGCGCAGCGGAAGCGTGGTGGGCCCATAACCCTCAGGTCCCAGGATCCCCTTGTTGCATCTAGTTCTTGTATTGTTGCTTCCCTCTGTTCCTTGTATTCATCTTCATCCGTTGATTCCTTCAATGTTTTGATTATTCCCTCTCTTTCCCTCTTTTGATTCCAGTTCTCCCTACTCTCTATTTTGCCTTGTTACCGTGTGTTGTTTCCTTCCTCTTGATACTGCTTATGTTTCTTTCATACATTCCATTTGACCTCATCGTTATCCACTTTCTTAATTCTTCTGGTGTTGCCACTGCTTATCTCTTCCCCTAAATTCTCTACCTTGTTACCCCCAGTTTGTTTAGCCCTATCCTATATACCGCCTAAGCAAATTTCGAGGACGAAATTTTTGTGTAAGGTGGGTAGGATTTGTAACCCCTGTTTCCCGAAATACATATTTTCTGAATATTTTTCGTATTTTAATTATTTATAAGTTCGTTATTATTTTTAAACTCGACTTGGACCTTCTAATAATTTCTTTTCGAACCGGAAATTAAATTACTTCGAAAAATAGTATATTCCAACTTTAATATTTATATTCTAAGTGATCGGCTATTTGTATCTCACTTTATTACTACTTGGATCTAATGAACTTGTGTGTCTCAAATCTCATTTTTTGATATGTATATCAAAATTCGTTATCGTTGTTATTAATATTACTATATTTGATTATTGAATTAAAAATCTTCTTCTATTGCATTTAGAATAATTTGAGTATTAATTTGATGCACAAAAAATTGATTTATTTTGTTACTATGTTATTATTGATCTATTTATTTATTTATATCTTTCTTATTTGGTTTTAATACCCATTCTAATTTCCCAAACACATTAATAAGACCCAAATCCTATGAGTTTCTATCGGATCCTACCCAAATACCCAAAACCCATTATCCTATTCTATACTATTTAAATACTCTTAATCCTATTAACCCTAAAAACCTACTACTGCATACCAGCCGCCTACACCTCATCCCCTACCTCTTCATCTTCTTCATTTCCAACCCATCCTCACACCACTCCCGATCCCTACCTCGTGCAGCCCATTCCCGACCATTCATCCTCCCCAAGCCTCTCCCGCACCTCCCACGCTGTCACGCCTCGACTCTCCGACGCTTCCCTCTCCGTCTCCCTGTCGCGACACCCCCCCGAGCACCCCCGACAGCCTGGCAGCCGACGCCAGCCGCCCGCACACCCCATCGCGACTGCCGCAGTGCCTGCCACCTCTTCCTCCGTCATGACACAGGCAGCACCCCGATGTCGACAACAACAACCAGTGCGACGAACCCATCGCTGGCCAACAGCGCTCTCCGCCGAAGCCAGGCCAGCCACCAGTCGCGCCAGCCCTATGTGCACTCTCCCGCTCGACCGCAGGACACCGGCGCACCCCTGCAGCGCCTGCCGTCAGCCCCCTGGCCGCCGCGTGCCGTCGCCGGCCATCGTCTCACCATCAGTGGCCTTGGTTGTTTGATCTGTTGAGTTTTTGATCAAATGCATATGAGCCGTCCGATCTACATCTTGATCATCGCGATCGTGATTATCATGTTGATCTTGATCTTCGATCTCGGTCGTCGGTTGGTTGATCAACTTGATCTCGACCCTTGATCACCTCGTTCGTCCCTTGCTTGGTGAGTAACATATGATCTACTTTTGTATTCATTCATCAATTATCAATCATGGTATATTTTGGTACTATTCTAATTCTTATATGTTTATGTATGTTCGATCTCGGCCGTTGGATTCGCTTGATCTTCAACTTGGTCATCATCTTGGTCATTATCGAGATCCGTGCCCGAGCATGATTACGGTGATCGTTCGCTTGTTGCCGTGTCGCCGGGATTTCGATCTCGTTATTCTCAATATACCAGATCTAACGTCGTCATAAAAGGCAAGTCACTTCTATCGAATATTTCTTTTTGTATCATATTCGATAATTATTGTTGAAATTCCGCAAGTGGATCCTATTTAAAATCGTAAACTGTTATTGTATCCATCGTTGAGATGCCACGGATTTACACGAGCGAATCCAAGTGGTAGTCTCGACATCGTGCCATCTTTTTGCCTCTAAAGTATAGAGATATTCATACACCATATAGTTATAGTTATTGATCATAAAATAGGGAATTATAGACACATTTCATATCATGAAATTAAATGACAATTAGCGATAGTAGATTGTAGAAAATTTGTTGATCGTTAATGTGATTGTTATTGCTAAATTGTTGAATTGTAATTATTAAAATGTTAGACATCACCTATATTAATACCATGTTCACCTAAGGTTGATTCGCTGCGATTAAGATTAATTAAACTCCAATTTACTATTATTAAATTTTATTTTTGCCATTTTACTTAAAATGAACTTATAGACTATTCAGAAAATTACGCCAATCTGAACCTTAATGTGCTGTTTAGACCTAGATCACTTCATTAAAATCAGAAACTCCCTGAAAGTAAATCGTAGCCCTATCTGTCTAGATGTCGATAGACACCAAAATTTTCGAATTCGGAGTTATACTGCTCCAGTTATGAACCTTTTACCACAGCTGCGCTGAAATTCCAGATTCACGTGCATAACAACTTAGGCTAATGAATTAAGTGAACTATTAATCACACATGGCTAAGATAAATTCCAGATTTGAAAATAACATGTTTAGGGTGTTAAAAAGTATTTTTACTGATTTTTATAATATTTATTTACTGCCTTTATAATTAAAATTAGACAACATCTACACCCAGCCAGAAACTAAAACCTATAAAGATCATTGAATTTCACATAGCTACCGTTGTCAGAACGTAGCTTTTAAGTATGCGTTGGAACCGGGCGGGAGTCTAGTTTCTAGACCACCTGACGGATCCACATTTGCTGCCCTGTAGCAACGGGAATACTGATTTTGGTACAGCAACCTACTGCTGTCCAGAATTGGGATTCTATGCCTTATAATGTGCAATTGTGTTTATAATGTTATATTGGTGCATTTAATTTTTATAGAGTATATTGCATGATCTTAGGATTGTTTTGACACCTTCTCTAGCGTCCCTTATTAATTGCATTATTGTATGATAATTGAGTAAAGAAAGTAAAGCAAGCCGGGGTTAAGGGTTGATTAAGGTAGTTGATGACATAGTGACTGTACTCGGAAGAGGGGCCCGTGTTTCCCTAAT